>OU342745.1:115354818-115362318 GCA_910589775.1 Avena eriantha
AGTCATCGTTGAGTATGTGGGATCCATTATGGATCTCCAGGTCCCGCTGATGGTTATTGATAGGAGATGTGTCTCTATCATGTCTACATATTCACGAACTGTAGGGTGACACACTTAAGGTTCGAAGTTGTTTTAAGTAGATATGGAATATGCGTTGGAGACCGAATGTTGTTCGGAGTCTCGGATTGGATTCGGGACATCACGAGGAGATCCGGAATGGTCCGAAGAATGAGATTCATATATAGGAGATCATTTTATGAGTTAGGAAATGTTCCGGAGTGTTTGTATGAGGATTCTAGAAGGTTTCGGAATGTTCCGGAAGGTTCTAGAAGATATCTTGGAGTTTGCTTGAAAATCAAGATAGGGATCAAGGAGTCCTGGTGGGTCAAGATACGGAGTCGTGGGGGAGGAGGACTCCTCCGCCCACCTCCAGTCCGCCGGCCTACAAGGGAGGGGAGTCCTACAAGGACTCCCCCTCCCTAGGCGCCTCCCTCCTTTAAATAGAGGGGCAGGGGCGCCCCCTCCTCCCCTGCTCCCATAACACCCAATCTCTGCCGCCTCTCTCCTCCACCATCTTCTGCACAGGCATAGGCGAAGCCCTGCAGAATTCTCTACTCCACCACCACCACCACGCCGTCGTGCTGCTAGGATTCCGTGGAGAAGATCTACTACCTCCGCTGCTCACTGGAACGGGGAGAGGAAGGTCTTCTTCGACTCCGCACGTGTGACCGACTGCGGAAGCGCCGCCGAAATGTGGCGCCGGAAGGATCGTCTACTTGACCGACGGCGGAAGCGCTGCTGGAACACGACGCCGGAAGGATCGTCCACACGATCTTGAGATCGGCAAGTGATCGACTACATCAACCACGAGATCTAATCTCGTTAACGCTTTCGGATCTACGAGGGTTAGTTCCTATCTATCTCGTTGCTCATGTCTAATAGATTAGATCTTGGCTTTTATCTGGATTAGATCTAGGTTTTGTTCATTCTTGCGGTAGAAATTTTTTGTTTTCCATGCTACGAACCCATCAGTGGTATCAGAGCCGTATCTATGCGTAGATCTGTTGCACGAGTAGAACACAATGTTTTTGTGGGCGTTGATGCTTTTGTTGTCGGTGTCTTAGCGTGTACTTTGCATCTTGCGGCATGGTGGGATGAAGCGGCTCGGGCTAACATTACATGTCATCGCACATGAGACTTGCTCCACGCTTGACGTGCAACTTGCTTTGCACAAGTGGCTTTGCGGGTGTCTGTCTCTCCCACCATTGTTAAGATTCGATTTACAATGAGCATCTTGACAACACTTGTATCAACGTTGTGGTTCTTGTGCGTAGGTAAGATCGGTCTTATGCGAAAGCCCCAATCCACGTAAAACTTGCAAAGAAAATTAGTGGCGTCTAACTTGTTTTTGCAGGGGTTTTGTGATGTGATATGGCCATCATGTGATTGTGATTGTATTTGATGTATGCAATGATCCTTGTTGTAATATGGCAATCGGCAGGAGCCTAATGGTTGTCTTTAATTCTGTTAAGACCTGCGTGTCTATTCATCTTGTAATAGCTCTATTCCAAGTAGTTGTAATAGTTGCTGGTGATGATGGACAACCATGAAGCGGCGCCACTGACCTTGACGCAATGCTAGTGATGATGGAGATCATGTTCGTGCTTTGGAGATGGAGATCAAAGGCGCAAGAAGAAAAGGCCATATCATATCACACTAATTATGAATTGCCTGTGATGTTAATCCTTTATGCATCTTGTATTGTTTAGATCTCGATGGTAGCATTATAAGATGATCCCTCTCACTAAATATCAAGTAATAAAGTGTTCGTCCTTAGTTGGCACCGTTGCTAAGACTCGTTGTTTCAAAGCATCTCGTGATGATCGGATGTGATAGATTCTACGTGTGCATACAACGGGTGCAAGCCAGATTTGCACATGCGGAAACTAAGGTTATCTTGACGAGCCTAGCATGTACAGACATGGTCTCGGAACACAGAATACCGAAAGGTAGAGCATGAGTCATATAAATGATATGATGAACATGAAGATTGTTCGCCGATGAAACTACATCTTCTCTCGTGAAGATCGGACTTGGTGTAGTGGACTTGGTTTGTGTAATCACTAAGACAATGTGAGGGATGTTGTTTTGAGTGGGAGTTCACCTAGTTAGTTTAAGAATTAAATTTGAACTCAATTTATCATAAACTTAGTCTAAACTACTTGCAAATTGTTGTAGATTATGGCGAACACCTCCATCAATTTCAATGCGTTCCTAGAGAAAGAAAAGCTTAAAAACAATGGAAGCAATTTCACGGACTGGTTCCGTGGACTGAAGATCGTCCTCAGGGCTGGTTAGTTGACCTATGTGCTCGATGCACCGCTAGGTGACCCACCTGCAGATAATGCCACCGATGACGAAAAGAATGTTTTCGCCACTCGGAAGAATCATTACTCCACAGTTCAGTGTGCCATCCTGTACGGTTTAGAAGCGGAGCTCCAACAGCGTTTTGAGCACCACGACCCCTTCGAGATCATTAAGGAGCTCAGGCTAATTTTTGAGACTCGCGCGGCCATGGAGAGCTATGAGGCCTCCGAAAAGGTCTTTAACTGTAAGATGGAAGAAGCAAGCTCCGTTAGCGAGCACGTGCTCACCATGTCTGGGTACGCAAAGAAGCTCCAAGAGTTGGGAATATCGATTCCTAATGAATTGGGGATTCACCGTCTCCTTCAATCACTGCCACCAAGTTACAAGAACTTTGTGATGAACTACAACATGCACTGCATGAACAAGACGTTGCCTGAACTGTCGTCCATGCTGAAAACTGCTGAAGTGGAGATCAAGAAGGAGCAACAAGTGTTGATGGTCAATAAGACCACCAATTTCAAGAAACGGGCAAGCCTAAGAACAAGGGCAACTTCAAGAAGGACGGAAAGAAAGCCGCCGCACCTGCTAAGAAGCCCAAGGCTGGTCCTAAACCTGAAACTGAGTGCTTCTACTGCAAGGGAGCTGGTCACTGGAAGCGTAACTGCCCCAAGTACCTGGTGGATCTGAAGAACGACAACATCAAGAAGAAAGGTATATTTGATATATGTGTTATAGATGTGTATCTTACTAGTAATCGTAGTAGTGCTTGGGTATTTGATACTGGTTCGGTTGCTCATATTTGTAACTCGAAACAGGAGCTGCGGAATAAACGAAGACTGGCAAGAGACGAGGTGACGATGCGCGTTGGAAATGGCTCCAAGGTTGATGTGATCGCCGTCGGCACGCTCCCTCTACATCTACCTTCGGGATTAGTTTTAAATTTAAATAATTGTTATTTGGTGCCTGCGTTAAGCATGAACATTATATCTGGATCCTGTTTATTGCGAGACGGTTACTCTTTTAAGTCTGAGAATAAAGGTTGTTCGATTTATATGAGTAATATCTTTTATGGTAATGCACCTGAGATGAATGGTTTATTCTTACTGAATCTCGATAGTAGTGATACACATGTTCACAACATAGATGCTAAACGAATTAAATTGAATGATAATTCTACATACATGTGGCACTGTCGTCTTAGTCACATTGGAGTGAAGCGTATGAAGAAACTCCATTCAGATGGACTTCTTGAATCACTTGATTTTGAATCACTTGAAAGATGCGAAGCATGTCTAATGGGAAAAATGACTAAGCCTCCATTCTCTGGTACAATGGAGCGAGCTACAGACTTATTGGAAATAATACATACCGATGTGTGCGGTCCAATGAGTGTAGCATCGCGTGGTGGATATCGTTATGTTCTCACTTTCACGGATGACTTGAGTAGATATGGGTATGTCTACTTCATGAAACATAAGTCCGAAACTTTCGAGAAGTTAAAGGAATTTCAAAGTGAAGTGGAGAATCATCGTAACAAGATTAAGTTTCTGCGTTCTGATCGCGGGGGTGAATATCTGAGTTATGAGTTTGGCATGCATTTAAAGAAATGTGGAATACTTTCACAGTTGACACCGCCGGGAACACCACAGCGTAATGGTGTGTCTGAACGTCGTAATCGAACTCTCTTAGAGATGGTTCGGTCTATGATGTCTCTTACAGATTTACCATTATCATTTTGGGGCTATGCATTAGAGACAGCCGCATTCACTGTAAATAGGGCACCATCTAAATCCATTGAAACAACACCGTACGAATTGTGGTTTGGTAAGAAACCTAAGTTGTCGTTCCTTAAAGTTTGGGGTTGCGAAGCATATGTAAAGAAGTTACAACCTGATAAGCTAGAACCCAAAGCGGAGATATGCGTCTTCATAGGATAACCTAAAGAAACGATTGGGTATACCTTCTATCATAGATCCGAAGGCAAAGTTTTCGTTGCCAAGAATGGATCCTTTCTTGAGAAGGAGTTTCTCTCGAAGGAGGTGACTGGAAGGAAAGTAGAACTCGATGATGTTGTTGAACCTTCTCTCGGATTTGAGAGTAGCGCAGCACCGGAAGATGTTTTGGTGCCGCCTGCACCAATTGAAGAGGAAGCTAATGATAATGATCATGAAACTTCGAACGAAGTTACTACTGAACCTCGTAGGTCAACGAGGGTTCGTACCACTCCTGATTGGTATGACTCTGCCTTGAACGTCATGTTGGTGGACAACGCTGATGACCCTGCGACATATGAAGAAGCTATGGTGAGCCCAGATTCCGACAAATGGCTAGAAGCCATGAAATCCGAAATGGGATCCATGTACGAAAACCAAGTGTGGACTTACCAGATGGCCGTAGGGCTGTCGAGAACAAATGGATTTTCAAGAGAAAAACAGATGTTGATGGTAATGTTACCGTCTATAAAGCTCTACTTGTCGCGAAAGGGTTCCGACAAATTCAATGAGTTGACTATGATGAGACTTTCTCACCAGTAGCGAAGCTAAAGTTTGTGAGGATTTTGTTAGCAATTGCTGCACATTTCGATTATGAGATTTGGCAGATGGATGTCAAAACAGCGTTCCTTAATGGTGACATTGAGGAAGAGTTGTATATGGTACACCCCAAGGGTTTTGTCGATCCTAAAGATGCTGACAAGGTATGCAAACTTCAGCGCTCCATTTATGGACTGAAGCAAGCATCCCGTAGTTGGAATCAACATTTTGATAAAGTAATCAAAAACTTTGGATTTATACAAACTTATGGAGAAGCTTGTATTTACAAGAAAGTGAGTGGGAGCTCTGTAGCATTCCTAGTACTGTATGTAGATGACATATTGTTGATTGGGAATGATATAGAACTTCTTAATAGCGTCAAAACCTATTTGAATAATAGTTTTTCAATGAAGGATCTTGGCGAAGCGGCATATATTCTAGGCATCAAGATTTATAGAGATAGATCAAGACGCCTAATAGGGCTTTCACAAAGTACATACTTGGACAAAGTTCTAAAGAAGTTTAGAATGGAAGATAGCAAGAAAGGGTTCGTGCCCATGTTGTCAGGTAAGACCTTGAGTAAAACTCAAAGTCCAGCTACGGCAGAAGATAGAGAGAAAATGAATAGCATTCCCTATGCCTTAGCCATAGGTTCTATCATGTATGCCATGCTGTGTACAAGGCCGGATATAGCACATGCTGTTAGTTTGACTAGCAGATATCAAAGTGATCCTGGAATGGAGCACTGGACAGCGGTCAAAAATATCCTAAAGTACCTAAATAGGACTAAGGATATGGTTCTTTCTTATGGAGGTGATGAACAGCTTGTTGTAAATGGTTACACCGATGCTAGTTGGAACACCGATCCGGATGACTCGAAGTCACAATCGGGATACGTATTTATTTTGAATGGTGCTGCAGTGAGCTGGAGGAGTGCGAAGCAAAACGTTGTTGCAAAATCTTCAACTGAATCAGAATACATAGCTGCTTCGGAGGCTGCACAAGAAGCCGTTTGGATGAAGGAATTCATTACTGAACTCGGCGTGGTTCCCAGTGCGTTGGACCCGATGGCCATCTACTGTGACAACACAGGTGCCATAGCTAATGCGCAGGAGCCAAGGTCACATAGCAAGCTGAAGCACATCAAGCTACATTTCCACGCTATTCGTGAGTATGTCCGAGATGGTGACATAAAGATTTGCAAAGTACACACTGATCTAAATGTGGCAGATCCGTTGACTAAACCTCTCTCTAAGGCAAAGCATGACCAACACCAAAACGCCATGGGTGTTCGGTATATTACCATGTAATCTAGATTATTGACTCTAGTGCAAGTGGGAGACTGTTGGAGATATGCCCAAGAGGCAATAAGAAAAGTGATTATTATTATATCTTTGTGTTTATGATGAATGTTTACATCCCATGCTATAATTGTATTATTAGGAAACACTAATACATGTGTGTTTTGTAAACATATAAGAGTCCCTAGTAAGCCTCTTGTTGAACTAGCTTGTTGATTAATTGATGATCATGGTTTCCTGATCATGGACATTAGGATGTGATTAATAACAAGGTTATATCATTAGGAGAATGATGTGATGGACACACACACCCATAGTAAGCGTAGCATAAGATCAAGTCATTAAGTTCGTTTTGCTATAAGCTTTCAAATACATAGTAACCTATTCCTTCGACCATGAGGTTATGTTAATCACCATCACCGGATGGATACTTTGATGACATCAAATGCCGCTTCGTAACTGGGTGGTTATAAAAGTGTCATTGGGTATTCTGAAAGTATGTGTTGAAGCGCATGAGCCAAGATTGGGATTTGTCCATCCATATAACGGATAGATATGCTCTCGGCCCTCTTGGTGGAATGTCATCTAGTTAGCTTGCAAGCATGTGACTGGGTCACAAGGGATGGCATATCACGGAACGAGTAAAGAGTACTTATCAGTAACGAGGTAGAACTAGGTATGGAGATACCGAAGATCAAACCTCGGATAAGTATAGTATCGCGAGACAAAGGGAATTAGTTTCGTATGTAAATGGTTCAATCGATCGCAAAGTCATCGTTGAGTATGTGGGAGCCATTATGGATCTCCAGGTCCCGCTGATGGTTATTGATAGGAGATGTGTCTCTATCATGTCTACATATTCACGAACCGTAGGGTGACACACTTAAGGTTCGAAGTTGTTTTAAGTAGATATGGAATATGCGTTGGAGACCGAATGTTGTTCGGAGTCTCAGATTGGATTCGGGACATCACGAGGAGATCCGGAATGGTCCGGAGAATGAGATTCATATATAGGAGATCATTTTATGAGTTAGGAAATGTTCCGGAGTGTTTGTATGAGGATTCTAGAAGGTTTCGGAATGTTCCGGAAGGTTCTAGAAGATATCTTGGAGTTTGCTTGAAAATCAAGATAGGGATCAAGGAGTCCTGGTGGGTCAAGATACGGAGTCGTGGGGGAGGAGGACTCCTGCCCCCACCTCCAATCCGCCGGCCTACAAGGGAGGGGAGTCCTACAAGGACTCCCCCTCCCTAGGCGCCTCCCTCCTTTAAATAGAGGGGCAGGGGCGCCCCCTCCTCCCCTG
>OU342745.1:115367318-115384818 GCA_910589775.1 Avena eriantha
TACGTTAAACCAGATTTTTTGATAATACGGGGCCAGGGACGCTTTCTCACTTGAGCCGCCATGCTCTAGCTAGAGTCTGTGGAATGGGTCTCGAATCCTCTCGAGATTCATGTGGTTTTGCCCAGAAAACACGACCCATCCCGCTCCCCACAGACCCGGGGGGCACGCCACCACCCCCCTACTATACTCGGGGAACGCGTCCCCTGTTGGACCCCTGCCCTTCAGCTTGTGAAGGAGGGGTACAGTCTCTGCCATGGCAGAGATGGCAGAACTTCCTACACGGGTTTTGCCCAGATTCAATGTCTCGTCCAGATTTTGCCTGTTTTGAGCGTAACCGACACACGTGAGACGGTAGTCGTGTTTTCCACGATGTCGGGCCGTTTTCCATGATGTCGTGGATTTTTTCTCGGTTCCCATGTTTTGGCCATTTCGTCCAACGTCTCGCCCAGATTTTTCCTGTTTTGAACTTAATCAACACGTGAGACGCTAGTTGTGTTTTCCACGATGTCGGGCCATTTTCCACGATGTCCTGGATTTTTGTCCGGTTTCCACGTTTTGGCTGTTGGATTCAACGTCTCGCCCAGATTTTGCCTGTTTTGAGCGTAACCGACAATAGTGAGACGCTAGTCGTGGTTTCCGCGATGTCCGGCCGTTTTCCACGATGTCGTGAATTTTTATCCGGTTTCCACGTTTTGGTTGTTTGGTCCAACGTCTCCGCCAGATTTGGCATGTTTTTAGCGTAACCAACACACATGTGACGCTAGTCGTGTTTTCCACGATCGGGCCGTTTTCCATGATGTCGTGTACTTTTGTCTGGTTTCCATGTTTTGGCTGTTGGATTCAACGTCTCACCCAGATTTTGCCTGTCTTAAGCGTAACCGACACATGTGAGACGCTAGTCATGTTTTCCATGATGTCGGGCCGTTTTCCACGATGTCGTGGATATTTGCCCGGTTTCCAAGTTTTGGCCGTTTTGTCCAACGTCTCGCCCAGATTCTGCATGTTTTGAGCTTAACCGACACGTGCGACGCTAGTCGTGTTTTCCACGACGTCGGTCCGTTTTCCACGATATCGTGGATTTTTGTCCGGTTTCCACATTTTGGCGTTTGGATTCAACGTCTCGCCTAGATTTTGCTTGTTTTGAGCGTAACCAACACACGTGAGACGCTAGTCGTGTATTCCACAATGTCGTGGATTTTTGTCCGGTTTCCATGTTTTAGCCGTTTCGTCCAACGTCTCGCCCAGATTTTGCATGTTTTGAGCTTAACCGAAACGTTAGACGCTAGTCGTGTTTTTCACGATGTCAGGCCGTTTTCCACGATATCGTAGATTTTTGTCCGGTTTCCACGTTTTCGATGTTTGGTCCAACGTCTCGGCCAGATTTGGCCTATTTTCAGCTTAACTGACACACGGGGGATGCTAGTCGTGTTTTCCACGATGTCGAGCGGTTTTCCGCGATGTCGTGGATTTTTGCCCGGTTTCCATGTTTTGGCGTTTCGTCCAACGTCTCGCCCAGCTTTTGCCTGTTTTGAGCGTAACCAACACACGTGAGACGTTTGTCATGTTTTCCACGATTTCGGACAATTTTCCACGATGTCGTGGATTTTTGCCCGGTTTTTACATTTTTGCTGTTTCATCCAACGTCTCGCCCAGGTTTTCATGTTTTGAGCTTAACCGACACGTAAGACGCTAGTCATGTTTTCCACGATGTCGGGCTATTTTCCACGATGTCGTGGATTTTTGTCCGGTTTCCACGTTTTGGCTGTTCGGTCCAATGTACCGGCCAGATTGGCTTGTTTTCAGCATAACTGACACACGTGAGACGTTAGTTGTGTTTTCCATGATGTCGTGGATTTTTGTCCGGTTTGTACGTTTTGACTGTTGAATTCAACGTCTCCCCCAGATTTTGCCTGCTTTGAGCGTAACCGACACACGTGAGACGCTAGTCGTGTTTTCCACGATGTCGGGCCATTTCCACGATGTCGGGCCGTTTTCCACGATGTCGTGGATTTTTGCCTAGTTTCCACGTTTTGGCCGTTTCGTCCAACGTCTCGCCCAGATTTTGCATGTTTTGAGCTTAACCGACATGTGAGACGTTAGTCGTGTTTTCCACGATGTTGGCTCGTTTTTCACGATGTCGTGGATTTTTGTCCGATTTCCACATTTTGATTGTTGGATTCAACGTCTCGTCTTGATTTTACATGTTTTGAGCGTAACCGACACACGTGAGACGCTAGTTATGGCTTTTTGTCCGGTTTCCACGTTTTTATTTTTGGATTGAACGTCTCGCCCAGATTTTCCCTGTTTTGATTGTAACCGACACACTGAGGCACTAGTCGTGTTTTTCACGATGTCGTGGATTTTTGCCACGTTTTGGCCGTTTCGTCCAACGTCTCGCCCAGATTTTACATGTTTTGAGATAAATCGACACATAAGACGCTAGTCGTGTTTTTCATGATGTCGGGCCGTTTTCCATGATGTCGTGGATTTTTATCTGGTTTCCACGTTTTGGCTGTTCGTTCCAACATCTCGGCCAGATTTGGCATGTTTTCAGCGGAACCGAAAAACGGGGGAGTCTAGTCGTGTTTTCCACGATGTCGGGCTGTTTTCCACGAGGTCGTGGATTTTTGCCCGGTTTTCACGTTTTCGCCGTTTCATCCAACGTCTCGCCTAGATTTTGCATGTTTTGAGCTTAACCGACACGTGAGACGCTAGTCGTGTTTTCCACGATGTCAGGCCGTTTTCCACGATGTCGTTGATTTTTGTCCGGTTTCCACGTTTTGGCTGATGGATTCAACGTCTCGCCTGGATTTTGCCTGTTTTGAGCATAACCGACACACGTGTGGCGCTAGTCGTGTTTTCCACGATTTCGGGCCGTTTTCCACGACGTCGTAGATTTTTGTCCGGTTTCCAAGTTTTGGTTGTTGGATTCAACCTCTCGCCTAGATTTTGCCTGTTTTGAGCATAACCGACACACGTAAGACGCTAGTCGTGTTTTCCATGATATCGGGC
The DNA here is from genome assembly GCA_910589775.1 of Avena eriantha. Lineage (NCBI taxonomy): Eukaryota > Viridiplantae > Streptophyta > Magnoliopsida > Poales > Poaceae > Avena > Avena eriantha. Next base: position 115,370,331 of record OU342745.1, read on the forward strand.
CGTTTTCCACGATGTCATGGATTTTTGTCCAGTTTCCACGTTTTGGCCGGTTCTTTCCAACGTCTCACTCAGATTTTGCATGTTTTCGGCTTAACCGACACGTAAGACGCCAGTCGTATTTCCACGATGTCGGGCCATTTGTCACGATGTCGCGGATTTTTTTCCGGTTTCCATGTTTTGGCTGTTCGGTCCAACGTGTCGGCCAGATTTGGCATATTTTCAGCATAACTGACACACGTGAGACACTAGTCGTGCTTTTCATGATGTCGGGCAGTTTTCCACGATGTCGTGGATTTTTATCCGATTTCCATGTTTTGGTTGTTGGATTCAACGTGTCGCCTAGATTGTGCCTATTTTGAGCGTAACCGACACACGTGAGACGTTAGTCGTGTTTTCCACGATGTCGGGCCATTTTCCATGATATCGTGGATTTTTGCCTGGTTTCCACGTTTTGGCCGTTTCGTCTAACGTCTCGCCCAGATTTTGCATGTTTTTAGATTAACCGATATGTGAGACACTACTCATGTTTTTCACGATGTCGGGCTGTTTTCTACGATGTCGTGGATTTTTGTCTAGTTTCCACATTTTGACTATTGGATTCAACGTCTCGCCCAGATTTTGCCTGTTTTGAGCGTAACCGACACGCATGAGACGCTAGTCGTGTTTTCCACGATGTCAGGCCGTTTTCCACGATGTCGTGGATTTTTGCCCGGTTTTCACGTTTTGGCCGTTTCGTCCAACGTCTCGCCCAAATTTGCATGTTTTGAGCTTAGCCCACACGTAAGACGTTAGTCGTATTTTCCACGATATCGGGCCGTTTCCCACGATGTCAAGAATTTTTGTCTGGTTTTCACATATTGGCTGTTTGGTCCAACGTCTTGGCCAGATTTGGCATGTTTTTAGCGTAACCGACACACGTGAGACGCTAAGGTTTTCCACGATGTCGGGCAGTTTTCCACGACGTCGTAGATTTTTTTCCGGTTTCCAAATTTTCGCTTTTGGATTTAACGTCTCGCCTAGATTTTGCCTGTTTTGAGCATAATGGACACACTGAGACGATAGTCGTGTTTTCCACGATGTCGGGCCGTTTTCCACGATGTCGTGGATTTTTGCCCGCTTTCCACGTTTTGGCTGTTGGATTCATCGTCTCGCCCAGATTTTGCCTGTTTTGAGCTTAAACGACACGTGAGACTCTAGTCGTGTTTTCCACGATGTCGGGCCGTTTTCCACGATGTGGTGGATTTTTGTCCGGTTTCCACGTTTTGGCTGGTGGATTCAACGTCTCGCCTGGATTTTGCCTGTTTGTCGTATAACCGACACACGTGAGGCGCTAGTCGTGTTTTCCACGATGTCAGGCCGTTTTCCACGAAGTTGTAGATTTTTGTCCGGTTTCTAAGTTTTGGTTGTTGGATTCAACCTCTCGCCCAGATTTTGCCTTTTTTGAGCGTAACCGACACACGTAAGACGCTAGTCGTGTTTTCCACGATATCGGGCCGTTTTTCACAATGTCGTGGATTTTTGCCCGGTTTCCACGTTTTGGTCTGTTCTTTCCAACATCTCATCTAGATTTTGCTTGTTTTGACCTTAACAGACACGTAAGACGCTAGTCGTGTTTTCCACGATGTCGGGTTGTTTTCCACGATGTCGTGGATTTTTATCTGGTTTCCACGTTTGGGCTGTTCGGTCCAACGTGTCGGCTATATTTGGCATTTTTTCAGCGTAACTGGGACATGTGAGACGCTAGTCGTGTTTTACACGATGTTGGGCAGTTTTCCACGATGTCGTGGATTTTTATCCGATTTCCATGTTTTGGCTATTGGATTCAACGTCTCGCCCAGATTTTGCCTGTTTTTAGCGTAACCGACACACGTGAGACGCTAGTCGTGTTTTCCACGATGTCGTGCCCTTTTCCATGATGTCGTGGATTTTTGCCTGGTTTCCACGTTTCATCCAATGTCTCGCCCAGATTTTGCATGTTTTGAGCTTAACCGACACGTGAGAGGCTAGTCGTGTTTTCCACGATGTCAGGCCATTTTCCACGATGTCGTGGATTTTTGTCTGGTTTCCACGTTTTGGCTGCTGGATTCAATGTCTCGCCTGGATTTTGCCTGTTTTGAACATAACCGACACACGTGAGGCGCTAGTCGTGTTTTCCACGATGTCGTAGATTTTTGTCCGGTTTTCAAGTTTTGGTTGTTGGATTCAACCTCTCGCCCAGATTTTGCCTGTTTTGAGCGTAACCGGCACACATAAGACGCTAGTCGTGTTTTCCATGATATCGGGCCGTTTTCCACGATGTCGTGGATTTTTGCCCGGTTTCCACGTTTTTGCCGGTTCTTTCCAATATCTCACCCAGATTTTTCATGTTTTCAGCTTAACCGACATGTAAGACGCTAGTCGTGTTTTCCACGATGTCGGGCGTTTTCCACGATGTCGCAGATTTTTGTCCAGTTTCCATGTTTTGGTTGTTCGGTCCAACGTATCGGCCAGATTTGGCATGTTTTCAGCGTAACTGACACACGTGAGAGGCTAGTCGTGCTTTCCACGATGTCGGGCCGTTTTCCACGATGTCGTGGATTTTTATCCGATTTCCATGTTTTGGCTGTTGGATTCAACGTCTCGCCCAGATTTTGCCTGTTTTTAGCGTAACCGACACACGTGAGACGTTAGTCGTGTTTTCCACATGTCGGGCAATTTTCCATGATGTCGTGGATGTTTGCCTGGTTTCCACGTTTTGGCCGTTTCGTCTGACGTCTCGCCCAGATTTTGCATGTTTTGAGCTTAACAGAGATGTGAGACGCTACTCATGTTTTCCACGATGTCGGGCAGTTTTCTACAATGTCGTGGCTTTTTGTCCGGTTTTCACATTTTGACTGTTGGATTCAACGTCTCGCCCAGATTTTGCCTGTTTTGAGCGTAACCGACACGCATGAGACGCTAGTCGTGTTTTCCACGAGGTCAGGCCGTTTTCCACGATGTCGTGGATTTTTGCCCGGTTTTCACGTTTTGGCCGTTTCGTCCAACGTCTCGCCCAAATTTGTATGTTTTGAGCTTAACCCACACGTAAGACGCTAGTCGTGTTTTCCACGATGTCAGGCCGTTTGCCACAATGTCGAGGATTTTTATCCGGTTTCCACATTTTGGCTGTTTGGTCCAACATCTTGGCCAGATTTGGCATGTTTTTAGCGTAACCGACACACGTGAGATGCTAGTGTTTTCCACGAAGTCGTAGATTTGTTTCCGGTTTTCAAGTTTTCGCTTTTGGATTCAACGTCTCACCTAGATATTGCCTGTTTTGAGTGTAACGGAGACACGTGAGACGATAGTCGTGTTTTCCACTATGTCGGGCAGTTTTCCATGATATCGTGGATTTTTCTCCGGTTTCCATGTTTTGGCTGTTGGATTCAACGTCTCGCCTAGATTGTGCTTGTTTTGAGCGTAACCGACACACGTGAGACGTTAGTCGTGTTTTCCACGATATCGGGCCATTTTCCATGATGTCGTGGATTTTTGTCTGGTTTCCACGTTTTGGCCGTTTCGTCTAACGTTTCGCCCAGATTTTGGATGTCTTGATCTTAACCGACATGTGAGACGCTACTCATGTTTTCTACGATGTCGGGCTGTTTTCTACGATGTCCTAGATTTTAGTCCGGTTTCCACATTTTGACTATTGGATTCAACGTCTCGCCCAGATTTTGCCTGTTTTAAGCGTAACCGACATACATGAGACTCTAGTCGTGTTTTCCACGATGTCAGGCCGTTTTCCACGATGTCGTGGATTTTTGCCTGGTTTTCACGTTTTGGCCGTTTCGTCCAACGTCTCGCCCAAATTTGCATGTTTCGAGCTTAACCCACACGTAAGACACTAGTCGTGTTTTCCACGATGTCGGGCCGTTTTCCACGATGTCGAGGATTTTTGTCCAGTTTCCACATTTTGGCTGTTTGGTCCAACGTCTTGGCCAGATTTGGCATGTTTTTAGCGTAATCGACACACGTGAGATGCTAGTGGTGTTTTTCACGATGTCGGGCCGTTTTCCACGACGTCGTAGATTTTTTTCCGGTTTTCAAGTTTTGGCTGTTGGATTCAACGTCTCGCCTAGATTTTGCCTGTTTTGAGCGTAACGGACACACGTGAGACGATAGTCGTGTTTTCCACGATGTCGGGCCATTTTCCATGATGTCGTGGAATTTTGCCCGGATTCCACGTTTTGGCTGTTGGATTCAACGTCTCGCCCAGATTTTGCCTGTTTTGAGCTTAACAGACACGTGAGATGCTAGTCGTGTTTTCCACGATGTCGGGCTGTTTTCCACGATGTCGTGGATTTCTGTCCGGTTTCCACGGTTTGGCTGTTGGATTCAACGTCTCGCCTGGATTTTGCCTGTTTGGAGCATAACTGACACACGTGAGGCGCTAGTCGTGTTTTCCATGATGTCGGGCCGTTTTCTACGATGTCGTAGATTTTTGTCCGGTTTCCAAGTTTTGGCTGTTGGATTCAACCTCTCGCCCAGATTTTGTCTGTTTTGAGCGTAACCAACACACGTAAGACGCTAGTCATGTTTTCCACGATATCGGGCTGTTTTCCACGATGTCGTGGATTTTTGCCCGGTTTCCACGTTTTGGCCTGTCCTTTCCAACATCTCACCCAGATTTTGCATGTTTGGACCTTAACCGACACGTAAGACGCTAGTCGTGTTTTCCACGATGTCGTGGATTTTTGTCTGGTTTCCACGTTTTGGCTGTTCGGTCCAATGTGTCGGCCAGATTTGGCATGTTTTCAGCGTAACTGGCACACGTGAGACGCTAGTCGTGTTATTCACGATGTCGGGCCGTTTTCCACGATTTCGTGGATTTTTATTCGATGTCCATGTTTTGGCTGTTGCATTCAACGTCTCGCCCAGATTTTGCCTGTTTTGAGCGTAACCGACACACGTGAGACGCTAGTCGTGTTTTCCACGATGTCGGGCCCTTTTTCCATGATGTCGTGGATTTTTGCTTGCTTTCCATGTTTTGGCCGTTTCGTCTAACGTCTCGCCCAGATTTTGCATGTTTCCATCCATATCAATCTTCTTCTTATAGATCCACTTGCACTCGATGGCTTTAAAACCATCAGGCAGGTCAACCAAGTTCCAAACTTGATTGTCTCCCATGGACTCTATCTCGGATCTCATGGCAATCAGCCATTTCTCAGAGTCTGGGCCCACCATCGCTTCTGCATAGGTCGTAGGCTCATCATTGTCTAACAATAATAACTCTCGCGCTTCGCGGAGCCTCGCCGAACTTCGTGGTTGTGGTGCTTCTATTGCCACGGGTTCCTCAACTTGTTCTGCTACAATAGCATCACTCGTAGAAGCATCCCCGACTGGCTCATCTTGAACTTCTTCAAGTCGCACCGACCTTCCACTCATTCCCTTTGTGAGAAACTCTTTCTCTAGGAAAACACCGCTACGAGCGACAAACACTTTGCCCTCTTCTCGGTTGTAGAAGTAATACCCTAAGGTTTCCCTTGGGTATCCCACAAAAATGCACTTATCCGATTTGGGTGTTAGCTTGTCCGACTGAAGTCGCTTGACAAATGCATCACAACCCCAAATCTTTAGAAAAGACAAACTGGGATTCTTTCCAGTCCACATCTCATATGGTGTCTTAACTACGGATTTAGATTGTACCCTATTTACTGTGAAAGCTGCTGTTTCTAGCGCGTAACCCCAAAATGATAATGGTAAATCCGACTGGCTCATCATCGATCGAACCATGTCCAACAAAGTTCGATTACGCCGTTCAGAGACCCCGTTTCTTTGAGGCGTTCCGGGCGGCGTGAGCTGTGGAACAATTCCGCAACTCTTAAGATGATTGCTAAACTCGTGACTCAAATATTCACCTCCGTGATCAGATCGCAAGGCCTTTATTTTCTTGCCACGTTGATTCTCTACCTCATTTTGAAACTCTTTGAACTTTTCAAAAGTTTCAGACTTATGCTTCATCAAGTAGACATAGCCATATCTACTGAAATCATCAGTGAAAGTAATGAAGTAGTGATATCCTCCTCTGGCTGTCGTGCTCATTGGTCCACATACATCAGTATGTATGAGTTCCAACAAGTCTGTCGCTCTCTCGGGAAACCCCTTGAAAGGCGTCTTGGTCATCTTTCCAAGTAAACAAGCTTGACATGTCTCGTATGATTCAAAATCAAACGAAGTTAGAAGACCATCACCATGGAGCTTCTTCATGCGCTTTTCACTTATATGCCCCAAACGACAATGCCATAGATAGGTAGGACTCAAATCATTTGGCCGAAGCCTTTTAGCACTAACATTGTAAACACATGCATTATCAAGATTTAAAATAAATAACCCATTCATAATGGGAGCATCAGCCACAAACATAGCATTCTTAGAGATTACACAACCATTGTTTGTACTCGCGAATGAATAACCATCCCTCATCAAACATGAAGGTGATAAAATGTTTCGACCCATACTAGGAATGTAATAACAATTATTCAACTCCATGATAAATCCTGACGGAAGGTGAAGTTGCATGACGCCGACGAACAATGCAGCAACCCTTGCTTTATTTCCGACGCGAAAATCCACTTCGCCTTTCTGCACTTCTCTTGTCCTTATTAGCCCCTGCATCGAATTGCAAATATGAGCAACCGATCCGGTATCAAATACCCAAGAGTTAACATAAGAATCTGCGAGAAAAATGTCCACAACATTTACAACAAGTATACCTGAGTGGGAAGTACTCTTACTTCCACTTTTCTTCAAAGAAGCCTGGTACTTGCTGCAGTTTCTCTTCCAGTGGCCATATTCGTGACAAAAGAAACACTCAGTGTCTCCTGCAGGACCAGCCTTTTGCTTGGGTGCAGGGTTTGGCTTAGGGATCGTATCCTTAGCCTTGCCCTTCTTCTTCTGCCAAGAAGTGCCCTTTTTCTTGAAGCTAGGCTTGTTCTGCACAGCCATCACATGGCTATGCCCTGCACACTTCTTAATGTCACATTCTGCTGTTTTCAGCATCCCACATAATTCATTAAGGCCCCTCTCCACCCCATGCATATGGTAGTTCGAAATGAAATGCCCATAGCTAGATGGAAGAGATGCCAAAATGAAGTCAGTGGCCAACTCTTGGCCTAATGGAAAACCAAGCTTTTCCAAAGTCTGACTGTAACCAACCATTTTGATCACATGGGGGCCTACAGCTGCTCCCTCTGCCAGCTTGCATTCCACAAAGGACTTAGCGACATTGTACCTCTCAGTCCTAGCCTGAGTCTGGAACATGTCCTTAAGCGCAACGATCATATCGTACGCTTCCTGATCCTCAAACTGTTTTAGAAGATCAGGTTCCATGCATGCAAGCATAAGACAACTGACCTCAAGAGATTCATCACATGCTTTCTTGTAGGCATTCTTAAGGGTAGCAGTTGCATTATCAGCAGGTTCATCCGGGATTGGGGTATCCAGAACAGTTTCCTTTTTCTCAGCCCTGAGAACAATTCTCAGGTTACGGACCCAGTCCGAATAGTTTGTTCCATTTAGTTTATCCTTTTCAAGAATCGAACGCAAAGAAAAAGGTGATGAATTGTTCGGTGCCATTGATCTACAACAAAAAATATGCAAAATACTAAGCCATGTAACCATGAAAGAGTAAAACATATTAAACAATTTAATAGCATATACTCCCACTTAAATCAACATCCCTCTATTGATACTATGTGATTCAAGATCCCCAATTAACAAGTCGACTAGTGAGCTTTAGCATCACTGCTAGAAGACAAGGTAAATCGGTAAGCAACCTTTGCTAATCATATCACATATGACTCTTGTTGTTGGGTGACATCTCTATGTTAAAACTAGGCGCCCAACCTTTATGCCCCAAGGTCCTTAACTGTTAAGATGACCTTGTTAAGCTCACCAACCCTTATGCGTCTAGGTATCCGATACAAACCCATCCAGCCAAGGAAAACCGTGGCACCCTAATTTCATAGACCCACCAACGATTGTACAGGGCATAGGATGGTGCAAGGTTTGGTTGGGAGGGCATGGTTTAACTTAAACTTTGTGAGGGATCATTCTACTTCTATCATCTAAGCATGCATAGTAGTAAAACGTATAAGAATAGCATTCACATAGATGTGATACAGTATGGCCCATTTTCTCATGGTGATCTCCATCGCCATAGAACCTGTCCACCATGATGATCTCCATCTTCATGCTCTATGCGAGCCATCCTCCAAGTGATGAGTTCTCCAAGAAATAATATAAGCTATTACTCCTAACATCTAGTAATCAAAATTACATTGTATTGGGATCATCACAAGTTGGCACGCAGGCCATTACAATAATTGACAACACATATGGCTCTAGCCGTGTTGCCCAACTCACGACACGCAGGTCATGAAAAATACATACATGCATCACATACATTTTTGGGCCATACTGATCACAGAAATCCTGCAAAAACAAGTTGTGCATAGAATCGCATTCTACCGGATCATGTGAAATTGTACCACCTATGAACCTTAACGAGATACAAAAAAGGGGGGCTACGACTAAGGGGGGTCTAGGGGGTCTCCCCCTGCGGGGTTCGAAGGGGCAGCGCCCCTCGCGGTACCTTTAAGGAAAATGAGAGATCAAATCTATACAATTTTCTTTAAGGATTTTGATCGGCAAATCCAATTTACCATAAACCGACCATAGTTCCGATTTGACCAAACTCCTTTGATCACGGTACGTCGATTCAGATCTAATTCCCGATTCGATCAATCATATTGATCTTCGCGTGATTCAGAAGGATTTATGTGTCACTGTCTACCCCGATGGCGGAAACCGACCGGTAGGGGTAAGTCGTTCGACGACCTTAGAATCACGATCACGGAAAGTAAGATCATAGATCAATCCAGAAACACCGCCATACAAACGATCATATCATTCATATCAATCTACATATCACCATATGCAAACTTCCCGAACCTATGACTGAATAGCATCGGCTCTGATACCACTGTAGGGTAACGGGTAGGCTACACTAGCGTAAAATCAAAAATTTCTACCGCGTCAACCAGGAATACTATGGTCATAGATCACGGGATTACCGCTAGACGCGCAGGTGCGGAACTCGATGAAGCACGTTGCGGCAGTGTAGATGTTCTACGTCTCCTCCTCGTCCTCATCCCACGAGCAGCTCCCCTTTGCGCGGCTCTTCCAAGTGCTACAGATGCAGCACCTCCAAGGTATCCACACGTCCGGAGTGGAAGCCGTCACACGCCAGACTGCTAGGTCTGCGCGTGCAACACAGGCGGAAAAGGAGTGGCGGCTGGGTGGAATGCTCTCCCCTTTTCAGCTCGCCTCACTCCCTCTTATATAGGCATCCCTGGTGGGCTTCTACATTAGCAGCCCATTAGCAGCCTAAGCCTGGTCTAATTCGGATCCAATCCTCATTAGGCTTCCAGCCCCTAAAGTGTGTGACCCTATAGGTTCATACACGTATAGACATGACGCGAGTACACTTACTCCGTCAATAGTTGGTAGCGGCCTCTAGCAAGACGTGCCAACTCCTAAACGCATATAAAGATCATTCGGACGAACCATCACAAGGTTGAGTACATGTATTTCCCTTTGCCTCACGATATTTGGTCTAGCTCTAAGCTGACCTCTCTTTCTCGATACTGTGATTCAGAATCCCTTTACTAGGTTAACTCTTAACCATATGTAGCACGGCCATGCATTTCTGGATCCGATCACTCGAGGGACCCAGAGATATCTCTCTCAAGTAGAGAGGGGCAAATCCCATCTTGATTTACCGATGCCTTGCAGCATGTATCAGGACAAACCCGAAAGCTACCTTTATAACTACCTAGTTACGGAGTAGTGTTTGATAGCCCCAAAGTAGGTCGATCCACATCTCAAGTACATGCGACAATCTCAGGTCTAAGGACAAAACGTACACGATGTGTAGAGAGAGCTGCAAGTATTATTGCTAGTCTCATGTTGGGTCAGTCCAACCCCATGTTCATAACATGTGTCCACATCATTGGTTTGACATCTCTATGTCAATGACTTGCGAAACATAGTCATTAACCAATCGATGTGCTAGTCTAATATTCACGTGTGTCCTCGCATGAACTCCGACTAGGGACAATTATTAGATAACCATACAAGTAAGGAGTTGCACAAACAATTCACATAATTGCCAATCAATAAAAGTTGCCTGGTATATGGATATTCAAGGAACATTATAATAACTCATGGATACACATGAAATACAATCATCTCTATGATTGCCTCTAGGGCATATTTCCTTCAAACCGACACACGTGAGGCGCAAGTCGTGTTTTCCACGATGTCGGGCCGTTTTCTACGATGTCGTAGATTTTTGTCCGGTTTCCAAGTTTTGGCTGTTGGATTCAACCTCTCGCCCAGATTTTGCCTGTGTTGAGCGTAACCAACACACGTAAGACGCTAGTCGTGTTTTCCACGATATCGGGTTGTTTTCCACGATGTCGTGGATTTTTGTCCGGTTTCCACGTTTTGGCCTGTCCTTTCCAACATCTCACCCAGATTTTGCATGTTTGGACCTTAACCGACAAGTAAGACGCTAGTCGTGTTTTCCACGATGTCGTGGATTTTTGTCTGGTTTCCACGTTTTGGCTGTTCGGTCCAACGTGTCGGCCAGATTTGGCATGTTTTCAGCGTAACTGGCACACGTGAGACGCTAGTCGTGTTTTTCACGATGTCGGGCCGTTTTCCACGATGTCGTGGATTTTTATTCGATTTCCATTTTTTGGCTGTTGCATTCAACGTCTCGCCCAGATTTTGCCTGTTTTGAGCGTAACCGACACACGTGAGACGCTTGTCGTGTTTTCCACGATGTCGGGCCCTTTTTCCATGATGTCGTGGATTTTTGCTTGGTTTCCATGTTTTGGCCGTTTCGTCTAACGTCTCACCAAAAATTTGCATGTTTTGAGCTTAACGGACATGTGAGACGCTAGTCATGTTTTCCACGATGTCGGGCCGTTTTTTACGATGTCGTGGATTTTTGTCCGGTTTCCACTTTTTGACTGTTGGATTCAACATCTTGCCCAGATTTTTCCTGTTTTGAGCGTAACCGACACACGTGAGACGCTAGTCGTGTTTCCACGATGTCAGGCCGTTTTCCACGATGTCGTGGATTTTTTCCCGGTTTTCACGTTTAGGCCGTTTCGTCCAACATCTCGCCCAAATTTGCATGTTTTGAGCTTAACCGACACGTAAGACGCTAGTCGTATTTTCCACGATGTCGGGCCGTTTTCCATGATGTCGAGGATTTTTGTCCGGTTTCCACATTTTGGTTGTTCGGTCCAACGTCTCGGCCAGATTTGGCATGTTTTTAGCGTAACCGACACACGTGAGACGCTAGTCGTGTTTTCCACGATGCCGGGCCGTTTTCCACAATGTCGTAGATTTTTTTCCGGTTTCCAAGTTTTGGCTGTTGGATTCAACGTCACGCCTAGATTTTGCCTGTTTAAGCGTAACCGACACACGTGAGACGATAGTCGTGTTTTCCATGATGTCGGGCCGGTTTCCACGATGTCGTGGATTTTTGTCCGGTTTCCACGTTTGGCTGTTGGATTCAACGTCTCGCCCATATTTTGCCTGTTTTGAGTGTAACTGACACACGTGAGACGCTAGTCGTGTTTTCCACGATGTCGGGCCGTTTTTCACGATGTCGTGGATTTTTGCCTAGTTTCCAGGTTTTGGTCGTTTCGTCCAACGTCTTGCCCAGATTTTGCATGTTTTGAGCTGAACCGACATGTGAGACGCTGGTCGTGTTTTCCACGATGTCGGGCCGTTTTCTACGATGTCGTGGATTTTTGTCCGGTTTCTACGTTTTGACTGTTGGATTCAACGTTCGCCTAGATTTTGCATGTTTTGAGCATAACCGACACACGTGAGACGCTAGTTGTGTTTTCCACGATGTCAGGACGTTTTCCACGAAGTTGTGGATTTTTGCCTAGTTTCCACGTTTTGGCCGTTTCGTCCAACTTCTCGTCCAGATTTTGCATGTTTTGAGATTAACCGACATGTAAGATGCTAGTCGTGTTTTTCACGATGTCGGGCCGTTTTCCACGATGTCGTGGAATTTTGTCCGGTTTCTACGTTTTGGCTGTTCGGTTCAACGTCTCGCTCAAATTTTGCCTGTTTTGAGCGTAACCGACACACGTGGGACGAAGTCCTGTTTTCCACGATGTTGGGCCGTTTTCCACGATTTCGTGGATTTTTGCCCGGTTTCCACATTTTGGCCCTTTCGTCCAACGTCTCGCCTAGATTTTGCATGTTTTGAGCTTAACCGACACGTGAGACGCAAGTCATGTTTTCCACGATGTCGTGAATTTTTGTCCGGTTTCCATGTTTTAGCTGTTGGATTAAACGTCTCGACCAGATTTTGCCTGTTTTGAGCGTAACCGACACATGTGAGACGCTAGTCGTGTTTTCCACGATATCGGGCCATTTTCCACGATGTCGTGAATTTTTGCCCGGTTTCTACGTTTTGGCCGTTTCGTCCAAAGTCTCGCTAGATTTTGCATGTTTTGAGCTTAACCGACACACGTGAGACGCTAGTCGTGTTTTCCACGATGCCGGCCCGTTTTCCATGATGTCGTGGATTTTTGTCCGGTTTCCACGTTTTGATTGTTGTATTCAACATCTCGTCCTGATTTTACCTGTTTTGAGCGTAACCGACAAACGTGAGACGCTAGTCGTGTTTTCCACGATCTCGTGGATTTTTACCCGGTTTCCACGTTTTGGCCGTTTCGTCCAACGTCTCGCTCAGATTTTACATGTTTTGAGCTTAATCGAGACGTAAGACGCTAGTCGTGTTTTCCACGATGTCGTGGATTTTTGTCCGGTTTCCATGTTTTGGCTGTTCGGTCTAACGTCTCGGCCAGATTTGGCATGTTTTCAGCGTACCGACACACGGGGGACGCTAGTCGTGTTTTCCACGATGTCGGGCGATTTTCCATGATGTCGTGGATTTTTGCCCGGTTTCCACATTTTGGCCGTTTCGTCCAACGTCACGCCCAGATTTTGCCTGTTTTGAGCGTAACCGACACACGTGAGACGCTAGTCATGTTTCAGGACCATCCATTTTTAGGGCTAGTTGATTCGACTTCCATGACCACCGTCCTACTGTCTTAATCGACCAACACCCTTTGTGGGTTCTAGGGTAGCACGCAGCTGGGCACCGTAACCTGGCTTTCGGTTCATCCCTCATCGCTACTTCTACTTACAAAAAGGCCCACTTGGAGCACCCGATTCCGTGGCGCGGCTCACCAGAGCAGCCGCACCATCCTACCTATTTAAAGTTTGAGAATAGGTTGAGGGCGTTGCGTCGCCCATGCCTCTAATCATTGGCTTTACCTGATAGAACTCTAAATGGGATCCAGCTATCCTGAGGGAAACTTCGGAGGGAACCAGCTACTAGATGGTTTGATTAGTCTTTCGCCCCTATAACCAAGCCAGACGAATGATTTTCACGTCCGTATCGCTTTGAGCCTCGACCAGAGTTTCCTCTGGCTTCGCCCCGCTCAGGCATAGTTCACCATCTTTCGGGTCCCGACAGGCGTGCTCCAACTCGAACCCTTCACAGAAGATCAGGGTCAGCCAGCGGTGCGGCCTGTGAGGGCCTCCCGCTCGTCAGCTTCCTTGCGCATGCGAGGTTTCATAACCCATCGACTCGCACGCATGTCAGACTCCTTGGTATGTGTTTCAAGACGGGTTAGATGGGGAGCCCACTAGAATTTGCAACGCAGTGCCCCGAGGGACTCGCCTTTCGGCGCACGGGTACCGGACATGGCGATGACGGCCACCGGGGGCACCTAAGGTCCCCGGGCTTTAGCTGCCGGTGCAGCCGACAACATTCCACGCCCGAGCCGAGCGGCGGACCAGCAAAAGTCGTTGCACATACGGTCGGGACGCATCACCGGCCCCCATCCGCTTCCCTCCTAGCAATTTCAAACACTCTTTGACTCTCTTTTCAAAGTCCTTTTCATCTTTCCCTTGCGGTACTTGTTTGCTATCAGTCTCTCACCTATATTTAGCCTTGGACGGAGTCTACCGCCTGATTTGGGCTGCATTCCCAAACAACCCGACTCATTGATAGGGCATCGTGATGCGACAGGGTCCGGGCCGGGCGGGGCTCTCACCCTACTAGGCACCCCTTTCCAGGGTACTTGGGCTCGGTCCGTCGCTGAGGACGCATCTCCAGACTACAATTCAGATGGCAGGGCCACCCGATTCTCAAGCTGGGCTGTTCCTGGTTCGCTCGCCGTTACTAAGGGAATCCTTGTAAGTTTCTTCTCCTCCGCTTATTCATATGCTTAAATTCAGCGGGTAGTCCCGCCTGACTTGGCGTCGCGATCGGAGCGTATTGCGCACCATTCAAAGGGTCTATGAGGCCATCATGTCGGCTACGCGTCGGCGCACCGCGGTAAGTAAAGCGAGGTCGCTC
>OU342745.1:115387318-115434818 GCA_910589775.1 Avena eriantha
GAGCCTTTATCGTGAGCAGCATCCGAAAACAACAGCGATAGCGAGGCTTCCTTGATAGCACCGAGCATAAAACATGCTAGCTCCACGAGGAAACACCGCAAGTGCCATTAGGCCATAGCGGTAAACCCAAAGGTGTCCGCCGCGAGGCAACCATGTACTAAGCACCACTTCCCGTAGGTCGGGTACATTCATGCAAGCACTTGAAAGGCAACAGTAATATAAGCCACACGAATGATGGGACACGGCGTCGGTAGTCGGCCGCACGAGGACCGGGGATCTACCAACAAACACGGGTCCAAAGCTAATCATGCGCTCGCGTAGCCATAGCAGTCTAGCCTACCAAGCCTCCTCCCACAGATACCATGGGAGAATCGCTTGCACGATCCAGCATGTCGCGTATCCTACCACAGACTGCTGAGAGAAGGCAACACCCTGTTCTACAACACTTTCTGATCCGAAGAGCTTTCTCTGATGGGACTAGGGGCCATGCTCTCCTTCCCCTGCTAGCATCGATCCAGCATGTCGCGTATCCTACCACAGACTATGGAGAGAAGGCAACACCCTGTTGAACGACACTTTCTGATCCGGAGAGCTTTCTCTGAAGGGACTAGGGGCCACGCTCTCCTTCTCCTACTAGCATCGGTCCAGCATGTCGCTTGTCCTACCATAGACTGTGGAGAGAAGGCAACACCCCGTTCTCCGACACTTTCTGATCCGGAGAGCTTTCTCTGAAGGGACTAGGGGCCATGCTCTCCTTCCCCTACTAGCATCGGTCCAACATGTCGCGTATCCTACCACAGACTATGGAGAGAAGGCAACACCCCGTTGAGCGACACTTTCTAATCCGGAGAGATTTCTCTAATGCGACTAGGGGCCACGCTCTCCTTCCCCTACTAACATTGGTCTAGTATGTCGCGTATCCCACCACAGACTGTGGAGAGAAGGCAACACCCCATTCTATGACACTTTCTATTCCGGAGAGATTTTTCTGAAGGGACGTGGGCAAGAACATGTAAACACCGACTGTCCACCTATATAGACTAGGGAGAAGTTGCCCATATGGAACACGAAAAACGTAATGCAGCAATCACCTTTTTGGGGAATCATGCTGTCTGGGAACATTTACGCGACCGGGCAACGACTCTACGACGTCCTGGATGTAGCCAGAGAAACACGTTCAACATGGCGGAGCCAGGAAAATACACCAAACTCCTGTTGATCCTCGGACGGATACGGGGACATGGACATTTTCTCACTTGAGCCGCCACGCTCTAGCTAGAGTCTGTGGAATGGATCTCGAATGCGGCCGAGATTCATGTGTTTTTTCCCAGAAAACACGACCATCCCCCTCCCCACAGACCCGGGGGACACGCTACCACCCTCTACTATACCCGGGGAACGCAACCCCCTTGGACCCCTGCCCTTCAGCTTGTGAAGGAGGGGTACACTCTCTGCCTCTAAAGAGAAAATGGCGATGTCGTGGATTTTTGCCCGGCTTCCATGTTTTGGCTGTTTTGTCCAACGTCTCGCCCATATTTTGCTTGTTTTGAGCTTAACCAAGAAGTGAGACGATAGTCGTGTTTTCCACGATGTCATGGATTTTTGTCTGGTTTCCACGTTTTGGCTGTTGAATTCAACGTCTCGCCCAGATTTTGCCTGTTTTGAGCATAACCGACACACGTGAGGCGCTAGTCGTGTTTCCCATGATGTAGGGCCCTTTTCTATGATGTCGTGGATTGTTTCCCGGTTTCCACATTTTGGCTGTTTCGTCAAATGTCTCGCTGAGATTTTGCATGTTTTGAGCTTAACCGACACATGGAACGCTAGTCGTGTTTTCCACGATGTCGGGCTATTTTCCATGATGTCGTGGATTTTTATCCGGTTTCCATGTTTTGGCTGTTCGGTCTAACGTCTCGGTCAGATTTGGCATGTTTTCAGTGTAACCGACACACGTGAGACGCTAGTCGTGTTTTTGACGATGTCGGGCCGTTTTCCATGATGTCATGGATTTTTGTCCGGTTTCCATGTTTCGGTTGTTGGATTCAATATCTCGCCCAGATTTTTCCTGTTTTGAGCGTAACCGATACATGTGAGACGCTAGTCATGTTTTCCATGATGTCGGCCATTTTCCCCGATGTCATGGATTTTTGCCCGGTTTCCATGTTTTGGCCGTGTGTCCAATGTATTGCCTAGATTTGTCTTGTTTTCAGCGTAACCGACACAAGCGAGATGCTAGTCGTGTTTCCCACGATGTCGGGCCATTTTCCATAATGTCGTGGATTTTTGTCCGGTTTCCACGTTTTGGCTGTTGGATTCAACGTCTCGCCTAGATTTTGCCTTTTTGAGTATAACCGACACATGTGAGACGCTAGTTGTGTTTTCCATGATGTCGGGCTATTTGCCACGATGTCTTGGATTTTTGCCCGGTTTCCATGTTTTGGCTGTTCCGTCCAACATCTCGCCAAGATTTTGCATGTTTTGAGCTTAACCGACACGTGAGACGCTAGTCGTGTTTTCCATGATGTTGGGTTGTTTTCCACGATGTCGTGGATTTTTATCCGGTTTCCACGTTTTGGCTATTCGGTCCAACGTCTCGGCAAGATTTGGCCTGTTTTCAGCTTAACCGTCACACGGGGGACGCTAGTCGTGTTTTCCACGATGTCGAGCGGTTTTCCACGATGTCGTGGATTTTTTCCCGATTTTCACGTTTTGGCCGTTTTGTCCAACGTCTCACCTAGATTTTGCCTGTTTTGAGCTTAACCGACACATGTGAGACGGTAGTCGTGTTTTCCACGATGTCGGGCCGTTTTCCACGATGTCAAGGATTTTTGCCCGGTTTCCATATTTTGGCCGTTCAGTCCAATGTATTGCCTAGTTTTGTCTTGTTTTCAGCGTAACCGTCACACGTGAGACGCTAGTCGTGTTTTCCATGATGTCGGGCCGTTTTCCACGATGTCGTGGATTTTTGTCCGGTTTCCATGTTTTGGCTATTCGGTCCAACATCTCGGCCAGATTTGGCTTTTTTTCAGCGTAGCCGACACATGGGGGATGCTAGTCGTGTTTTCCATGATGTCGGGCGGTTTTCCACGATGTCGTGGATTTTTGCCCGGTTTCCGCGTTTTGGCCGTTTTGTTCAACGTCTCGGCCAGATTTTGCCTGTTTTGAGCGTAACCGACACATGTGAGACGCTAGCCGTGTTTTGCATGATGTCGGTCCGTTTTCCACGATGTCGTGGATTTTTGCCCGGTTTCCACGTTTTGGCCGTTTCGTCCAACGTCTCGCCCAGATTTTGCACGTTTTGAGCTTAACCGACATGTGAGACGCTAGTCGTGTTTTCCACGATGTCGGGTGATACATTTTAAATGTATCTATGACTTTTGATGTTCCATGCTTGGTTTTATCCACTTTCTTATGTTTTGTCCACACTTTGGAGTACTTTTCATATGATTTCTTGGACTAACCTATTAACCAGAGCCACAGTGCCAACTGCCTGTTTTCTGCTGTTTTTGGTTCCAAGAAAGTCAGAAAATGAATATTCTCGGAATTGGACGGGACAAAATCCAAAGTGCCTATTTTTACGGAAGTCATCAGATTCCAGAATACGAGACGAAGAAGGGCTAGGGGACGACCACACCACCTGGCTGCACGGCCAGGCCTGGCCCACGCCAGGGGGTGGTCTGGCTGACCCCAACACCCCCTTGGTCTCTCCTTCCGCCTATAAGATGCCCCCGGGACGACAACCCTAAGTACCCGATTAAAAATCCACAAAAGAGTCTGTAGACGCCGTCATCTCCATCCCTAGATCTGAAGCTCTTCCCGGCACCCTGCCGGAGAGGGGAATTCACCCTGGAGGCCTTCTTCATCACCATTCAAGCCTCCGGTGTGATGTGTGAGTAGTTCATCTCTGCACTACGGGTCCATGTAGTAGCTAGATGGCTAGTTCTACTCCTTTGTGCTTTCATGTCTAGATCTTGTGTGCTCCGTTCATGATCAAGATCATCTATTTGTAATTCTGCATGTTGTGTTTGCGGGGATCCAATGGATATTGAGATGCTATTTCAGATTGATTATTGATTCTATCATGTCTTTCTTATTTGTGATCTTGCATGCTTTCCGTTGTTAGTAGCTATCTTGGCCAAGTAAATGCTAGCAACCTCAAGAGTTAGTATTTATGCTCGATAGTGGGTTCATGCCTCTGGTAATCTAGGGAAGTGACAGAAATCTCTAAGGTACTAGATGTGCTGTTGCTACTAGGGAGAAAACAACAATCCTTTGTTCATAGAACAATCATATTGTTTACATTACACGCAATTCGTAAAGCAATAATCTGTTGCTTGCAACTTAATACTGGAGGGGGTTCGGATGATAACCTGAAGGTGGATTATTAGTCATAGATGCAGTTCAATGGCGGTCTATGTATAATGTTGTAATGCCCAATCAAGTTCCAAAGGAGTCAAGATGATTAGTATATGCATGTATTGCTTTCTCGATATTCGTCAATTGCCCCGCTGTAATTTGTTCACCTAGCATGTTATCTATCTTAAGGAGAGCCACCTCTAGTGAACTATGGATCCCGGTCCTTTGTTTTACCTACAATCTACAAACTGTTTATTGCTTTGTGTTTACTTTCTGCAAACTTTTACTTCCTTCCATTCGATACGTTTAATCCTTTGTTTTCAGCAAAACCTGTGAGATTGACAACCTCATCGCAAGTTGGGGACAAAGTTCTGTGGTTGTGTTGTGCAGGTCTCCATCATGCTACTACCACCGGTAGTGCGCCCTGCCAAGGCTCAGCTAGCAACACCTTTGGGGTCTTTCCTTTGTAACTACCTCGGACCCTACGATCTAAGTTCAAGCCTGGATGAAACGGAAGTGGTTAAAATAGTACAGCGGGGGCCCAGGGGACCGCCCACGTGTAGACCTGTTGGCCGTCCTAACCACTTCCAAGACATCGGGACAAGAGCGAGCGGCGTAGGCAACAGGCGAAGAGATCAAATATATACACAAGTGAGTATGTATGCAAGCTACCATACAACAGTTCTCAGAGCCATTCCATCTAGAAGAAATAGAAATATTGCAACGACATACGGCAAGATCCAAATATCCTAGATAGAGATAATAGTTTAGGATAGCTCCTCATACATCAAACATCAGAGTATCAGGCGGAAGCAGAAAACAAGAACCGAGTACGGCTAAGAAGAAAATCGGCATAAGATGCCACATAATAAACACATCCCGCCCACAGATCTCGCGGATCCCCATCCCCGGAATCTCTACACCGAGTGATCGTTGCCAACATCCTCTGTCTCCTCCACCCAGTATCCATCTTGCGAATACACCTATTCATCTGAATCAAACAATTTATCATGTGAGACCCTAGGGGTACTCAGCAAGTCTTTATGCCTCTAAAGGGGACATAACCTGGGGTGGCGCAATTGCAGCAAAAGATAATAACTAACAAGTCTATAGATACTCGCTAACCATCCGCCTAACCAATGATAGACAGATGTCCGTCAATTAGTAACAACAGTTATAACAGTAGAAAGTATCAGATCCATCCTCCTTCTCACTTACCAAGGAGAAAGCGGACGAACAACCCATCCATTGGCACTTTTATTAACCATTCCATGAGTATTGCACTATTTACTAGTCAGGTATTTAGTCAAATAAAAAGCAGTACTTTAGTTATAACTATGCTCCAAGTCGTCCATAACCGCGAACACGGCTTTCAGAAAGATTTACCCTGCAGGGGTGCACAAATAGCAACACACACTCGATCAACATCGGAAAAACCAAATCAAAACCCAACGAGGCATTCACGACAAAGCGATCACAGGATTCAGGAATATTTTAGGGGGCCACCCCAATAAGCAACCCGCAATGAAGCTGGCCGGCTCCGAGACGGAC
This sequence comes from Avena eriantha, assembly GCA_910589775.1. Classification (NCBI taxonomy): domain Eukaryota; kingdom Viridiplantae; phylum Streptophyta; class Magnoliopsida; order Poales; family Poaceae; genus Avena; species Avena eriantha. Next base: position 115,393,226 of record OU342745.1, read on the forward strand.
CCAGGGTTTGCGACAATGGCTGTAAACGACTGGGAACCCGAAAATGTGACTCGGCTTGTCGATACCGCGAAAACATTCCGCATTCTTAAACAGTACATGTGCTCCTCGAACAATCTTAAATAACACAGTAAAGGATGGCATAAGTACAGGATAGTAATAAAGCCCCAAACTACTTGTAGCCCCAAGAAATAGAAATGAATCAAGCTCTGGCTTAGGGGGGTCCACGGCCTCCCGGATGTGGATAGTACGAATAGTCAAGGAACAGGAATCAAGTACTCGGGGTCCTACGGGACACAAGTGAGCATGAAAAACCAAATAGCAGATATTGCTCACCGGTGCCTCTTTCATTAGTTATCCCATTACTACTCAGGTTAAGTTGTTTAGGTACCTCGTTATCCCTCAGACACTCACATACCCTACACATGTTGTTCTACGACTCGCATGGCTCAAACAACTCCTGTAGTAATGGCTCATGGGATGGAGGAACAAGCTTCGGTGGGGTTTAAAAGTAAAGGCTATGCAGTACTTGGAATTCAATTTAATGCATTCGTGACTCAATGATGCAAGAATAAGATAGTGGCAATAGGTACTATATGTATGCAAGCATGTGGTAGTGCTTGCCTGGCAGCTCAGTTGAAGCGAGAGACGGATCTGGGTAGTACTCCTGGGACTCCTGATATTTCCCCTGCTCGGCGTCTATTCGAAGAAGAACCAAACAAACAAGGGCCAAGATAAATAAAGTGCACAAGCATATGAATGAAATGCGACAAGCAAACAAGCATGCCATGATGAATGATGCACAATTTACATGGCACTAATGTAGCATGGCCTGGTTGAGGTGTGGGGTACAAGAATAAAGCATTTTATTGAGTCTTAGTCATGTTTTGCTCTCAAATAAGTTGTTGTATACTTTATATTTATATGATGCATGCTGCAATTCAGAACATGGAATGCATAGTTAGAACGGGCTTGTCGCGCTGATCGATTTAGACATATTCTTTGTCAAATTTGGAGTTATAGAATTAAAGTTATTAATTAATTAAGAAAAAGCATTTTTATTGCAATTAAACAAATTCGAAAATTTAAAATAGTCAAACATTAATTTGAATGGAATATTTGAAATCCTCACAATTTTCTGATTCAAAAACATATATTATTTGTCAAATTTGGAATTGCCAATTAAAGGTTATTAATCTCTGGATTTAAAATCATATTAAACATTTTATGATATTGTTTTTATTTTCAAAAAGGCTCACAGAAACATTTTGTACTCAGATGCGTCTAGCCCGAGTCACTGACGAGCGGGACCAGCACAGAGTCAATGCTAGCTGGTGCAGCGGCTCTACGAGGGCTTTTCTCACTCGGTGGATATTACCCACACACACTGACTAGCGGGGCCAAGTGTTGACGGAGCACACGCGAGCGCGGGCCAGCGGGCAGTTGACATGTGGGCGATCCAGGGCGCGGGGGGTATGTCCGTGATGGACAGAATCTGCCGGGGGGTCTTCTGCAAAAACCTCGGCGATTCTGTCTGACGGAACTGAAACTTGCGCCGCGTGACTGCTAGCTGGAAGCATTTTCGGACGAAGATCCCGATCGATCTGCTGAGAATTTTGAGATGCGGAAAAAACGAAAAACGTAGGGGAGGGCAAGATCTACGGCTTCCGTGTTTGCGGCATCGCCAGACGAGGGCTGGATACGCCGGAATCGACGGAAGATCAGAGGGTCCGCGAAGGTGTTTCCAGGCCTGACGTACTGAAGTCGTTTTCGAAAAAAATGGCTAGCTGCGGCCAATCTTACGAGGCGGATGGCGAGCGAACTAGCGAGAATCTGGACAAACCGTGAAAACAAAAAACACAGCTACGACGAAGGGCTACAACTTTCGTTTGGCCAGCTTGCGCGGAGGCGGACCACAGCGAGCGGAAACTGCGAAAGAGTAGAGGGGCGCGCTAGGGTTCTGTTGTTGCTGTTGAACGCGCGCGCGGTGTGTGCTGTCAACGAGCGGCGGCTACGCGCGGTGCCGGCAGACGCACGCAAGCCAGAGAGGAGGAGGGGCATGTTTAGGGTAACAAGGGGCTCACCGGGGAGGAACCGAAGACAGTGACTGCCGTGGCTGACGACGTCGGCATCGAGAGGATGGAGAACGGCGACGAGCGTACAGTAGTGGCGACGTGAACGCGGCTCGGCCTACCACTCCTGGCTCCTTCCCTTGCGTGTGATGGAGAGGGTGCAGGGGATCTCCGGCTCGCCGCCGTGTACAAGGCGAAGGAGAGAAACTCCCGGCGTCTTGGCCACGTTCCGGACACAGTGGCAGCAGACGCGGAAGAGGTGCACGGGACGGCGGGGTGGCTCTGGTTGGTGGCCGGTGGAGCTGCGCGTGGGGGTGAAGAAGAACCCAGAAGGGGATCTCGATCTGGCTGGGACCTTGGGGTGGTGGTGCTTGCTTTATGCTAAAGGCAGGGAGGAGAGACACGAGAGACAAGAGGTGGGGCGATCGAGCCCGTGAGAGAGGGCTGGGGGGAGAAAAATAGTGCACCGGCTCATGTCCACCTGGTCTGGTCGAGCCAGAGGGGAGGGAGGACCCAGGAAGGACGGGCCCGAGCCGAGCAGACTAGTGCGTGGAGCTGGCGTAGCCTGGCAGCGAGGTAGAGAAAGGGGTGGGGCTCGGCTAGGGTTTAAGGTAGGTGGGTTTTTGGGCTGGGATTACTTCAGTTTAGGGGGTAAAGCTAGGTAGGTTAGAGAGAGAGAGAGAAAGAGAGAGAGAGAGAGAGAGAGAGAGAGAGAGAGAGAGAGGCTCACATGTGGACACACATGCATGTGTAGGTGTGGGCATGAGAGATTAGGGTGTAGGGTTTTTGTCTCAAGATCAAGTGCATGGGGGTATGGAGGAGATGGGGTGAGGTTAGTGTTAAGGTTTTTGGGGTGAGAGAGAAAGATTTTTGGTGAAGGGAGGAACATATGCCTCATGTACCATTGCATGTAACATATGCCCACAAAACCAAGAGAGGAAGCCTATCGGGTGGTGGAGAGATTCAAAACTAAACAAACTAGACTTGATTTCAAAAGAGCCATGCTTCACTCCAAAAACAAAGAAAACCACATAAAATAGGATGGTGGTGATTTTTGCATGGCCCATGCATGAATAGTAAATGCCATTTTTAATCTTGTGAAAACAAAGATAAAGGCCCATGGCATTTATTCTCATGCATCCCACAATTTGGGAGTTAAGGCCAAGCCAAAAGAAATGAGGTGGATGTTCCATGTGGAGTAGATGGCATATGCTCATATTTGAATATAATTGGGACATGCTAGTGTGTATATTCCACTAGGTGTTTAATATCCTCAACAATATTCCAACATGAGCAACTATTCCAAAACAATCCATATGGAAGCTAGAAAAAGGGGTACCACTCATAATGCATGCAAAGGTGGCTCCACATATCAATAATGTGAAAACAACATGATGTTAGTGTGAGAGCATGTGGAAATAGAAGTGGATCATCCCAACCCACATGAGCTAGATTTAAATGCCAAAGAAAAAATGTAAAAGCTCATGGATAATTAGGATGGTTGAATTATAAGGTGGTGACAAGGAAAAGGTGGTGGAGTTGAATAAAAGATATGCCCCCAACTCAACTTGGGCATCAAGCATTTATCAAGAACCAAATACAATATATCAAGAGCCAAATACAATTACTAATGCATATGAGATAAGAACCAAATGAAAAGGGTTTTATATGATGCTCAAATGCAACGTGGCATGATGACATGAGCATGATATAATTATGATGCAACAATTATATTTAGGAAGTAGCAATTATATTACTAGACCATGTAGCATTACAGATGTTAGACAGATGGGATGCTACAACTCTCCCCCGCTAAACAGGAATCTCGCCTCGAGATTCTAGGAAGAAGAAGAAGACACGAAGAGGGTAGGATACTTGGCACGGAGCTCATCCTCGCGTTCCCAAGTGGCTTCATCAACAGAATGGTGCGACCACTGCACCTTGTAGAACTTTATAGACTTGTTGCGAGTCTTTCTTTTTGTGACTTCTAGGATTTTTGTGGGGTGTTCTTGATAAGACAGATCTTCTTGGAGATTGCCGAGTTCAAGGTCCACGATCCTGCCGGGATCCTCGAAGAAATTCTTGAGTTGAGAGATATGTAACACATCATGGACCTTGAATTTTTCAGGGAGCTCAAGAGCATAAGCAACTTCTCCTCTTCTTCCATGAACTTTGAAAGGACCGATGTATCTAGGAGCCAGCTTTCCTTTGATACCAAACCAGTGCGTGCCTCTCATGGGAGTGACAAGAAGGTAAACGAGATCACCAGGAACGTACTCCATGTTTGTGTGCTTTCTGTCATAGTTGCTCTTCTGGCGACTTTGAGCAACCTTCAGATTTTCAAGAATGATGTGAACCTTCTCCTCCGCTTGAGTTACAATGTCGGGGCCAAACAATGTTCTTTCACCTGCGCTCGACCAACCAATCGGAGTTCTGCATTTGCGACCATAGAGAACCTCAAATGGTGCCATCTTTAGACTTTTCTGGAAGCTGTTGTTGAAGAGAATTCAGCATAAGGAAGGCATTCTTCCCACTTCATGCCGAAAGAGATAATGCAAGCATGGAGCATATCTTCCAGAATCTGATTGATCCTTTCAACTTGTCCTTGCGACTGAGGGTGGTAAGCTGTGCTGAAGTTCAATTTTGTTCCCAAAGCATTTTTGAAACTTCCCTAGAACTTGGAAGTGAAGATGCTCCCACGGTCTAAGCTGATCTCCAGAGGAACCCCATATAGAGAGACAATTCTGTTGATATAAAGGTCAGCCAACTGAATTGCAGAAATTGTTTCCTTGACGGGAAAGAAGTGAGCCACTTTAGAAAGCCTGTCGATGACAACAAAGATTGCATCGTTGCCCTTCTGTGACCTTGGAAAACCAGTTATGAAGTCCATCTCTACTTTCTCCCATTTCCATTCCGGAGGCTTCAATGGCTGTAGAAGACCGGAAGGTTTCTGATGGACAGCTTTAACTCTGTGGCAGACATCACACTCCGAGACATACTTGGCACAATATCGTTTCAACTCAGGCCACCAATATTGTGTTTTCAAGTCCATGTACATCTTAGTACTGCCAGGGTGGATAGAAAGAACAGAATCATGCGCCTCCTTAAGAACTTGCTCTCTCAAACCCGAGTCGTTCGGAACGAACATCCGGTGTTCAAAGAAAAGAGCGCCTTGGTCGTCGACGTGGAAGGACTCATACCTCGGCAGCTGAATGTTGGAGATGATGTTTTTGGCGTAAGCATCACCTCACTGACTAGCACGAATCTTTTCTTCCAAGATAGGGGTTGCCAGAAGATTCAGAAGATACCCTTGATCCAAAATTTCAAGGTTGAGTTGGCGGAATTCCTCACACAAGAGAGGCTGTTATTCTTCCACCATGAGGTTGTTGACATAAGCTTTTCGGCTGAGAGCATCGGCCATCACATTAGCTTTGCCAGGAGTGTAGTTGATGGTCAAATCGAAATCATTAATTGCTTCAATCCACCTCCTCTGACGAAGGTTGAGATCAGGTTGTGTGAAGATATACTTCAGACTCTTGTGATCAGAAAAGATCTCACAACGGTTGCCAAGCAAGTAGTGCCTCCATACTTTCAAAGCATAGACAACTGTTGCGAGTTCGAGGTCATGTGTAGGATAGTTGATCTCATGCGTCTTCAACTGTCGAGAGGCATAAGCAACAACTTGCTTTTCTTGCATAAGGACCGCACCCAATCCTTGCAAGGAGGCGTCACAGAATATCTGGAAAGGCTTTGATGTATCTGGAGGAATCAAGACTGGTGTGGAAGTGAGCTTCTCTTTGAGTGTTTCAAAGCTTGCTTGACATGCAGGAGACCAAAGGTATTTCTTGCCTTTCTTGAGGAGATCGGTAAGAGGCTTCGCAATCTTCGAGAAGTTCTGAATGAAGCGACGACCGTAACTAGGCAAACCAAGAAAACTCCGGACTTCTTTGACATTTTTGGGTGGAAGCCAGTCAACAATTGTTTGAACAGTTTCTGGGTTGACGGCAATGCCCTTAGCAGAGATGATGTGACCAAGGTAGGTGACTTCTGGCAGCCAGAACTCACACTTGGAGAACTTTGCATACAGGCGGTTCTCACGAAGCTTGTTTAGGACACACCGAAGGTGTTCTTCATGTTCTTCCTTTGACTTTGAATAGACTAGGATGTCATCCAGATAGACCACAACGAACATATCAAGATACTCCATGAAAACCGAGTTCATAAGCCTCGAGAAGGTGGCAGGTGCATTGGTGAGACCGAAAGACATGACCGTGTAATCATACAGGCCATAGCGGGTGGTGAAAGCTGTTTTGGGAACATCTTCCTTGCGAATCTTGATTTGATGATATCCACTTCTCAAGTCAAGCTTAGAGAAAACCACAGCTCCAGCTAGCTGATCGAAGAGATCATTAATCCGCGGAAGGGGATATTTATTCTTGATGGTTTTAGCATTGAGAGCCCGATAGTCAACACAAAGTCTATCAGTCTTGTCTCGCTTCTTGACAAAGATGGTTGGGCTACCCCAAGAAGAAGTACTGTGCTGAATGAAACCCAATTTCTTTTGTTCATCAAGCTGACGTTTAAGTTCAGCCAATTCAGCAGGACCCATTTTATAAGGCCGCTTGGAGATAGGAGCGGTTCCAGGTTCAAGCTCAATCACAAACTCGACCTCTCGATCGGGAGACATACCTGGCAACTCTTCAGGAAAAACATCTGGGAACTCACAGACCACCGGAACACTCTGAATAGCTTCCATAGCATCATCATTCAGAGCCGCCAAAGAGAAAAGCTGAATTGTAGGAGTCAGACTTGGAGAGTAGACTATATGGCCTTCAGGAATTTTCAAAGAGACCGAATGTTCAGCACAATCAATCACAGCTTTATTTGCAGTTAGCCAATCCATGCCTAAAATGACATCAATATCTGAGTTGCCTAGAATAATCAAAGAGGCCGGAAAAAAAGAATCCCCAATTTGAACCTGATTGTCATAACTAATCTTGGAAGTTAACATCCTTGCCCTAGGAGAAAGGACCATCAACTTTTTAGGTAACGAATCAGAAGATAACCCATTCTCTTGAGCAAACTTGAAGGATACAAATGAATGCGATGCTCCAGAATCAAATAAAACTGGAGCAGGGACAGAGTTAACAGGAGCGTACCCAGCACAACTCCAGGTGCATGCTCGGCTTGAGCGACGTTGACACGGCTGGCACGAGCAACAGTAGACCCGGGCTTGGTGTTGATGTTGAGAGCCCGAGGTGGAGGTGCACGAACCATAGAAGAACTTGCCGCAGGTCTTGGAGGTGGTGGAGGAAGAGCTTTGTTGTTCATTGGACAACTGCAGTGTTGATGCCCAGTGTTCCCACAGGTGTAACAGGCACCAGGTGGACGTGGAGCAGCGTAGCAAGGGACTCCGCCATGCGCTCCAGGGTAGTTGTGGTTGTAGCCCCTAGGAGCCGCGGTGAAGGAGTTTGGTGGCCTTGCCGCGTAGCTTGATGGTCTTTATGGAGCCGGGAGCGACGGTGGGGTGTTAGGAATCCACACGCGACGCTTACAAGGAGCTGTCATAGCTAAAGAGCTTACTGCATTGCGGCTGTGTTTCTTGGACTCCTCAAACACTTGCCTACTCGCTTCTTCCTGCAAAGCTGTATGTTGGAGTTCTAGAAAAGACCCCGGCCTTGCATGAGTGATTGCATATTTGATAGATGCATTGAGCCCTTGCCTGAACCTCTTTTTCTTCTTCTTGTCATCAGAAATCTCATCGCCACCACTTCCTTCATCTTTTCCATGACAATTTCTGACAGATATTGCTCTTTGAAAGCCCTAGTGAATTGCTCCCAAGTAGGCTGAAAACCAGAGTGGTTTGCCTTTAGGTAATTTTCCCACCACAGAGCTGCATCTCCCTTCAGAAGGTGAGTGGCAAATTTTACTCATTCTTGCTCAGGAACATTCGCAGTCATCAGAAACCTTGACATTTCACGCAGCTAATCATCAGCATCAAGTGGCTGATCAGACACCTCAAAATGGCGTGGGCTAAACTTCAGAGAACTCTTGATGTCTCCTCGCTTGGGAGGTGGAGGTAGCGGAACAAACTCATTCCTCCTGACACTTTCTTCAAATCGCTGCTGGTTCTGCTGCATTGCTCCCAAGGCATTAGCAATACTTGCCAACGCAGCCCCCAGTTCAGGTGGTATGTCCTCAGAACGGCGTGGTGGTGCCATCCTGTGGTTGATATAAAACACAAGTCAGTACTATAATGGAGAATAATAATAATCCAAAATAGTACCAAAATGGAATTAACCAAGATTTAAAGGATACAAATTACTAAGATGATATTAAAATATCAATAAAGTTCAAAGCACCTCGAAGATATTAAGCATATCGCACACGACTGAACAAGGAGTGTGGTACACAAGCTAACAAAGAAAAAAAATCGCAAATTTCGGCATTAAAATACCACTATATGCGCAAACCCACTTAACGAATCAAGATTAGTAACTCTACAAATTCAATATACGAGAGCGAATGATACAAGTAGTGGTATGGTCGCGACTCCATCCCGCACTCAAATCATTACTCCACACATGAATAAGTAAAGCACATATCCCAACACCTTCTTCTTAAGATGAACCTAAAAATTAGTAACTACGGAAACAAACACCCCAAACAATATAGCGTCGGATAACAAAGAGTAAGACAGATCGCGACGGTATACAACGAATCAGATAGATCGCGTCGGTTTGCAAAGGCCTGTCGGTATGGAATGTACCAACAGTTGATAACCAAAAGGCAGATAGTGATAACAAGTTAGATGCAACAGATAGACAAGGAATTCACACACACACACACACACACACACAACCTATGGTACTACGGAACCCCGAACACGTGAATCCTAGTTAGAATTTTAGAAGAGGATTGAAAACGTTACACTTCCTTACCAGAAAAGGGTGGGTGGGTGGGTAAGAAGAAAAGTGGAAGCAGTCCTACTCTCACGTTTTCTTTTCCCTAATATACATAGCTACCAAAAATATTTGCTAGACTGACAACGACCATTTGGCTAAGACCCTGAAGGGCGGGATGGCTCTGATACCAATTGTAACTACCTCGGACCCTACGCTCTAAGTTCAAGCCTGGATGAAACGGAAGTGGTTAAAATAGTACAGCGGGGGCCCAGGGGACCGCCCACGTGTAGACCCGTCGGCCGTCCTAACCACTTCCAAGACATCGGGACAAGAGCAAGCGGCGTAGGCAACAGGCGAAGAGATCAAATACATACACAAGTGAGTATGTATGCAAGCTACCATACAACAGTTCTCAGAGCCATTCCATCTAAAAGAAATAGAAATATTGCAACGCCATACGGCAAGATCCAAATATCCTAGATAGAGATAATAGTTTAGGATAGCTCCTCATACATCAAACATCAGAGTATTAGGCGAAAGCAGAAAACAAGAACTGAGTACGGCTAAGAAGTAAATCGGCATAAGATGCCACATAAATAAACACATCCCGCCCACAGATCTCATGGATCCCCATCCCCGGAATCTCTACACCGAGTGATTGTTTCCAACATCCTCTGTCTCCTCCACCCAGTATCCATCTTGCGAATACAACTGTTCATCTGAATCAAACAATTTATCGTGTGAGACCCTAGGGGTACTCAGCAAGTCTTTTATGCCTCTAAAGGGGACATAACCTGGGATAATGCAATTGCAGCAAAAGATAATAACTAACAAGTCTATAGATACTCGCTAACCATCCGCCTAACCAATGATAAACGGATGTCCGTCAATTAGTAACAATAGTTATAATAGTAGAAAGTATCAGATCCATCCTCCTTCTCGCTTACCAATGAGAAAGCGGACGAACAACCCATCCGTTGGCAGTTTTATTAACCATTCCATGAGTATTGCACTATTTACTAGTCACGTATTTAGTCAATTAAAAGCGGTACTTTAGTTATACTTGTCTATGATCGAGAAACTGTGCTCCAAGTCGTCCATAACCGCGGACTCGGCTTTCAGAAAGATTTACCCTGCAGGGGTGCACAAATAGCAACACACACTCGATCAACCTCGGAAAAACCAAATCAAAACCCAACGAGGCATTCACGACAAAGCGATCACAGGATTCAGGAATATTTCAGGGGGCCACCCCAATAAGCTACCCGCAATGAAACTGGCCGGCTCCGAGACGGACCCAGGGTTTGCGACAATGGCTGTAAACGACTGGGAACCCGAAAATGTGACTGGGCTTGTCGATACCGCGAAAACATTCCGCATTCTTAAACAGTACAGGTGCTCCTCGCACAATCTTAAATAACACAGTAAAGCATGGTATAAGTACAAGATAGTAATAAAGCTCCAAACTACTTGTGGCCCCAAGAAATAGAAATGAATCAAGCTCTGGCTCAAGGGGGTCCACGGCCTCCCGGATGTGGATAGTGTGAATAGTCAAGGAACAGGAATCAAGTACTCGGGGTCCTACGGGACACAAGTGAGCATGAAAAACCAAATAGCAGATATTGCTCACCGGTGCCTCTTTCATTAGTTATCCCATTACTACTCAGGTTAAGTTGTTTAGGTACCTCGTTATCCCTCAGACACTCACATACCCTACACATGTTGTTCTACGACTTGCATGGCTCAAACAACTCCTGTAGTAATGGCTCATGGGATGGAGGAACAAGCTTCGGTGGGGTTTAAAAGTAAAGGCTATGCAGTACTTGGAATTCAATTTAATGCATTCGCGACTCAATGATGAAAGAATAAGATAGAGGCAATAGGTACTATATGTATGCAATCATGTGGTAGTGCTTGCCTAGCAGCTCAGTTGAAGCGAGAGACGGATCTGGGTAGAACTTCCTGGGACTCCTGATATTTCCCCTGCTCGGCATCTATTCGAAGAAGAACCAAACAAACAAGGGCCAACATAAATAAAGTGCACAAGCATATGAATGAAATGCGACATGCAAACAAGCATGCCATGATGAATGATGCACAATTTACATGGCACTAATGTAGCATGGCCTGGTTGAGGTGTGGGGTACAGAATAAAGCATTTTATTGAGTCTTAGTCATGTTTTGCTCTCAAATAAGTTGTTGTATACTTTATATTTATATGATGCATGCTGCAATTCAGAACATGGAATGCATAGTTAGAACGGGCTCGTCGCGCTGATCGATTTAGATATATTATTTGTCGAATTTGGAGTTGTAGAGTTAAAAGTTATTAATTGATTAAGAAAAGGCATTTTTATTGCAATTAAACAAATTCGAAAATTTAAAATAGTCAAACATTAATTTGAATGGCATATTTGAAATCCTCGCAATTGTCTGATTCAAAAACATATATTATTTGTCAAATTTGGAATTACCAATTAAAGGTTATTAATCTCTGGATTTAAAATCATATTAAACATTTTCTGATATTGCTTTTATTTGGAAAAAGGCTCACAGAAACTTTTTGTACTCAGGTGGGTCTAGCCCGAGTCACTGACAAGTGGGACCAGCGCAGAGTCAATGCCAGCTGATGCAACGGCTCTACGAGGGCTTTTCTCACTCGGTGGATCTTACCCACACACACTGACTAGCGGGGCCAAGTGTTGACGGAGCACACGCGCGCGCGGGCCAGCGGGCAGTTGACACGTGGGCGATCCAGGGCGCGGGGGGTCTATCCGTGATGGATAGAATCTGCCGGGGGGTCTTCTGCAAAAACCTCGGCGATTCTGTCTGACGGAACTGAAACTTGCTCCGCGTGACTGCTAGCTAGAAGCATTTTCGGACGAAGATCCCGATGGATCTGCTGAGAATTTTGAGATGCAGCAAAAACGAAAAACATAGAGGAGGGCAAGATCTACGACTTCCGTGTTTGCGGCATCGCCAGACGAGAGCTGGATACGCCGGAATCGACGGAAGATCAGAGGGTCCGCAGAGGTGTTTCTAGGCCTGACGAACTGATGTCGTTTTCGAAAAACTGGCTAGCTGTAGCCAATCTTACAAGGAGGATGGCGAGTGAACTAGCAAGAATCTGGACAAACCGTAAAAACAAAAAACAAAGCTACGACGAAGGGCAACAACTTTCGTTTGGCCAGCTCACACGGAGGCGGACCACAGCGAGCGGAAACTGCAAAAGAACAGAGGGGCGCGCTAGGTCTGCTGTTGCTATTGAACGCGCGCGCAGCGAGTGCTGTCTACGAGCGGCGGCTACGCGTGGTGCCGGCGGATGCACGCAAGCCAGAGAGGAGGAGGGGCATGTCCAGGGTAACAAGGGGCTCACCGGGGAGGAACCGAAGAAGGTGACTGTCATGGCTGACGACGTCGGCGTCGAGAGGATGGAGAACGGCGACGAGTGTACGGTAGCGGCGACGTGAACGCGGCTCGGCCTGCCACTCGTGGCTCCTTCCCTTGCGTGTGATGGAGAGGGTGCAGGGGCTCTCTGGCTCGCCGCCATGTACAAGGTGAAGGAGAGAAACTCCTGACGTCTTGGCCATGTTCTGGACACGGTGGCAGCAGACGCGGAAGAGGTGCACGCGACGGCGGGGTGGCTCTGATCGGCGGCCGGTGGAGCTGCGCGTGGGGGTGAAGAAGAACCCGGAAGGGGATCTCGATCTGGCTGGGACCTTGGTGTGGTAGTTCTTTCTTTATTCTAAAGGCAGGGAGGGGAGACACGAGAGACAAGAGGTGGGGCGATCGAGCACGTGAGAGAGGGCTGGGAGGAGAAAAACAGTGCACCGGCTCGTGTCCACCTGGTCTGGTCGAGCCAGAGGGGAGGGAGGACCCAGGAAGGAGGGGCCCGAGCTGAGGAGACTAGCGCGTGGAGCTGGCGCAGCCTGGCAGCGAGGTAGAGAAAGAGAGGGGTGGGGCTCGGCTAGGGTTTAAGGTAGGTGGGTTTTTGGGCTGGGATTACTTCGGTTTAGGGGGTAAAGCTAGGTAGGTTAGAGAGAGAGAGAGAGAGAATCACATGTGGACACACATGCATGTGTAGGTGTGGGCATGAGAGATTGGGGTGTAGGGTTTTTGGCTCAAGATCAAGTGCATGGGGGTATGGAGGAGATGGGGTGAGGTTAGGGTTAAGGTTTTTGGGGTGAGAGAGAAATATTTTTGGTGAAGGGAGGAACATATGCCTCATGTACCATTGCATGTAACATATGCCCACAAAACCAAGAGAGGAAGCCTATCGGGTGGTGGAGAGATTCAAAACTAAACAAACTAGACTTGATTTCAAAAGAGCCATGTTTCACTCCAAAAACAAAGAAAACCACATAAAAGAGGATGGTGGTGATTTTTGCATGGCCCATGCATGAAGAGTAAATGCCATGTTTAATCTTGTGAAAACAAAGATAAAGGCCAATGGCATTTATTCTCATGCATCCCACAATTTGGGAGTTAAGGCCAAGCCAAAAGAAATGAGGTGGATGTTCCATGTGGAGTAGATGGCATATGCTCATATTTGAATATAATTGGGACATGCTAGTGTGTATATTCCACTAGGTGTTTAATATCCTCAACAATATTCCAACATGAGCAACTATTCCAAAACAATCCATATGAAAGCTAGAAAAAGGGGTACCACTCATAATGCATGCAAAGGTGGCTCCACATATAAATAATGTGAAAACAACATGATGTTAGTGTGAGAGCATGTGGAAATAGAAGTGGATCATCCCAACCCACATGAGCTAGATTTAAATGCCAAAGAAAAAATGTAAAAGCTCATGGATAATTAGGATGGTGGAATTATATGGTGGTGACAAGGAAAAGGTGGTGGAGTTGAATAAAAGATATGCCCCCAACTCAACTTGGGCATCAAGCATTTATCAAGAACCAAATACAATATATCAAGAGCCAAATACAATTACTAATGCATATGAGATAAGAACCAAATGAAAAGAGTTTTATATGATGCTCAAATGCAACGTGGCATGATGACATGAGCATGATATAATTATGATGCAACAATTATATGTAGGAAGTAGCAATTATATTACTAGAACATGTAGCATTACAGATGTTAGACATATGGGATGTTACATCCTTGCTCCTACTGGTTCGATTAAACCTTGGTTTCATAACTGAGGGAAACTTGCTGTTGTGCTCATCATAGCTTCCTCATGGGGTTCCCAACGAGCTCTACATCAATACTGAGCCATCAAGCATTTTTCTGGCGCCGTTGCCGGGGAGTCAAGTACAGCTTCACAAGGGGAGTCCCTCATAACCAATCTCTTTACTTTATTATTTTTGTTTTGCTTAGTTTATTTTTGTTTTGTTTGCTTGTTGCTTTATTCAAAAACACACACAAAATAGTTTTACAAGTTTGCTTTCTTATTTGAAAACAAAAAAATTAGTTCCTATCTTAAGTTGCCATTATGTCTAGCCTTTCTCTAGCCACTATGTCACCCGAGGAAATGATTTTCACTTTTAAACAAGGTATTGAGGAAAGCTTCAAGGAAGCTTGGTGTAGAATCTCTGATCTACATGAAAAAACTGAGCCTAAAATGACTCAAAGCTTGTTCCTTAGTAGTTTTTACCTTGGAATTGCTCTTTGCTATAGATATCCTTTAGATGCTGTTGTGGGAGGAGATTTTCTGCAATATAATGAGGATGATGCTATTAATGCTATAAAGAAATTGATCCTTACTTACAACTTGCCTAGCCAAACTGATATTTCTTTCGCAAGAATATTTGCTAGATCAAACACTCTTGAGACTGGCACTGCTAGCTTAAAAGATTGTTATAATACGCTTAGGAAGCATCATAATTATGTTCCAATAAATTCTGAACCATCAAAGTGGATCCCTACAGTAAATATTGAGATAAACACTGAAACTTTTCAAGCCCGCTGTGATATCATGTCTGAATTTTGTCTTATACCCAAAGATATTTATGAATCTTTGGGGTCTTACTGGTGGAGGAAAAGAAATATCTCTTGCTAATAATTCTACCATATTACCTACTGGAATAGCTAAAGGAGTGTCTACAGAGATCCTTGGGAGAATGATTTCTACTAATTATCTTGTCATTGAATGTGCAGGAAAAGGACAAATTACACTTGGAAGGTCCCTATTAGAACTCCCTGGAGCAACAATAGATGTGGGAAAGGGGAGCATACACCTTTCTTCTCCACCAAACAATCATATTTTCCCCAAGGTTAATAATAAAAGTAAGAGAGGTAAGGGCATGAAATTTGGTCTTAATGCTTCTTCATTTGAGAACACTTGATTCTTTTTCTTGCTTCTTATGCCTAACTTAAAGGCGTTAAAGAAGAGTACTTATTGGGAGATAACCCAAAAGTTTTAGATGAGTGTTGGAAGTGATTACCTCAGTAATAACCGCTCCTTATCCTTTTATTTGATTTTTGTGCCAAGAGTAGCCTCTAATGAGAGAGAAGTAATGATTGGGAAAGTTGCTGTCCCGAAACAGATTTCTGTGCTTCACCATAAAAATTCATGTAAAATCTCTAAACGTCTTTTTGAGGCTTGAATTTTTTTGCTTCTGCCCTAGCTTGTTATCTAACTTTCGTTAGTTCAATACTTTTTGATTTGATCAATAGAAGGTCTTCTAAAAAATTCGTCTTTACCTACTGGTCTGTTTTGACAGATTTCTGCCATTTTCTGCATTTGCTTCTTGTTGGTTCCTTTTTGAGTTATTTTGGGGAATTGAGCTTTTGAGGGAAGTGCTTCAGTATCTAGTGTTCTAATGGAAATTTATTTGGTGTTAGAACTGAATCTTAAGACTTATTTATCTTGATTGCACTAATGTTGCTAATAAAGATTGTGTGAAGTTTTGTATGAAGGAAAAATTTCAGGTGTATGGAAGGAATGAGTAATGAGATGAAGGAAGGACTAAAGGTCAAGCTTGGGGATGCCACGTGTGTCACCCCAAGAAATATCCAAGAAGTACAAGCGTCAAATCTTGGGTATGCGCAAGGCATCCCCCTCTTCATCAATAAAAATCCCAGGTTTCTTCCAAACGCTTCATTTTTATTGTTTCATGCACAGTTGTGTTGTTCTTGGAGAGTCTTCTTTTTCGTTTTCGTTTTGGTTTTTCATTTTCTTGGTTTGCTTAGTTTTATGAATAAATTGGTTGGACCCCCTCTTTCATACATTGGTTTGCAAATGGTTTGGTTTGGTTTGGTTTGGAAAAGCGTAGGAAAGTTCATGCTTATGGGGTAAAAAGAGCTTGCTTTTTATTGTGGCCTATGCTCTGTCATGCCATGCTTGATATTGTTTTGGCTTTATTCTTAGTATTCTTTGCTGTAGCATGACTTGTTATAAACAATTGAGATTGCTATATATGACTTGGATGAATCATGCGTTATTTTAGCATATTAAAGCATAGTATAGTGGTATTCTTCTTTGATGCTTTATTTGGGTTGACTTGGCGCATGCTCACACCATGTTATGACTATCTCAAGTCACCATAGCCTTTATGATCCTTTAGTTTTCAACTTGTAGTATAACTTTATGCTTTGATCAATGATGTTTTGTCGCTCTGCAGGATTATGGCCATTATTGCTCTCTTAGTTTGTCGCTCCCAGTCTTTTGCTAGCCTCAACAACCAAGTATGAGTTCCACTCATGCATCCAACTCCCTAAACCAAGTTATTCTAAAGAGTCCACCATACCTACCTACTAGCATATGCTATTCCAAGTATATTCATGCTTTTGTTTGCCTTCCGAATTATACTTGTTATGAAAAAACTAGTGATTAAAGCTCTCACGAACTTGATGGCACACTTTAATTTTCTTGCCCTTAATAAACTTGAACCATTGTGTCGTTTATGTTGTATATGCTTGCACTTATTTGTTGGGCATTAGCAGAACCATGCTGTCACGGGGAACGCTTTCAACATTGCACTTGGTACTTGTACCTAGTTGATATCATGCTCTTTTGTATATGGATGTCGTCGGTGTGAAATGAAAGGGGAGCTTGTAAGTCCATGGAGTTATGTATATGTATTAGAGAAACGCCTGGGCCACTGGTCTAATCCATGCTAACATGGTGGAAACCTGTAGCGTAACCATAATGAGCTGTCTATGAAGCATTCTTCTTATAAAAGAGAGTCCTATATTGAGAAAAAAGAGAAATAGAAAAAAACAGATATTATGAAAAGAGGAAAGAGAGAAAAAAAGCACCATATTCCCATGGTAAATAAGAAGATTGATGAGATGCTTTTTGTTTGCTTGCCTTGTCATTTTGGTATGGGGATTCTTCCGTATCATCGGACAAGGGGTACCCTGTTGGCAGTTCTCTATGATACACATGTGCTTACGATGACAAGAACTTATCGGTGACTAAACTTCAGTAGCATGAGGAGCGGCCCTCATATACAAGGGACATGAGATTTCTAACTTATACTTCGTCAATCATGTACACCATAGTTTTTTCACTTTAACCTTAATCACCTTCAAGATGCTTATGATAGGGGCATTGAGAGCTGAAAGCTATAAGTACCATAATTTTTGGAAGCTCTTTATGAGACTTGAATCCCTACTTCCTTCTATGAAGGCCTTTCTTCCACCATTATATTGAGTCTCCACCTTCTACCTTTATGCACCTACTTTGAGAGCATAGTGGCCATTCTTAGTTCTATGTGCATTGTCCCAAGACTAGTTGATTGATGCATAACTTTATATTGCTTGTTTCAAACTATTTGTATCTAGTCAATCTTATGAAATTTGAAGGTGTCCTATGCATTTATATTTGCTACTCTATGAGGGACAAGTTGAATACTATTATGCTATGTTTTCTTTATGTGAAACAAACAAACATCTTGCAAAGCATTGTTATTCATGAATCTTTTGTTTGTGCATTTTCATGTTGCATCATAGTTTCTTTGTATTATTGCTAGAACTTTGTCTTTCATGTTATGATTAAAGTACTATGATCCCAGCTTTGAATGTTTTACAAATAGTTTGATCAAGTCTCTAATGGTGCATGTCACCTCAAAAATTATTCTTTCTTTTTATCACTTACCTACTCGAGGACGAACAGGAGTTAAGCTTGGGGATGTTGATACATTGCAAATGTATCTATAATTTTTGATGTTCCATGCTTGGTTTTATCCACTTTCTTATGTTTTTTCCACACTTTGGAGTACTTTTCATATGATTTCTTGGAGTAACCTATTAACAAGAGCCACAGTGCCAGCTGCCTGTTTTCTGCTGTTTTTGGTTCTACGAAAGTCAGAAAATTAATATTCTCGGAATTGGACGGGACAAAAGCCAACGTGCCTATTTTTCTGGAAGTCATCAGATGCCAGAATACGAGACGAAGAAGGGCTGGGGGCCGGCCACACCACCTGGCCGCGCGGCCAGGCCTAGCCCGCGCCATGGGGTGGTCTAGCCGACCCCAGCACAGCCTCGGCCTCGCCTTCCGCCTATAAGATGCCCTCTAGACGAAAACCCTAAGTACACGATCAAAAATCCACAAAAGAGTCTGTAGCCGCCGTCATCTCCATCTCTAGATCGAGAGGGATCTGAAGCTCTTCCCGGTACCCTGCCGGAGAGGGGAATTCACCATGGAGGCCTTCTTCATCACCACGCAAGCCTCCGGTGTGATACGTGAGTAGTTCATCTCTGGACTACGGGTCCATGTAGTAGCTAGATGGCTGGTTCTCCTCCTTTGTGCTTTCATGTCTAGATCTTGTGAGTTCCGTTCATGATCAAGATCATCTATTTGTAATTCTGCATGTTGTGTTTGCGGGGATCCGATGGATATTGAGATGCTATTTCAGGTTGATTATTGATTCTATCATGTCTTTGTTATTTGTGATCTTGCATGCTTTCCGTTGTTAGTAGCTATCTTGGCCAAGTAGATGCTAGCAACTCCAAGAGTTAGTATTTATGCTCGATAGTGGGTTCATGCCTCTGGTAATCTGGGAAGTGATAGAAATCTCTAAGGTACTAGATGTGCTGTTGCTACTAGGGAGAAAACAACAATCCTTTGTTCATGGAACAATCGTATTGTTTACATTACACGCAATTCGTAAAGCAATAATCTGTTGCTTGCAACTTAATACTGGAGGGGGTTCGGATGATAACCTGAAGGTGGATTATTAGTCATAGGTGCAGTTGGATGGCGGTCTATGTATAATGTTGTAATGCCCAATCAAGTTCCAAAGGAGTCAAGATGATTAGTATATGCATGTATTTCTTTCTCGATGTTTGTCAATTGCCCCGCTGTAATTTGTTCACCCAGCATGTTATCTATCTTAAGTAGAGCCACCTCTAGTGAACTATGGGTCCTGGTCCTTTCTTTTACCTACAATCTATAAACTGTTTACTGCTTTGTGTTTACTTTCTGCAAACTTTTACTTTCTTCCATTCAATACATTTCATCCTTTGTTTTTAGCAAAACCGGTAAGATTGACAACCGCATCGCAAGTTGGGTACAAAGTTATGTGGTTGTGTTGTGCAGGTCTCCACGTTGCTACTAGCACCGGTAGTGCGCCCTGCCAATGCTCAGCTAGCAACACCTTTGGGGTGTTTCCTTGATCCTACTGGGTCGATTAAACCTTGATTTCATAACTGAGGGAAACTTGCCGCTGTGCTCATCATACCTTCCTCTTGGGGTTCCCACTGAGCTCTACATCAACACTGAGCCTCCTCCCACGTATACTGATGGCTCAGTGTTAATGTAGAGCTCGTTGGGAACCCCAAGAGGAAGGTATGATGAGGACAGCAGCAAGTTCCCTCAGTTATGAAACCAAGGTTTAATAGAACCAGTAGGAGCAAGGAAACACCCCAAAGGTGTTGCTAGCTGAGCCTTGGCAGGGCGTACTACCGGTGCTAGTAGCAACGTGGAGACCTGCACAACACAACCACATAACTTTGTCCCCAACTTGCGACGAGGTTGTCAATCTCACCGGTTTTGCTGAAAACAAAGGATTAAACGTATCGAATGGAAGGACATAAAAGTTTGTAGAAAGTAAACACAAAGCAGTAAACAGTTTGTAGATTGTAGGTCAAAGAAAGGACTGCGATCCATAGTTCACTAGAGGTGGCTCTCCTTAGGATAGATAACATGCTGGGTGAACAAATTACAGCGTGGCAATTGACAAACATCAAGAAAGCAATACATGCATATACTAATCATCTTGACTCCTTTGGAACTTGATTGGGCATTGCAACATTATACATAGACCGCCATCCAACTGCATCTATGAGTAATACTTCACCTTCAGGTTATCATCCGAACCCCCTCTAGTATTAAGTTGCAAGCAACAAATTATTGCTTTATGAATTCCGTATAATGTAAACAATACGATTAGTTCTATGAACAAAGGATTGTTGTTTTCTCCCTAGTAGAAACATCACATCTAGTACCTTAGATATTTCTGTCACTACCCTAGATTACCAGAGGCATGAACCCACTATCGAGCATAAATACTAACTCTTGGAGTTGCTAGCATCTACTCGGCCAAGATAGCTATTAACAACGGAAAGCATGCAATATCACAAATAACAAAGACATGATAGAATCAATAATCAATCTTTAATAGCATCTCAATATCCATCGGATCCCTGCAAACACAACATGCATATTAGAAATAGATGATCTTGATCATGAACGGAGCTGACAAGATCTAGACATGAAAGCATAAAGGAGGAGAACCAGCCATCTAGCTACTACACATGGACTCGTAATCCAGAGATGAACTACTCACGCATCACACCGGAGGCTTGGATGATGATGAAGAAGGCCTCTAGGGTGAATTCCCCTCTCCGGCAGGGTGCCGGGAAGAGCTTCAGATCCCTCTGATCCAGGGATGGAGATGACGGCGGCTACAGACTCTTTCATGCATTTTTTATCGGGTACTTAGGGCTTTCGTCCCGAGGGCATCTTATAGGCGGAAGAAGAGCCGAGGGGGTGCTGGGGTCGGCCAGACCACCCCTTGGCGCGGGCCTGGCCTGGTCGCGCAGCCAGGTGGTGTGGCTGGCCCCCAGCCCTTCTTCGTCTCGTATTCTGGCATCTGATGACTTCCGGAAAAATAGGCACTTTGGCTTTTGTCCCGTCCAATTCCGAGAATATTCATTTTTTGACTTTCCTGAAACCAAAAACAGCAGAAAACAGGAAGCTGGCACTGTGGCTTTGTTAATAGGTTAGTCCAAGAAATTATATGAAAAGTACTCCAAAGTGTGGACAAAACACAAGAAAGTGGATAAAACCAAGCATGGAACATCAAAAATTATAGATACATTTGCAATGTATCAGATACCACTAGAGAATCACTTGCACGAAGGTGTATTGAGTGTCCACAGCGCGTGGGTGTTACATCGAGAACAATTACCGTCACAGGGGCCACGCTCTCCTTCCCCTACTAGAATCGGTCCAGCATGTCGCGTATCGTACCACAGACTGTGGAGAGAAGGCAACACCCCGTTCTACGACACTTTCTGATCCGGAGAGCTTTCTCTGAAGGGACTAGGGGCCATGCTCTCCTTCCCCTACTAGCATCGGTCCAGCATGTCACGTATCCTACCACAGATTGTGGGGAGAAGGCAACACCCCGTTCAATGACACTTTCTTATCCGGAGAGCTTTCTCTGAAGAGACTAGGGGCCACGCTCTCCTTCCCCTACTAGCATCGGTCCAGCATGTCGCGTATCCTACCACAGACTGTGGAGAGAAGGCAACACCCTGTTCTATGACACTTTCTGATCCAGAGAGCTTTCTCTGCAGGGACTAGGGGCCATGCTCTCCTTCCCCTAATAGCATCGGTCCAGCATGTCGCGTATCCTACGACAGATTGGGGAAAGAAGGCAACACCCTGTTGAACAACACTTTCTGATCCAAAGAGCTTTCTCTGAAGGGACTAGGGGCCACCCTCTCCTTCCCCTACTAGCATCGGTCCAGAATGTCATGTATCCTGCCACAGACTGTGGAGAGAAGGCAACACCCCGTTCTACGACACTTTTTGTTCCGGAGAGCTTTCTCTGAAGGGACGTGGGCAAGAACATGTAAACACCGACTATCCACCCATATAGACTAGGGAGAAGTTACGCATATGGAACATGAAAAATGTAATGCAGCAATCACCTTTTTGGGGAATCATGTCGTCTGGGAACATTTACACGACCGGGCAACGACTCCACAACGTCCTGGATGTAGCCAGAGAAATACACCGAACTCCTGCTGATCCTCGTAAGGATACGTTAAACCAGATTTTTCGATAATACGGGGCCAGGGACGCTTTCTCACTTGATCCGCCACGCTCTGGCTAGAGTCTGTGGAACTCGAATCCGCCCGAGATTAATGTGTTTTTGCCCAGATAAACAACCCATCCCACTCCCCACAGACTCGGGGGGACGCCACCACCCCCCTACTATACCCGGGGAACACACCCCCCTTGGACCCTTGCCCTTCAGCTTGTGAAGGAGGGGAACACTCTCTGCCGCGACAGAGAAAATGGCCAGTTCTCTGCCACGGCAGAACTTCCTACACGGGTTTTGCCCGGATTCAGTGTCTCGCCCAGATTTTGCCTAGTTTGAGCATAACCGACACACGTGAGATGCTAGTCGTGTTTTCCACGATGTCGGGGCGTTTTCCACGATGTCTGGCTTTTTGTCCAGTTTCCACGTTTTGGCCGTTTCGTCCAACGTCTCGCCTAGATTGGCCGTTTTGGCCGTTTCGTCCAACGTCTCACCCAGATTTTGCATGTTTTTAGCTTAACCGACATGTGAGACGCTAGTCGTGTTTTCCACGATGTCGGACCGTTTTCCACGATGTCGGGGATTTTTGTCCGGTTTCCACGTTTTGGCTGTTGGATTCAACGTCTCGCCTAGATTTTTCCTGTTTTGAGCGTAACCGACACACGTGAGATGCTAGTCCTGTTTTCCACGATGTCGGGCCGTTTTTTCACAATGTCGTGGATTTTTGTCCGGTTTCCACGTTTTTGGCTGTTGGCTTCAACGTCTCGCCCAGATTTTGCCTGTTTTGAGCGTAACTGACACACGTGAGATGCTACTCATGTTTTCCACGATGTCGGGCTGTTTTCCACGATGTCGTGGATTTTTGTCTGGTTTCTACGTTTTGGTTGTTCGGTCCAACGTCTCAGCCATATTTGGCATGTTTTCAGCGTAACCGACATACGGGGGACGCTAGTCGTGTTTTCCACGATGTCGGCCGGTTTTCCACGATGTCGTGGATTTTTGCCCGGTTTTCACGTTTTGGCCGTTTCGTCCAACCTCTTCCCCAGATTTTGCCTATTTTGAGCGTAAATGACACACGTGAGACGCTAGTCGTGCTTTCCACGATGTCGGGCCATTTTTCATGATGTCGTGGATTTTTGCCCGGTTTCCATGTTTTGGCCGTTCCATCCAACGTCCCCCCCCTAGATTTTGCATGTTTTGAGCTTAACCGACACGTGAGACGCTAGTCGTGTTTTCCACGATGTCGGGCCATTTTCCACGAAGTCATGAATTTTTGTCCGGTTTCAACGTTTTGGCTGTTGGATTCAACGTCTCGCCTATATTTTGCCTATTTTGAGCGTAACCGACACACGTGAGACACTAGTCGTGTTTTCCACGATGTCGTGGATTTTTGCCCGGTTTTCACATTTTGGCCGTTTCATCCAACGTCTCACCCAGATGTTGCACGTTTTGCGCTTAAATGACACGTGAGACGATAGTCGTGTTTTCCACGATGTCGGGCTGTTTTCCACGATGTCGTGGATTTTTGTCCAGTTTCCACGTTTTGGCTGTTCGGTCCAACGTCTCGGCCAGATTTGGCATGTTTACAACGTAACCGACACATGGGGGACGCTAGTCATGTTTTCCACGATGTCGTGGATTTTTGCCTGGTTTCCACGTTTTGGCCGTTTCGTCCAACGTCTCGCCCAGATTTTGTCTGTTTTGAGCTTAACCGACACGTGAGACGCTAGTCGTGTTTTCCATGATGTCGGGCTGTTTTCCACGATATCGTGGATTTTTGTCCGTTTTTCACGTTTTGGCTGTTGGATTCAACGTCTCGTCCAGATTTTGCTTGTTTTGAGCGTAACCGACACACGTGAGACGCTAGTCGTGCTTTCCACGATGTCGGGCGATTTTCCATTATGTCGTGGATTTTTGTCTGGTTTCCACGTTCTGGTTGTTCGGTTTAACGTCTCGGCCTTATTCGGCCTGTTTTCAGCATAACCGACACACGGGAGACGCTAGTCGTGTTTTCCACGATGTCGGGTGGTTTTCCATGATGTCCATTTTTTCCCGGTTTTCACGTTTTGGCCGTTTCTCCAACTTCTCTCCTAGATTTTGCCTGTTGAGCGTAACCGACACACGTGAGACGCTAGTCGTGTTTTCCACGATGTCGAGTCGTTTTGCACGATGTCGTGGATTATTGCCCGGTTTCCACGTTTTGGCTGTTTCATCCAACGTCTCGCCCAGATTTTGCATGTTTTGAGCTTAACCGACACGTGAGACGCTAGTCGTGTTTTCCACGATGTCGTGGATTTTTGTCCAGTTTCAACGTTTTGGCTGTTGGATTCAACGTCTCACCTAGATTTTGCCTATTTTAAGCGTAACAGACACACGTGAGACGCTAGTCGTGTTTTCCACGATGTCAGGCCGTTTTCCACGATGTCGTGGATTTTTATGCCTGGTTTTCACGTTTTGGCCGTTTCATCCAACGTCTCGCCCAGATTTTGCATGTTTTGAGCTTATCCAACACGTGAGATGCTAGTCGTGTTTTCCACGATGTCGGACCATTTTCCACGATGTCGTGGATTTTTGTCAGGTTTCCATGTTTTGGCTATTCGGTCCAACATCTCGGCCAGATTTGGCATGTTTTCAGCATAACCGATACACGGGGGACGCTAGTCGTGTTTTCCACGATGTCGTGGTTTTTGCCCAATTTCCACGTTTTGGCCGTTTCGTCCAACGTCTCGCCAAGATTTTGCCTGTTTTGAGCGTAACCGACACACGTGAGACGCTAGTCGTGTTTTCCACGATGTCGGGCCGTTTTCCATGATGTTGTGGATATTTGTCCGGTTTCCACGTTTTGGCCGTTGGATCCAACGTCCCCCCCCCCCAGATTTTGCATGTTTTGAGCTTAACCGACACGTGAGACGCTAGTCGTGTTTTCCACGATGTCGGGCCATTTTCCACGAAGTCATGGATTTTTGTCCGGTTTCCATGTTTTGGTTGTTGGATTCAACGTCTCGCCTATATTTTGCCTATTTTGAGCGTAACCGACACACGTGAGACACTAGTCGTGTTTTCCACGATGTCATGGATTTTTGCCCGGTTTTCACATTTTGGCCGTTTCATCCAACGTCTCGCCCAGATGTTGCATGTTTTGCGCTTAAATGACACGTGAGACGATAGTCATGTTTTCCACGATGTCGTGTTGTTTTCCACGATGTCGTGGATTTTTGTCCAGTTTCCACGTTTTGGCTGTTCGGTCCAACGTCTCGGCCAGATTTGGCATGTTTACAACGTAACCGACACATGGGGTACGCTAGTCATGTTTTCCACGATGTCGTGGATTTTTGCCTGGTTTCCACGTTTTGGCCGTTTCGTCCAACGTCTCGCCCAGATTTTGTCTGTTTTGAGCTTAACCGACACGTGAGACACTAGTCGTGTTTTCCATGATGTCGGGCTGTTTTCCACGATGTCGTGGATTTTTGTCCGTTTTTCACGTTTTGGCTGTTGGATTCAACGTCTCATCCAGAGTTTGCTTGTTTTGAGCGTAACCGACACACGTGAGACGCTAGTCGTGCTTTCCACGATGTCGGGCGATTTTCCATTATGTCGTGGATTTTTGCCTGGTTTCCACGTTCTGGTTGTTCGGTCTAACGTCTCGGCCTTATTTGGCCTGTTTTCAGCATAACCGACGCACGGGAGACGCTAGTCGTGTTTTCCACGATGTCGGGTGGTTTTCCATGATGTCCATTTTTTCCCGGTTTTCACGTTTTGGCCGTTTCTCCAACTTCTCTCCTAGATTTTGCCTGTTGAGCGTAACTGACACACGTGAGACGCTAGTCGTGTTTTCCACGATGTCGAGTCGTTTTCCACGATGTCGTGGATTATTGCCCGGTTTCCACGTTTTGGCCGTTTCATCCAACGTCTCGCCCAAATTTTGCATGTTTTGAGCTTAACCGACACGTGAGACGCTAGTCGTGTTTTCCACGATGTCGTGGATTTTTGTCCAGTTTCAACGTTTTGGCTGTTGGATTCAACGTCTCACCTAGATTTTGCCTATTTTGAGCGTAACAGACACACGTGAGACGCTAGTCATGTTTTCCACGATGTCAGGCCGTTTTCCACGATGTCGTGGATTTTTATGCCTGGTTTTCACGTTTTGGCCGTTTCATCCAACGTCTCGCCCAGATGTTGCATGTTTTGAGCTTATCCAACACGTGAGATGCTAGTCGTGTTTTCCACGATGTCGGACCATTTTCCACGATGTCGTGGATTTTTGTCAGGTTTCCATGTTTTGGCTATTCGGTCCAACATCTCGGCCAGATTTGGCATGTTTTCAGCATAACCGATACACGGGGGACGCTGGTCGTGTTTTCCACGATGTCGTGGTTTTTGCCTAATTTCCACGTTTTGGCCGTTTCGTCCAACGTCTCGCCAAGATTTTGCCTATTTTGAGCGTAACCGACACACGTGAGACGCTACTCGTGTTTTCCACGATGTCGGGCCGTTTTCCATGATGTTGTGGATATTTGTCCGGTTTCCACGTTTTGGCCGTTGGATCCAACGTCCCCCCCCCCAGATTTTGCATGTTTGGAGCTTAACCGACACGTGAGACGCTAGTCGTGTTTTCCACGATGTCGGGCCATTTTCCACGAAGTCATGGATTTTTGTCCGGTTTCAACGTTTTGGCTGTTGGATTCAACGTCTCGCCTATATTTTTCCTATTTTGAGCGTAACCGACACACGTGAGACACTAGTCGTGTTTTCCACGATGTCGTGGATTTTTGCCCGGTTTTCACATTTTGGCCGTTTCATCCAACGTCTCGCCCAGATGTTGCATGTTTTGCGCTTAAATGACACGTGAGACGATAGTTGTGTTTTCCACGATGTCGGGCTGTTTTCCATGATGTCGTGGATTTTTGTCCAGTTTCCACGTTTTGGCTGTTCGGTCCAACGTCTCGGCCAGATTTGGCATGTTTACAACGTAACCGACACATGGGGGACGCTAGTCATGTTTTCCACGATGTCGTGGATTTTTGCCTGGTTTCCACGTTTTGGCCGTTTCGTCCAACGTCTCGCCCAGATTTTGTCTGTTTTGAGCTTAACCGACACGTGAGACGCTAGTCGTGTTTTCCATGATGTCGGGCTGTTTTCCACGATGTCGTGGATTTTTGTCCGTTTTTCACGTTTTGGCTGTTGGATTCAACGTCTCGTCCAGATTTTGCTTGTTTTGAGCGTAACCGACACACGTGAGACGCTAGTCGTACTTTCCACGATGTCGGGCGATTTTCCATTATGTCGTGGATTTTTGTCTGGTTTCCACGTTCTGGTTGTTCGGTCTAACGTCTCGGCCTTATTTGGCCTGTTTTCAGCATAACCGACACACGGGAGACGCTAGTCGTGTTTTCCACGATGTCGGGTGGTTTTCCATGATGTCCATTTTTTCCCGGTTTTCACGTTTTGGCCGTTTCTCCAACTTCTCTCCTAGATTTTGCCTGTTGAGCGTAACCGACACACGTGAGACGCTAGTCGTGTTTTCCACGATGTCGAGACGTTTTCCATGATGTCGTGGATTATAGCCCGGTTTCCACGTTTTGGCCGTTTCATCCAACGTCTCGCCCAGATTTTGCATGTTTTGAGCTTAACCGACACGTGAGACGCTAGTCGTGTTTTCCACGATGTCGTGGATTTTTGTCCAGTTTCAACGTTTTGGCTGTTGGATTCAACGTCTCACCTAGATTTTGCCTAGTTTGAGCGTAACAGACACACGTGAGACGCTAGTCGTGTTTTCCACGATGTCAGGCCGTTTTCCACGATGTCGTGGATTTTTATGCCTGGTTTTCACGTTTTGGCCGTTTCATCCAACGTCTCGCCCAGATTTTGCATGTTTTGAGCTTATCCAACACGTGAGATGCTAGTCGTGTTTTCCACGATGTCGGACCATTTTCCACGATGTCGTGGATTTTTGTCAGGTTTCCATGTTTTGGCTATTCGGTCCAACATCTCGGCCAGATTTGGCATGTTTTCAGCATAACCGATACACGGGGGACGCTAGTCGTGTTTTCCACGATGTCATGGTTTTTGCCCAATTTCCACGTTTTGGCCGTTTCGTCCAACGTCTCGCCAAGATTTTGCCTGTTTTGAGCGTAACCGACACACGTGAGATGCTAGTCGTGTTTTTCCACGATGTCGGGCCGTTTTCCATGATGTTGTGGATATTTGTCCGGTTTCCACGTTTTGGCCGTTGGATCCAACGTCCCCCTCCCCCAGATTTTTCATTTTTGAGCTTAACCGACACGTGAGACGCTAGTCGTGTTTTCCACGATGTCGGCCGTTTTCCAAGATGTCGTGGATTTTTCTCCGGTTTCCATGTTTTGGTTGTTGGATTCAACGTCTCACCCAGATTTCGCATGTTTTGAGCGTAACCGACACACGTGAGACACTAGTCGTGTTTTCCACGATGTCGTGGATTTTTGCCCGGTTTTCACATTTTGGCCGTTTCATCCAACGTCTCGCCCAGATTTTGCATGTTTTGCGCTTAAATGACACGTGAGACGCTAGTCATGTTTTCCACGATGTCAGGCTGTTTTCCATGATGTCGTGGATTTTTGTCCAGTTTCCACGTTTTGGTTGTTCGGTCCAACGTCTCGGTCAGATTTGGCATGTTTTCAACGTAACCGACACATGGGGGACGCTAGTCATGTTTTCCACGATGTCGGGCGGTTTTCCATGATGTCTTGGATTTTTGCCTGGTTTCCACGTTTTGGCCGTTTCGTCCAACGTCTCGCCCAGATTTTGCCTATTTTGAGCTTAACCGACACGTGAGACGCTAGTCGTGTTTTCCATGATGTCGGGCTGTTTTCCACGATGTCGTGGATTTTTCTCCGATTTTCACGTTTTGGCTGTTGGATTCAACGTCTCGCCCAGATTTTTCTTGTTATGAGCGTAACCGACACACGTGAGACGCTAGTCGTGCTTTCCACGATGTCGGGCCATTTTCCACGATGTCATGGATTTTTGTCCGCTTTCCACGTTTTGGTTGTTCGGTCCAACGTCTCGGCCATATTTGGCATGTTTTCAGCGTAACCGACACACGGGGGACGTTAGTCGTGTTTTCCACGATGTCGGGCGGTTTTCCATGATGTCCATTTTTTCCGGTTTTCATGTTTTGGCCGTTTCGTCCAACTTCTCTCCCAGATTTTGCATGTTTTGAGCGTAACCGACACACGTGAGACGCTAGTCGTGTTTTCCACGATGTCGAGTCGTTTTCCACGATGTCGTGGATTATTGCCCGGTTTCCATGTTTTGGCCATTTCATCCAACGTCTTGCCCAGATTTTGCATGTTTTGAGCTTAACCGACACGTGAGACGCTAGTCGTGTTTTCCACGATGTCGGGCCGTTTTCCACGATGTCGTGGATTTTTGTCCGGTTTCAACGTTTTGGCTGTTGGATTCAACGTCTCACCTAGATTTTTCCTATTTTGAGCATAACAGACACACGTGAGACGCTAGTCGTGTTTTCCACGATGTCAGGCCGTTTTCCATGATGTCGTGGATTTTTGCCTGGTTTTCACGTTTTGGCCGTTTCATCCAACGTCTCGTCCAGATTTTGCATGTTTTGAGCTTAACCAACACGTGAGATGCTAGTCGTGTTTTCCACGATGTCGGGCCGTTTTCCACGATGTCGTGGATTTTTGTCAGGTTTCCATGTTTTGGCTGTTCGGTCAAACGTCTCGGCCAGATTTGGCATGTTTTCAGCATAACCGATACACGGGGGACGCTAGTCGTGTTTTCCATGATGTCGGGCAGTTTTCCACGATGTCGTGGTTTTTGCCCAATTTCCACATTTTGGTCGTTTCGTCCAACGTCTCGCCAAGATTTTGCCTGTTTTGAGCGTAACCGACACACGTGAGATGCTAGTCGTGTTTTCCACGATGTCGGGCTGTTTTCCACGATGTCGTGAATTTTTGCCCGGTTTCCATGTTTTGGCCGTTTCGTCCAACGTCTCACCCAGATTTTGCATATTTTGAGCTTAATCGACACGCGAGACGCTAGTCGTGTTTTCCACGATGTCGGGCCGTTTTCCATGATGTTGTGGATATTTGTCCGGTTTCCACGTTTTGGCTGTTGGATTCAACGTCTCGCCCAGATTTTGCATTTTTTGAGCGTAACTGACACACGTGAGATGCTAGTCGTGTTTTCCACGATGTCGGCCATTTTCCAAGATGTCGTGGATTTTTGTCCGGTTTCCATGTTTTGGTTGTTGGATTCAACGTCTCGTCCAGATTTTGCCTGTTTTGAGCGTAACCAACACACGTGAGACACAAGTCGTGTTTTCCACGATGTCGGGCCGTTTTCCATAAGGTCGTGGATTTTTGTCTGGTTTCCATGTTTTGTCTGTTCGGTCCAACGTCTCGCCCATATTTTGCTTGTTTTCAGCGTATCCGGCACACGTGAGACGCTAGTCGTGTTTTCCACGATGTCGGGCTGTTTTCCACGATGTCGTGGATTTTTCCCGGTTTCCACGTTTTGGCCGTTCGGTTCAACGTCTCGGCCAGATTTGGCCTGTTTTCAGCGTAACCAACACACGGGGGACGCTACTCGTGTTTTCCATGATGTCGGGCGTTTTTCCACGATGTCTACTGGTTTCCACGTTTTGGTCGTTCGGTCCAACGTATTGCCTAGATTTGTCTTGTTTATAGTGTAACCGACACATAGGAGACGCTAGTTGTGTTTTCCATGATGTCAAGTACCAAGTTTTTCCGCTAGTATATGCCAAGATACTTCCGTGATGTCGAGGTACGTTCTTCTAGACTTGGTCAGTCTTTGGTTTCGCTAGGTTGTTATGGATTTTTTCCCTTATGGCAATGTTGTCATCTTGCTACCTTGTTCGAATAGAAATGATCGAGTGCTAGCTTTTTAGATGCATGATGTTCAAACTCATGAACTTGGCTTGGTAAGTTACGAGTGGAACCCAAACATGTTCGTTGCAATTATCTCTCGTTGCATGGTCGGTCTGCTTGGAGTCTAGGGACTTGGTACTTTCATATGGACACAATTCGTGTGGGAAGCCCGATTGCATCTAATATACTGCCAAGTGCCTTAAGGCAACAGCTAAGTGCGCCCTTCAATATGATATATCCCGGACTTGGAGCTTTTGTGGAAGCACTTGGCAATGTTGGGAGGCTTCACACCTATTTCATGTAATATGCTGCCAGGTTGCTTTGTGTTGATAGCCAAGTGCTTCTCGGTGGTCTCGTATATGCTTTCTCCCGGACTTGGTGCTTTTGAGGTAGCACTTGGAAACATTGGGGGGCTTCGATGTCTACGAACTTCTATTCTTGTAGACAGTTCTTGGGCCTCCAAGTGCAGAGGTTTGGAGAACAGTAGCAAGTTTTCCCTTAAGTGGATTACCCAAGGTTTATCGAACTCAGGGAGGAAGTGGTCAAAGGTATCCCTCTCAAGTGACCCTACAATAAAGATACAAGAAGTCTCTTGTATCCCGAACACACCCAATACACTTGTCAGGTGTATAAGTGCACTAGTTCGGCGAAGAGATAGTGAAATACAAGTGGTATGGATATAAGACAATGGTGCCAGAAAATAGCTTGATGGCGTGGAAGAGACTAAAGGCAAACTGAAATAAAGATGGAAGCAAGCAAACATATAACAGATCTAATTGCAAACAGTGTTTCAATGTTTAGAAACAAGGCCAAGGGATCATACTTTCACCAATGAACACTCTCATATAAATATCTTCTCTTTATGATACTACTCTGAACTACTCTCCGGTTGGACACTAATCCATGGTAGAGCTATACAAGCACTCCTCAAAGTTCGTATTCCCCATCTAGATAACACCACACTGTCACCTTGAGCTCTAGATGGTTCCAACAAACACCACAATTTCATAGAGACATCCAACTCCAAATATAACTCATAACAAGTATTTGTAATCTCTAGCCTAAGTGCCACCATGGTGTGCACTCTGTCACTTTCACACACATGGGGAGAGCAGAGATCTATTAAAGCACTTGATTAGCAAAGTAGATCTACTTGATTACAAAGCTCAGGATCACAATATGATCATACATAGAGAGAGATGAACACATAGCTACCGGTAGAACCCTTAGCCTCGAGAGAGAACTACTCCCTCCTCTTCATGGGAATTAGCAACGGCGATGGAGATGGTGGTGGAGATCGATGGAGATGGCTCAGGGGGCACTTCCCCGTCCCAACAGGGTGCCGGAACAGAGACTTTCTGTCCCCCGAATCTCCCCTTCGGTGGCGGCAGCGCTGCGGAACTTTTCGTGACTAGAGGCTTGACCATCTAGGATTTTTGCTTTGGGAGGCATCTTATAGGTGGAGAGGCAAGGTCGGTGGGTAGCCAGGGGGCCCACACCATGCCCTGGCGCGGCCTGGGGCTGCCATGCCAAGGGGTGGTGTGGCCACCCTGTGGCCACTCTCCGTCTCGTCTTCTGGCTCCGTGAATATTCCGGTAAAATATCGACTTTGGCTTTTGTCTAGTCCAATTTCGAGAATATTGATTTTCTAACTTTTCTAGAACCAAAAACAGTAGTAAATAGACAACTGGCACTGTGGCATCTTGTTAATAGGTTAGTCCCAGAAAATGTATAAAAATACTCCAAAGTGTGGACATCAAAAATATTCCAAAGTGTATAAAAATAAGAAAGTAGATAAAAACCAAGCATGGAACATCAAAAATTTGTGGTGACCCAACATACCACTGCATGTGTAGTACACTATAGTCGTTGATATGACACTCATAGAACATTGTTCCATAAATATCACACCCCTCAGAGTGGTACAACAGAAACATTGCGGGTCCATATTACAAACATACACCCTTTATTATTACAAACCAAGAGTTCTTATACTTCAAGCATTATGAAAGTACAAACCAAACTTAAGTAGTTTTAGCGGAAGATATAAAATTCCAAACTCGTACTTCGAACTGAGCTCAACAACTTATTCTATATAGTTCCTACTGCTCGGCTTAATTGATTTACTAATAACTACGACAACTACTTGGACTCGTTGCCCTCCACTCCATAGCGTATCTCGTAGTCCACCCCTTCAACTCCTCTAGACAGGTTGGGTTCTTCGTAGCAGATGTCCTCTTGTCCATCAACTACGTACATCGAATTGTCTTCTGGATTCTTAGAGTCTAAGCAGGGGTTCAAAGGAAAGAGTGAGTAACAACGTTACCCAGCAAGTTCATTATATGCAATGTGGGAAGTTTGATGCTCTATCTACCACCTCGGACAATACGTCCTTGGTACTATGCATTTTTCGTAAACATTTCTTCAAAGATTGATTTTATTATCAAAAACTATACCCCGCACCCTTCACAGGTTGACCAGAACTTCATGGAGTTCCTTTCCTGCTACGTTCGTAGCTCCTTCCCGGAACAGGGAGTAACATGTCACAATTCTTACACTCTGTAGAGGTGCGTTGCTTTACCCATGAGAGACCAACTCCTTGTTGCACAACCGGGCGTACTTTCCCGTCCACAATTCCATGCCGTGGGCCCTAGTAGGTGATGCAAGCCAATCACTGCCCTCTACGCGACCCCATATGTCTGCACGATCCTCCGGGGCTGACTACACCTCCGTTAAGCCTCCAACTAGGGCAAGCTATAACCCTGGTGAGTTCCCGAAGACTTTATGAAGTGGTGATGCCCCTGGTAAGCTCCATAAAAGGCCTGACTACCTCCGGCAGCCACTCATAAATAATCTAGACACCAAAATCGTCAGGCCTAAGGGTGCCCACCCATATGTTGGATCCATACCAGGAATCCCAACATTATGATAAGGTCATCTTGCCTCCATATGAAAGTAAGAAGTTACAGCTGACTTCTCTGTCCTATTCCAAATCTCATGGTTAACGCGTATTATACAGCGCTAGAATCACTGATGTCATGGGTTGTTAAGCCTATGTGACTTATGCAATTGAAACCCTAAGTTCCATTGCTCATCTTTATCATCACTTAGGATGATACTACATTTTATTTATTAGAGAAGATATCATTTTCTTTCTCCAGATCATAGATGATAACACACAATTGCAATATCTTTGATAAAGACTCTTCAAAGGACATGAGCAAGTTATGAACTTGCATTCGTGACTGCAAGGGAGTGAAGTCGGATGCTTTCACCTGACCTTGAGCTCCGGTTTCTACAAAGAACCATTATTGCTTGATAAGGACAATATTTAAAGAAGCAATATGCCATGCATAGTAATGTCATGCAATGATTTATTATTTGCTTCCCTACATGTTTTACCCTTTTAGTAAAAGATTACTATTTTATTTAATCAATAGAAGACAATATCATTCTATGAATTTATTTCCTTTAAATATTTATGAAATTCCTTTAAGGAAATCAGATTTATTTTCATCACACTAAATTTATTTTGCAAAAATACAAATTAGTATTTTTCTACTATAGTATATTCATTTAGGAACTTAAAAGTGAATTTTATTCAATTTTAGGTGTTTCCCATATTTTTGCAAAAATTAAAAAATAATTAGCATCCTATTTTTATTAACCCTAAATTTTAATTGCCAAAAATTCTATTTATTATTTTTATTCAATAGAAAATATTTTTGTGAATTTATAGATATATTATTTGTATTTTTAGGATTTTTAATTATTTATCTAGAGTTATTTTTATCTAAGGGGTATATTTGTAATTATTCTCTTTTTAATTACCCTATTTAGATATGGGCCTGGCCCACTGGGCTGGCCCAGCCCAACTTGACCCGGCCTACCTGGCCTGGTTACACTCACCAGGGTGGTACTGGGCTGCCCACAGGCCTAGTACCCCCCTCGCACGCACACTCTTCTCCTCTCTCTCACTTTCTCGCGCACACGACCATGTCCTCCACCTGCCACCGCGATCGCGCATGATTCCGACTGAATCTGGCCGCTATGGTCGCCGCCACGGTGCAAGGTGGCTCAGTCGATGACGCTGCTTCATCTTGTCCAAGAAGATCCGTGGTGGATGCTTTCTCCTGGCCATCCTAACCCCTGCCCTAGGCTAGGGTTAGGGTTTGTTATCCTGGAGCATCGGCGATGGTGCGCTAGTTCTTCACTGCGTTCGCTGCTCTTCTCCGGTGGATCTAATCACGCGCTTGGTGCGGATTGCAGCGCCCCTTCGGGGTGCTCCCCGTGCCGCCGTTCCTGCTTCGCCGAATGTCAACCTCTGCTTCCTCTTCGGTTCTTTTTGGGAGGCCCTAGAGTAAGATTGGCTACTCCTCCTCTATGCTCTACTCTTCCTTGCTCGATACCCTCTGTGTGCCTTTAGTGGTAAATCCCTAATGGATTTTATGATTCGTTTAGGGTTCATCCCTCTGGCCTGAGCATGATAATTCTATTAGGACTGATTGTAGTGGTTATATTGTCCTAGATCTTTACCCCCTGTGCTAGTGATGTGAATTTTACTGTGGTTTCATGAGCCTAGTTCTGATAGTGATTCTGTTAGTAATGTGCAGTTGATCTGTATACACTGTTTTATGTTGATCTTTTACATTGGAGTGAGAATGGTACTCCTATGCTTTCCTGATTATAGAAATGCATCCATGAGTATGATTCCTGAATATTTGTTTCAGGAAAGTGATTAGTTATCTTTCTGTAAATTAACTGCTCAAATATCAGTAAAACATTGGCTTGGTTTTAAATGTGACATTTGTGACACCTTCTTTAGAATGGTACACAATGTTCATATTTCAATTGCCTAAATCCTATCTGTCTCCAAGTTTGACTGGTTAAATGCCTGAAAAGCTTCTGATGGCTTTATTATCCTAATCTCCTATAGCCTATTAGCCTATGATGTTGGTCTGAGGCATGATTACAAGATACTGAGGTGTTTCTAGCTGTTTCTCAAAGATATGCTCTGATGCATGTATCAGCTGATGATTCTTGAATCCTTTTAGGAAAATGACTGATCTCCTCACTGTCAAATATTGATCCTGAAGATCTTGAGCTTATAGAGGTGCTACTCCATAGGATATGTGCCCTGAATCTAGGTCTAAGACTGTTGTTTATTTATAAATGTGGAGAATTTAATATATATCCAAGATCTATGATGCAAAGGCTGAGATCTTGGATTTGTTTGTATGGATTTGTTATTGGCTTTCTTTTTAAATGCTTTCGGGATGGATCTACACCCCACTTGGGCGTTTTTCTAAGAAGTTTAAGTAAAATTCATATGCTCATATGCTTCTATGATGATCTGATCATGTGGTGATGTTGTTTGAACTCACCAGATTGCTTGTTGATTGATGATGTGGTGATGTATCATGCTACTTGATCTTACTCTGCACCACCTGGTGCTGCTCCTATAACTTGATGCTTGACCTCTCTTTCCACCTGCTCCACCCCCTCCTTATGTTACCATCAGGTAGAGTTCTGATGTCTTATTTGGGTAATTTTGTGGATAAATGAGCTATGGTTTCAGCAGTTCTATTGTTGTGTGTGTGATTGGGAAGAAAAGCTAAACTTTTGTGTTTCCCCTTCGGTTGGGGCTCTGTGTGACACCTTGTACTGCTATTGGTAGCTTGACAGCACACCCCATGCAGTCAGTTGACTAAGTTGTGTGTGTGTGTGTGCTATGCATGTGGATCAGCTCAAGTAAATTGGATGTTACTTTTACCTGTTTACTATTTGTCATCCTGGTGAACCTATGTGTTTATCCGCTTGACTTTTATTATAACTTTTGCTATTAACTGAGAAGAACAGATACTTCACTGTTGGTGAAACTTACCTGTTTATTTACTCAATGATGTACCAGGAATAGTGCACTTCACTATTCAACACTCAGACTAAAATTACCTTACTAATCCCTAATTCTTCCTTTCTAGTTGTTTTTTCCTTACTTACAGGATTAAGATCTGGACTTCCAAGGTTCTACTTGTAACCTTCTTTGTAATTCTCTTGTAAAGGATCTTGTAAAGATGTTATTACAAGTTTAATAAAGTTAAATTTATGTTCTGTGTAATCTTATACCTTTGATGTATTGGTCAACATTTGTGACCTCATTATATAAATAGAGAAATAAGCATTATTTCTTATTTAATTCTTTTTCCTTGTCATTAAATATTATTGTTGATTACTATTCCTTTCTTAAAATCTGACAACGTTAATAAGGTTTTCTTTTGGAAAACCCTTCAATAATAATAACTTCTAATATTTAAATAATTTCAAAATTGATTTGAAATTTCAAATTTAAATTCCAAATAATTCCCCCAATTTCTTAATATTTCCTAAAGATCATGTCAGAATTCATACTAATCACTAACGATAGCTATCCCTACCTCTAGTTAGTGAAAGAAACTCTGATCCCTTTAGTGTTTTGTTTGGCGAAAAATTTATCCAGATTTTACAGATGCATGCATGCACAAACTTATAATCATATTTCTACCCTTCGTTGGATCCTAA
This sequence comes from Avena eriantha, assembly GCA_910589775.1. Lineage (NCBI taxonomy): Eukaryota > Viridiplantae > Streptophyta > Magnoliopsida > Poales > Poaceae > Avena > Avena eriantha. Next base: position 115,430,897 of record OU342745.1, read on the forward strand.
AGCTAGGATGTTACAAAATTATAGGTACGTTTTCAATGTATCAACATCCCCAAGCTTAACTCCTTCTCGTCCTCGAGTAGGTAAGTGATAAAAAGAAAGAATAATTTTTGAGGTGACATGCACCATCATAAACTTGATCAAAGTATTTGTAAAACATTGATAGCTGCGATCATAGTACTTCAATCATAACATGAAAGACAAAGTTCTAACAATAAGGCAAAGCAACTGTGTTGCAACATGAAAAGGCATAAACAAAAGATTCATGAATAACAATGCTTTGAACGGCGTTTGTTTGTTTCACATAAAGTAAACATAGCATAGTGGCATTCAGCTTGACCCTTATAGAGTAGCAAACATAAATGCATAGGACACCTTCAAAGTTCAGAAGAGTGACTAGATACAAATAGTTTAAAACAAGCAATATCAAAGTTATGCATTAATCAAAAAGTCTTGGGACAATGCACATAGAACTAAGAATGGCCACTATGCTCTCAAAGTAGGTGCATAAAGATAGAAGGTGGAGACTCAACATAAAAGTAAAAGAAAGGCCTTCATAGAAGGAAGTAGGGATTCAAGTTTCATAAAGAGCTTCCAAAAATTATGGTACTTATTAGCTTTCAGTTCTCATTGCCCCTATCATAAGCATCTTTAGGTCATTAAGGTTAAAGTGAACAAACTATGGAGTATATGCTTGACAAAGTATAAGTTGGAAATCTCATGTCCCTTGAATACGAGGGTCGCTCCTCATGCTACTCAAGTTGAGTTACCGGTAAGTTATTGGCATAGTAAGTACATGTGTATTATAGAGAACCGCCAAAGGGTTACCCCTTGCCCGATGATACGGAACAATCCCCATATCAAAATGACAAGGCAAGCAGACAACGAGCATCTCAGCAATCTTCTTATTTACCATGGGAAAATGGTGCTTTTTTATCTCTTTCCTATTTTGTCATATCTCTTTTTTTCTCTTTTTCTCTTTTTTCTCACTATTTGACTCCTTTTTTATAAGAAGAATGCTTCATAGGCAGCTCATTATAGTTACGCTGCAGGTTTCCACCATGACAGCATGGATTAGACCGGCGGCCCAAGCGTTTCTCTAACACACATACATAAATCCATGGACTTAGAAGCTCCCCTTTCATTTCACACCGACGACATCCATAGACAAAAGAGCATGATATCAACTAGGTACAAAGTACAAGTGCAATGTTGAAAGCATTCCCCATGACAGCATGGTTTTGCTAATCCCCAATATATAAGTGCAAGCATATACAACATAGACGACACAATGGTTCAAGTTTATTAAGGGAAAGAAGAGTAAAGTGTGCCATCAAGTTCGTGAGAGCTTTAATCACTAGTTTTATCATAACAAGTTTAATTCGGAAGGTAGATAAAACATGAATATACTTGGAATAGCAAATGCTAATAGGTAGGTATGGTGGACTCTTTGGAATAACTTGGTTTTATTTGGAGTTGGATGCATGAGTGGAACTCATACTTGGTTGCGGAGGCTAGCAAAAGACTGGGAGCGAGAAACTAAGAGAGCAATAATGGCCATAATCATGCAGAGCGACAAACATCATTGATCAAAGCATAAAGTGATACTACAATTTGAAAACTAAAGGATCATAAAGGCTATGGTGACTTGGGATAGTCATAACATGGTGTGAGCATGTGCCAAGTCAACCCAAATAAAGCGTCAAAGGACAATACCACAATACTATTCCTTAATATGCTAAAACAACGCATGATTCTTCAAAGGCACATTAAGCAATCTCAATTGTTTATAACAAGTCATGCTACATCAAATAATATTAAGCATAAAGCCAAAACAATATCGAGCATGGCATGATAAGGCATAGGCCACAGTCAAAAACAAGCTCTCTTTACCACTTAAGCATGAACTTTCCTACTCTTTTCCAATCCAAACCAAACTATTTGAAAACCAATGTACGAAAGAGGGGGTCCAACCAATTTATTCAGCAAACTAAGAAAACCAAGAAAATGAAAACCAAAACGAAAGACGAAAAAGAAGACGCTCCAAGAACAACACAACTGTGCATGAAACAATAAAAATGAAGTGTTTGAAAGAAACTTGAGATTTTTATTGATCAAGAAGGTGATGCCCTGGGCATGCCCAAGCTTTGACGCTTGTACTTTTTGGATATTTATTGGGGTGACACGCGTGGCATCCCCAATCTTGAGCTTTAGTCCATCATTCATCTAATTACTCATTCCTTCCATACACCTAAAAATTTTCCTTCATACAAAACTTCACACAATCTTTATTACCAACATTAGTGCACTTAAGGTAATAAGTCTTTAGGTTCAGTTCCAACACCAATAAAACTTCCATTAAAACACAAGCTACTATAGCACTTCCCTCAAAAAGCTCAATTCCCCAAAAGAACTCAAAAGGGAACCAACAAGAAGCAAATGCAAATAATGGCAAAAATCTGTCAAAACAGACTAGCAGGTAAAGACAAATTTTTTCGAAGACCTTCCGTCAAATCGAAAAGTGTTGAACTAATGAAAGTTAGATAACAACCTGGGGAAGACGCACAAAAATTCACGCCTCAAACGGACGTACAGAGATTTTACACGAATTTATACGGTGAAGCACAGAAGTCTGTTTCGGGACAACAACTTTCCCAATCATTACTTCTCTCTCATTAGAGATTACTCTTGGAACAAAAAGCAAATAGAAAGGATAAGGAGCAGTTATTACAGAGGTAATAACTTCCAAGACTCATCGAAAACTTTTGGGTTATCTCCCAATAAGTACTTTTCTTTAACGCCTTTAAGTTAGGCATTATAGTTTGAGAAGATGCTCACATAAGAAATATGAATTGAAGTAAAAGAGAGCATCAAGAAGCAAATTCAAAGCACATTTAAGTCTAACCCGCTTGCTATAGGAATCTTGTAAAGAAAAAAGTCATGAAAGCACAAAGCAACAAGCATAGTAAAGAAAATAAAGTGCAACTTCAAGATATTCAACATAAAGAGGGGAAACTTAATATTATTGAGATAAATAAGCCCATGTTTCCCTCTCTCATAATAACTTTCAGTAGCAACATGAATAAAATTAACAATATAACTATCACATAAAACATTCTTATCATGATCCACATGCATAAAACAATTATTACTCTCCCTATAAGAATAGTCATTCTTATTAATCGTAGTGGGAGCAAATTCAACAAAATAGCTATCATTATTATTCTCATCACCATAATCATCAAATATAGGAGCCATACTGTAATCATAATTAATTTTCTCCTCAATAGTAGGTGGACTGAGAATATCATATTCATCATTGTAGTCATCATATATTGGAGGTTTGGTATCATTATAAGCAATAGAATAGCTATCTTCCAAAGGTGGGGAACTAAAAAGATCATTTTGATAAAAACTAGCTCCCCCAAGCTTAGACTTTTCCATAGCATTAGCAATAATGGTGTCCAACGAATTCATACTAACAACATTGTTATTAGCATGCAAATAAAGTTCCATAGGTTTTTAATTTTCTCTTCAAACACTTCATTTCCTAACTCAAGATAAATACTATAAAGCTGTCTATTTTTTTTGTTATTTTCCATTAATCCTAACTAGTGAAAATAAGAAACAAAAAGACAAAATTGCAGAATCTAAAGGAAATAACTTCGAGCACTCACACCGGAGGATGTGGGTACTTTTTACCTTACCTCCCCGGCAATGGCGCCAGAAAATTGCTTGATGTCTACACACTTCTATTCTTGTAGACAATTGTTGGGCCTCCAAGTGCAGAGGTTTGTAGAACATCAGCAAGTTTTCCCTTAAGTGGATTACCCAAGGTTTATCAAACTCAGGGAGGAAGTGGTCAAAGGTATCCCTCTCAAGCAACCCTACAATCAAGATACAAGAAGTCTCTTGTGTCCCTAAC
>OU342745.1:115444818-115447318 GCA_910589775.1 Avena eriantha
TCTCGCCCAGATTTTGCATGTTTTGAGCTTAACCGACACGTGAGACGCTAGTCGTGTTTTCCACAATGTCGGGCCATTTTCCACAATGTCATGGATTTTTCTCCGGTTTCCATGTTTTGGCTGTTCTGTCCAACGTCTCGGCCAGATTTGGTTTTTTTTTAGCGTAACCGACACACGTGAGATGCCAGTCGTGTTTTCCACAATGTCAGGCCGTTTTCCACGATATCGTGGATTTTTGTCCGGTTTCCATGTTTTGGCTGTTGGATTCAATGTCTCGCCCAGATTTTGCCTGTTTTGAGCGTAACCGAGACACGTGAGACGCTAGTCGTGTTTTCCACAATGTCGGGTCGTTTTCCATGATGTCGTGGATTTTTGCCCGGTTTCCACTTTTTGGCCGTTTCGTCCAACGTCTCGCCTAGATTTTGCATGTTTTGAGCTTAACCGACACGTGAGATGTTAGTCGTGTTTTCCACGATGTCGGGCTGTTTTCCACGATGTCGTGGATTTTTGTGCGGTTTCCACATTTTGGCTGTTGGATTCAACGTCTCGCCTAGATTTTGCATGTTTTGAGTGTCACCGACACACGTGAGACGCTAGTCGTGTTTTCCACGATGTCGAGCCATTTTCCACGATGTCGTGGATTTTTGCCCGGTTTCAACATTTTGGCCGTTTCGTCCAACGTCTCGCCCAGATTTTGCATGTTTTAAACTTAACCGACACGTGAGACGCTAGTCGTGTTTTCCACGATGCCGGGTCGTTTCCACGATGTCGTGGATTTTTGTCCGGTTTCCATGTTTTGGCTGTTCGGTCCAACGTCTCGGCCAGATTTGGCCTGCTTTCAGCGTAACCAACACACGTGACACGCTAGTCGTGTTTTCCACGATGTCGGGCTATTTTCCACGATGTCGTGGATTTTTATCCGGTTTCCACATTTTGGCTGTTGGATTCAACGTCTCGCCCAGATTTTGCCTGTTTGAGCGTAACCGACACACGTGAGACGCTAGTCGTGTTTTTCACGATGTTGGGATGTTTATCACGATGTCGTGGATTTTTTTCCCGGTTTCCATGTTTTGGCCATTTCGTCCAACGTCTCGCCCAGATTTTGCATGTTTTGAGCTTAACCGACACGTGAGACGTTAGTCGTGTTTTCCACGATGTCGGGCCGTTTTCCACGATGTCGTAGATTTTTGTCCGGTTTCCACGTTTTGGCTGTTGGATTCAACGTCTCGCTCGGATTTACATGTTTTGAGCATAACCGACACACGTGAAACGCTAGTCTTGTTTTCCACGATGTCTGGCAGTTTTCCACGATGTCGTGGATTTTTGTCCGGTTTCCATGTTTTGGCTATTGGATTCAACGTCTCGTCCAGATTTTGCCAGTTTTGAGCGTAACCGACACACGTGAGACGCTGGTCGTGTTTTCCACGATGTCGTGGATTTTTGCCCGGTTTCCACGTTTTGTCTGTTCGGTCCAACGTCTCGCCCAGATTTTGCTTGTTTTGAGCGTAACCGACACACGCGAGACGCTAGTCGTGTTTTCCACGATGTGGGGCCGTTTTCCATGATGTCATGGATTTTTTCCCGGTTTCCACGTTTTGGCCGTCTGGTTCAATGTCTCGGCCAGATTTGGCCTGTTTTTAGCGTAACCGATACACGGGGGACGCTAGTCGTGTTTTCCATGATGTTGGGCGGTTTTCCACGATGTCTCCTAGTTTCCATGTTTTAGCCGTTTGGTCCAACGTATTGCCTAGATTTGTCTTGTTTTCAACGTAACCGACACATAGGAGACGCTAGTCGTGTTTTTCATGATGTCAAGTTCCAAGTTTTTACGCTATTATATGCAAAGATACTTCCATGATGTCGAGGTATGTTCTTCTAGACTTGTTCGGTCTTTGGTTTCACCAGGTTGTTATGCATTTTTTCTCTTATGGCAATGTTGTCATCTTGCTACCTTGTTCGAATAGGAATGATCGAGTGCTAGCTTTTTAGATGCATGATGTTCAAACTCATGAACTTGGCTTGCCAAGTTACGAGTGGAACCCAAACTTGTTCGTTCCAATTATCTCTCGATGCATGGTCGTTCTGCTTGGAGTCTGGGGACTTGGTACTTTCATATGGACACAGTTCGTGTGGTCGCTATGAACACTTGGCTTATGTTCCCAATTGGTGGGTGAACAATCCAACACTTGGTGAATTCTGCTTCACAATGATAGGAAAAGCCGACATCGTAGGATCAAAAAGCAACATCGCTATGAATGCTTGGCTGCCATAAGCCAGTTATCCCTATGGTAACTTTTCTGACACCTCTAGCTTCAAACTTCGAAGATCTAAAGGATCGATAGGCCATGCTTTCACGGTTCGTATTCGTACTGGAAATCAGAATCAAACGAGCTTTTACCCTTTTGTTCCACATATGATTTATGTTCTCGTTGAGCACATCTTAGGACACATGCGTTATCTTTTAACAGATGTGTCACCCCAGCCAAACTACCCACATGAC
>OU342745.1:115452318-115779121 GCA_910589775.1 Avena eriantha
ACTATAGCAACGTATCAACATCCCCAAGCTTAACTCCTGCTCGTCCTCGAGTAGGTAAGTGATAAAAAGAAAGAATAATTTTTGAGGTGACATGCACCATCATAAACTTGATCAAACTATTTGTAAAACATTCAAAGCTGGGATCATAGTACTTCAATCATAACATGAAAGACAAAGTTCTAGCAATAAGACAAAGAAACTATGTTGCAACATGAAAAGGAAGAAACAAAAGATTAATGAATAACAATGCTTTGCAAGACGTTTGTTTGTTTCACATAAAGAAAACATAGTATAGTGGCATTCAGCTTGTCCCTCATAGAGTAGCAAACATAAATGCATAGGACATCTTCAAAGTTCATAAGAGTGACTAGATACAAATAGTTTAAAACAAGCAATATCAAGTTATGCATCAATCAACTAGTCTTGGGACAATTCACATAGAACTAAGAATGGCCACTATGCTCTGAAAGTAGGTGCATAAAGATAGAAGGTGGAGACTCAATATATAAGTTGAACAAAGATCTTCATAGAAGGAAGTAGGGATTCAAGTGTCATAAAGAGCTTCAAAAATTATGGTACTTATAGATTTCAGCTCTCATTGCCCCTATCATAAGCATCTTGAAGGTGATTATGGTTAAAGTGACACAACTAAGAGGATATGCTTGACAAGTTATAAACCGAAATCTCATGCCCCTTACTTACGAAGACCGAACCTCATGCTACTCAACTTTAGTAACGAGTAAGCCCTTGTCATTGTAAGTACATGTGTATCATAAAGAACCACCAACGGGGTACCCCTTGCACATGATACAGGAGTTATCCATAATCAAAATGACAAGGCAAGCAGACAATGAGCATCTCAGCGATCTTTTTATTTGCTATTTGCATAGGTTTTTATTGAGGATGCTTCATAGAGTGCTCATTATGGTGATGCTGCAAGTTTCCACCATGATTAGGCATGGCTTAGGCTAGCGGCCCAGTCGTTTATCTAACACACATACAAACTCTATGATCTTACAAGTTCCACTTTTATTTCACACCGCAGAGATCCATAAGCAAAAGAACATGATATCAACGGGGTACAAAGTACAAGTGCAATGTTGAAAGCGTTCCCCATGATACATGGTTCTGCTAATTTCAAGCATATACGTAACAAAGAAGGACCCAATGGTTCAAGTTTATTAAGGGCAATAAAAGTAAAGTGTGCCATCAAGTTCCTTATCACTAGTTTTCTCATAACAAGTGTGCCATCACTTTCCACACCAAGAACTCCTATGAAGGAGTAAATGACCAAACTGCGATTGAAGCTTTTATTGCAGGACTCCCAATTGGTTTACTACGTCATCGCTTGAAGTGTGACAAGGTCACTAATTTGGGAGAAATGATAGAAACAGCGAGCAAATATGCAGTCGCCGGCGCAGAGGAGCCCTTCATCTTCAACGACGCGGAGTTTGGCGTCGTTGGGGACGAACGAGATCCAAACTCCACAGTGGCTCTCTTTCTCTGTCGTCGCCGCTGCCAAGCCGGAGGATGATGAAGAAGCCATTCATTCCGGTACGCCTGTGACCTTGGATGGGCGGCGCTGGAGGTTTTTTCTGGGGGCGGAGGAGCGCTAAGTTCGTGGGAGGTGTAGAGGAGAAGGAAACGGTGCTAAGAACTGGTGAGAAGATGGGGGAAAGAATCCACACCACTTATATCCGCCAGGTGCGTGAAGATTCGTGTAAACGCTGCAGTGAATGTGTCATGCATCGTGGAAAGGACGGGGAAACCCCCGCATGATGATTATGTTGCCTCGATCTCCATGCACGCATTGAAACAGTGCCTGGATTCCGCCGAAAGGCGGACCCACCAATGGTCGTGCTTATAGGAAATGTCTGTCAGTGACGTGACTTGACCATGATTGTTGTGAGATTACGTCAGAGACCAAGTTCCGTCTTAGTTTGAATTTCGAGATGGAAGCAGGAATAAACGTACTCATAGGTCCATCTTATTTTTTAAGACCCGGATCATATGTTTTGTTTTGAAGTTTTAGGAACCCTTCAAGATTCTGCAAGCCGCATATCAAGCTAGATGATGATGAATCCGACTTTGGATCTTGGAGGCTTCCGGGGGCTTCTATTGGGGATATACTTTCCGGGTATCCTCACAGTTCCTCACTGACCAGGGTGGCCCACTTCGTCTTAGATCTTTGCTTCATGGGCGGCCCAGTCAGGGAGAAGATACGGAGTCCAGTCCGGCTATGGGAAGGCCTAGAAGACTTATCGACATAGGCCCATAGTGTTACTTGTAGTTCAAGATGTACTCTGTAACCGACTCTTAGTCGTAGCCGGATGGATCTCTCCGGTAAACCCTAGGATCGTCTTAGGTAGAGCCTTTAGGGCACCTACCCTCACAATAGTCTACAATCTCAACTCGCACAGGCGAAACCCTTGTAACCCATATTCCAGCTCTTTCATATTACTGGATTGCTAGCAGGAGCAGGATCCCTCCAAAGCTGGCGGATTCGAACCTAGGTAAACTTGTGTGATCACTGTCCCGGAACACCGTACGTCTCACACCCCTCTCTTCCACACGCCTAAAGGACCCCCTCATGGCGTACTTGTCATCAATCCGACGACAATCACAAATAACATAGACATGATAAGATCAATAATCAATCTGAAATAGCATCTCAATATCCATCGGATCCCTGCAAACACAACATGTAAGATTACAAATAGATGATCTTGATCATGAATGGAGCTCACAAGATCTAAACATGATAGCACCCAGATTTTTAATCCCAGATGCCTATTATGTCATACATCGCAATCCCAGGATTACCATTTTTGCGAGACATAACAGATGTTACAAACCAAAAATAAGGTTTTACATGAAATCTCATGATCCATTCTTAATATAACAATCAGCGGAATAAATAATAAGCATAGCGGTGGGGTCCATCTTCAGGGGCACAAGCAATCCTGACGATGGAAGATAGTCCTAGTTATCATAGTCGTCATGCTGTCCGTCATCTTGGTAGTCTCCTTCATAGTATGGCCATAGGAATATCCAAGGACAAAATCCATGAGTACTCTTTAAGTACTCGCAAACAACCACTAACAGGTAAGATAGTGCTATGGGGAAATGCTAACTCTATGTTTATTTGTGAAGTTAAGTTTGAAACCTAAGCTGAGTTCAGAAACAAAGAAATACAAAATAAAGTACTAGAATCACTTAAGTTGGAAAGCTAGTGTCATAGTCACAACCCTGTTGTGGTCAAGACAAGATTCATCCTTCATTTCGTAAGTCATTTTGAAAACATCTGACATCGAAACAATATGGCCACTCCAACTATCCATAACCGCGGACGTGGCTATTTGAATAGTTTGACACTCTGCAGAGGTGGTACACTTTTACCACAAGATTCGATACATCTGTCAGGGATAACCCTGAATCATCATACTTAGTATGCAGATAATCAAACATAACCTTTCCTTTACACACCGTAGTATAAGCACGTCTCCTATGAGTATGGCCTCCCAACCATGACCATCTGTCATCTTGGGCACTGCATAGGTGGACAACATTGAGAGGTAGCCTCAGCTCAAATCTCTCCCGCGAGGGAACTAATAATAATGCATATAAATTTCCGGCTAAGCCTTACCCAATTCAGGTATTGTGGTTGTACGGTAAAATTGGAATCGTATCGCATCCGAATCCAACCATCAGTTTTTTTGTAAAAGGGCTAAGGCTCATGCCTCAATATTTTCATCATCATAAACCATTTGTGTTTCTCAACACATGTCAAAACATCTCAATATAATAACTCATCATTCCAAGGTTTTCACAATTCATTTTCATCAAGTATTCCCATCTAAAGTGACTCAAGTTTTGATTTAGCTCTAAGCTACTAAGTTAAGAGTGTTCACTAAGGTGGGATGCTAATCTCAATCTCATTCCACAGAATGACATCTAAGGTTATCTAGATAGGTCAATTTTTAAACTTTTTATGCTACCTTCAATAAGTAAGGGACTTTGGTAAAGTAAAGAAAGTAAAAGCTTGAAAGTAAAAAACTTGGAGTAGGTACTAGTCAAAGTGGTATAACCAAAGCATGACTAATGTCTTTGCTTATGTTATCTAGCTTGCAAGGGTTATCTTGCATTGTTAATGATGGCTTGCCTTATGCAGTGCAGTGGTTGAAGTTTTCTTCCTCCTCCTCTTGATAGAACTCCTCCTCCTCGTAAGCTTGGTCGGTACTACCGTCTATAAATACATACGGAGTATGCAATCACCAAACCATGCTTAACTAGTCTACTTAGTACTCTAAGGCACACATTTGATGATCTAATATCTTCACAAGCATCACAAGGTTTAATTAACTAGCTTCATTCTTTTTATTTAAGAAAAGTAATTTCTACTCATTGAAAATGAATAAAATTTAATATTCTCCATTTAAAATATGGGATCATGTGGACGCATGTCATCACCACATATTCTAACATATGGGAATGTGATTTAAAGGTTGGATCACATTTGAACAAGCTTAAGTTTAATATTTAATGATTTAAAGTGACTAGAAATGCCTATATAGCATTATTTTAGTACTAGTCCAAAGTCACTGCATGTAAACCTTAATATTATTACATATTCAGATATGTATAGTTAAATGTGATTTTTGAGAGTTGGAATCAACTCAAAAGCTATTATGGTTGATTTTATAAAAATGTTTGAATGTGCAAATGCTTCTATCTTGTTATTTTTACTAGGAGAGATCTCTAACTCTAAATCAATGAAATCCAACGGGCTTGGATAGATCTTTTTATAGGCTTTCCAAAAAAATTGGAATCACTCAATTTGGTTCAGTATATCTTCTTGAATTGATTTTTGAACTAAGGGACAGAATTGGATTTAAACTTAAATAGAAAAACAATTATTTGAATTCGTGGCTAGCGTGGGAAAGGAAATGGGCCAGCCCAGTGACACTCAGCGGAGCAGAGGGCGGCTGACAGGTTAGTCCCGCTTGTCAGGGAGACTTAAAACCCGAAACGGTATGGGACGATCTGGGCGCTACGATTAGAATAGAGATCAACGGTCCACAGTATTCGTCGACGACGGACTCGTTTCCGGCGAGACCGAACCCTAAACGGCCGGTGGGGGTCTACTGGGGATGTTCCAGTGCTCCAGCTAGTGCGGCGAGGCGGGCGATCGAACTGGACGGCGACGGCGGACTCAGGCGAGGTCACGGCAGGGGCTGCGGTGGACAGAATCGACGGTAGCGTCTCCTCCTCTGCAGCGGGATCCTCCGGTGCAATTCCGGCGAACTACGGCTCGAGTGGCTCCGGCGAGAGAGGGGAAATGCTCAGGGGAGAGAGGGGAGTGGAATGGTGTGAGGAATATGTGCTGGGGAGGGTTCCTTATATAGGTTCGATGAGGGGACCGAGAGGACGACAGCGAGCTCGTCGGTGGCGATGATACAGGGCACTATCGGCATGGGCGGCGTAGGCAGACGGTGGCTTGCCTCCTGGCGGTGCTCTATAGCTTAATGGCGCGACTAGGAGCGGTGGATGGTGGTCGGGAGCGTCGCGCGCTCTAGGAGATAGAGGTAGTGCTCGACGTGGCGCTCGGTGACTGTGGGTCACGCGGCGGCGCACGGCCTTGTCTGGCGGGTTGCTGGGGTCAAGACGGAGCGGTGTGCGCGGTATGGCGTCCAAGCACGGTCTGCTGCGTGCTAGCAGCGATCGCGCTCTGGGCGCTCTGGCTGGCTCGCAGAGAGAATGGGCGGCGGTGCTAGGGTGTGGTCCAGGGCCTGGCTGGGCTTGGGGAAGGGGCAGGGAGGTGCGGTAGGGTTGGGCGGAGCTAGAGGGCACGCCGGAATGGCGCAGCGTGGTCTGTGGAGCTTTGCCCACATTCGGCCGGCGGTGACCAAAATGTGGCGGCGCTCCACTGCTGTTGTGGCTAAGGGGTAGGCCGGTGGGGTGTTGGTTGTACTCAGGAGGGACAAGGATGATCAATGCACACCAAATGGCTCGACAAGAATTGATCAAAAATAGTAATAGTTAGGCTAATTTGATTCTGCCTGCCAGGTGTTCGACACAATGGCCGCATGAACCAAATATTTTAATTTTGGGCTGAATTTTGGTGGAGTTGGTGATCACATGCTTGAGCATCTCTGGTTGCTTGGGATTTTAAAATGGAGTTCATTTGAGTGGTTTTTGAATAAGTGTGATCTTGATACCTACACTAGATTCAATTTTAAACTGCAATTTAAAATTAGTGTTTGAAAGTTTTTGGTAGATCACAAAGTGGTGCAAAGATCCACATTTGTTTCTGTTAAGATTTGAGTTCTAGGAATAGCCAAAGTAGGCATGGTAGTTAAAATGGCACAAATGACCATTTCCTTCTTTTATTCATTTTGATTTGTTTTTCTTTGGGATTTGTTTGGGAATGATCTAGATGATGTTTAAATCACCTAAGAATCATTTTACAATCAATGGATCACTTAAACATGGCAATTCAAAACAACTCCTAAATTAAATGCACACACATATGAATGCTTTAATATTTTTAAATGGAAAAGTTTTTGTTAACCCGAATTTTGAGGATTTGGATTTTAATAACCTTGGATTAGATTTTTGGGATGTTACAAACCTTCCCCCCTTAAACAAAATCTCATCCCGAGATTTAAAAAAGAAAACTAGGAACTAAAGAGATCTAGAACACGTTGTGGATGGCTGACATCTCTTCTGGCAGCTCTAGTTGATACGATACTTCTCCTCGACGGTTCAGAATCTTGAAGGGCCCGATATATCTAGGGGCTAACTTTCCTTTCAGACTAAAGCATTGGGTTCCCTTCAGTGGCGAAACCTTGAGATATACAAAATCTTCAACATTGAAAGTCAGGTCTCTCCATCTCTTGTTAGCATAACTCTTCTGTCTGGACTGGGCGGTCTTGAGGTGCTCACGGACTTTGTGAACCTTTTCTTTGGCTTCTCGGAGAATGTCGGGTCCAAGATCTGACTCTCTCCTACTTGCGACCAATTTAAAGGGGTGCGACACTTTCTTCCGTATAGGAACTCAAATGGTGCCATTTGCAAACTAGCTTGATAACTGTTGTTATATGAGAATTCTGCGAAAGGCAGGAAGTCTTCCCATTTTGATCCATACCCTAACACACAAGCTCTCCACATATCTTCTAAGATTTGGTTGACTCTCTCACTCTATCCATCAGTTTGCGGGTGATAAGTGGTGCTGAAATTCAACTTGGTTCCTAATCCTTCTTGGACTTTCTGCCAAAATCTCGAGGTAAACTGGGTTCCTCGATCTAACACTATGGTCTTTGGGGTTCCATGTAGACTAACAATCCTAGCAATATATAGCTATGCTAGCTTCGAGCTCTGGTAGGTTGTTTTGATAGGTATAAAGTGAGCTACCTTGGACAGTCTATCAACGATGACCCAGATTGAGTCATTTGCCCTACTAGAAGTAGGCAAACCGGTGATAAAGTCCATTCAGACGGAATCCCATTTCCATTCCGGAATCTGCAATGGTTGCAACATTCCTGCGGGTCTCTGATGCTCTTCTTTGACTCTTTGACAGATGTCGCACTTGGCGATGTAGCTCCCGATTTCTCTCTTCATCTTGTGCCACCAAAATTGCTCTTTCAAATCTTGATACATCTTTGTTCCTCCTGGGTGGATAGAATAAAGAGTATCATGAACTTCCTGCATGATAACTTGCTTCAGCTCCGAATCTGCTGGCACACAGATACGGCCTTTGTACCATAGAACTCCTTCGTCGTCTTCAGTGACTCCAGGTACATTTCCTGTACCAATACGACGTTTGATTCCGTCGATACTTTCATTTCCCTTCTGGGCTTCCTTGATTTGGCTAATTAATGTGGGTTGAAGTTCAATGCTAGCTAAAAATCATTTGCTAACAAGCTCAGTTCTAAACTGCTCCAACTCCTCATACAAACTTGGTTGCTTCTCCTTGATCATGGTGTTTAGCCTACAAGGCAATCTGCTAAGAGCATCCGCTACCACATTGGCTTTGCCGAGGTGATAGTGAATGTCAAGGTCATAATCCTTGATTAACTCTACCCATCTCCTTTGCCTCATATTCAGCTCCTTCTGAGTGAAAATATACTTCAAGATCTTGTGATCTCAGTAAATCTCACAGCGATTACCCATAAGATAATGACGCCCTGTCTTCAATGCCAAAACTACAGCTGCTAATTCAAGATCATGGGTCGGATTGTTCTGCTCATGCTGCTTTAGTTGTCGAGACAGATATGAGATAACTTTGCCTTCTTGCATCAATACACATCTGATACCAATCTTGGATGCATCACAATACACATCAAACGGCTTCTTGATATCTATCATGATCAATATTGGGGCAGAAATCAATCTCTTCTTCAGTTCCTAGAAACTGGCTTCACATTTGTCGGTCCATTCAAACTTCTTGTCCTTCTTCAACAATTGGGTCATGGGTCTGGCGATGCTCGAAAATCCTTTGACGAACTTGCGGTAATATACCGCTAATCCGAGAAATGCATGGACTTGGGTTTGAGTGGTTGGGGCTTCCCATTCTTCGACATCTTTAATTTTGGCAGGATCAACAGAGACTCCTCCGGCAGACACAATATGTCCTAGGAATCCTACTTCTTTCAGCCAAAACTCACATTTGCTGAACTTGGCATATAACTGATACTCTCTCAGGGTTTCTAGAATGATTCTCAGATGTTGCTCATCCTCTTCTTCCGACTTGGAGTAGATAAGGATATCGTCGATAAACACAACGACAAACTTATCTAGGAAATTCATAAAGATCTTATTCATGAGATTCATGAAATAAGAAGGGGCATTGGTTAATCCAAAAGACATAACCGTATACTCGTATAAACCATAAGGAGTACTAAAGGCGGTCTTTGGAATATCCTTTGCACGAATCTTAAGTTGGTGATAACCAGTCCTAAGATCAATCTTTGAGAATACTTGGGCACCAGTCAACTGATCAAATAGATCCTCTATCTTTGGCCAAGGGTACTTGTTTTTGATGGTGACGTCATTCAGCTTTCTGTAATCTGTGCACAAACGATTGCCTCCATCTTTCTTGTCGACGAATAATACTTGTGATCTCCATGGCGATGCGCTTAGTTGAATCAAGACTATTGCAAACATAGCATCCAACAACTTTTTCAACTCTACTAACTCTGAGGGATTCATTCTATAGGGTCTCTGGGCTATGGGTCCGGTTTCGGGGATTAGTTCGATGATGAACTCAATATCCCTATCTGGGGGCATACCTGGCAATTCATCTGGGAATACGTCGGGGTATTCACAGACTACTCTCACTTGGTCTATGGTGGGTAAGGCTAGACTGTTGTTGCACCTGAATTTACGGGGTAAGGTTTCAGATATATGCTCTACTGTGACTCCAGAGCTACTGGTCATGGTGATGGCTTTCTTAGCACAGTCTATCAGTCCTTTATGCCTTGGCATCCAGTCCATACCTAGTACTACTTCCAATCCTTTAGTTCCAAGTACTATTAGGTTGGCATAAATATCTATCCCATGTATTCTGATAGGCACGGATTTGCAAATTTTTCTAGCTTTTGTAGTTGAACCAGGGATTTGAACTACCATGACATGCTTCAAGTTGGTTGGGTGAATCTTACTAGTGCATGCAAATTCTTCGGTGACAAATGAATGCGATGCTCCTGAATCAAACAATACCCTTGCTAAAACTGAGTTGACAGAAAATATACTGATGCAGCCCGTCCTACGGACGCTCCTACATCTACACCAACAAGTCCCCCAAGTGGAGCCATGACTCGTGACCGAGCAAAACTCCTACAAGCTAAGGTGAACTCGCTCCTTTCCTCGTGCCAATTTGATACCTCCTTGGATGGTGTGCTACTTCATGCATCTACACTATGTATCATAAGGTACAAAGCTTCGACACATCACCAAGCACCCAAGGATGGAGAACAAGGAGAAGAACGTGAAGCAAACGCCGCTGGAGCTGCTCAGACCGGAGTCTCCGGTCTGCGCACACCGGAGTCTCTGGCCTGCCAAAGTCTCCGGCCTGAAACCACCGGAGACTCCGGCCCTTCCTCCGGTCTGACCCCTCGAACCAGGCCGTGGGACAATCTGTCCGCCCCTCCGGAGGCTGGTCCAGAGACTACACCGGATTCTTCGGTCTAGACCGGAGTCTCCGGTCCACCACACCGGAGTCTTCGGTCCGACCGTCGCCAGGCATGAAAAGGCCTTTGGGCCTACGGCCCATGTACCCCTTAGTCCGTCCAAAACTTGTCTTTTATCCCTAAAGTACCCCTGTTTAAGTGGCTAGCCTATATATAGACCCCCACCTCCATTGTAAACCCTAGGCATGATATTGGAATTAGTGGAAACCCCTTTGTGGATCTATCTAACTCTTGCCTCAGGCTCCTTGACTAAGTAGCACCAATATCCCCAAACTCGTTGGAGTTTGCATCGTGCCTCCGCGTTGTACAAGGCCTAGGCATCAGTGTCCCTTTGCCTAGACGTCAAGATCTCACTGACTCTCCCATCTCGCCGTGCCGGTTCGAGAGAGAGAGTCCTCCGCCCGACGCCGATCCTAGGGGTTGCACCGGGCCGGTCACCGTCGGCGTGAGCTATTGGTGTTTATCGTGGTTTTGCGTGTGTGTGTTCATCGTGTTCTTCGTGCATGTGTTCGTCGTGTTCTTCTTCCCCTCCTTTCCCCGCACTCCACCCTCGATTTGAAAGGGAATCGTGAAAGATCGGGCCACCCTAGAGGTTTGCCCTCAACATATTGGTATCAAGAGCTTCGTTGCTCATGATTTCCCCCACAAATTTTCTTCTATCCACCAAAAATTCGAAAATCCCCAAAAAAGAGCCCCAAATTTGCCTTTGGATCGATCTCTTGATTTGGAGTGTTATTTGTGGTTTTGATCCGACCAAACCTTGTCTTAGATGTTGGTCCAGCTTTATCCTGCGTTTTCCCAGCCCAATTTGGCCAATTTTTCGCGGATTTGAGGACCCAAGGTGTGGATTTCCGCTCAAGAACACCAGCAGTTCGCGATCTGACTCAGACCGGAGTCTCTGGCCTGTACACCGGAGTCTTCGGCCTACGCCAGAGTCTCCGGCCTACCCACACCGGAGTCTCCGGCCTGGACCGGAGTTTCCGGTCTGAAACCCCGGAGTCTCCGGCCTGACGCCTGATTTTGACAGTTTTTCCTCTAATCTTGCATTGGCTAATTTCTTCTTGTTTGTTTGTGCCCGTGTGCGTGTCGCCAACTAACAACAAGCTTCCGCATCAACAACCCCCGCTCTCATCGACACCACGGCCCACGAACATCATCCCGCACCACCGACGCCAAGTTCATCATCACCAACGAAGATATAACTTGTGTCACCTTGTTAACCCCTATCTTGCTTTGTGTGTACCTATCCCATGAGAGTGGCTCATCTTGTGTTTGCTTGAGCATTGTGCATTTGTCCTTGGATAGTGAGTGTGCAAGAGCAACATCAAGTGTGAATAGGTAGCATCAAGGGAGAATAAAAAATATATACAAAAGAAAGAAAAAGATACAAAGAAAAAGCAAAAGATAAATAGTCTCCCCTTGCAAAAGAGAGTCTCAAAGCTTGTAAGCAAGAGAGAAAGAAGAGCGCCCAAGGCAAGTGCACAAATCCGTTACTCATTTTTCCTCTTTGCAAATGAGCCACGGTCTCTCCTTGCATTGGCACGACAACGAGCTTAGTCTTTGTTAGGACATTTTGTTTGCTCATTTTCATAGTCGTGTTAATCCCAACTTTCTCCACGTGTGTGTATATAGTCGTAGGTTTCCGTCACCCTTTTGAGTTGTTGACCTTCGCCTTTAACTTGAGTTTTGTTGGATTTTACCCACTTTTGAATATCCTTTTATTTTGCTTGGTTCTTTGGCTTTCCACAATCCTAACCTACCACAAACAAGCTTTTCAGAGTTAGTTCTTTCTTTAGTGTGAGTTTTCTTTGCAATTCCACTTTGCACGCTAATAGCTCTCACTTGTGGTTTCTAGTTTGGTGCAATCCCCAAGGTGAGGTACAAGGCTAACACCACCATATTCCACTTCCATATACAAGACTTGTGTGTTTTGAAGGATGGATAGGCACGGTGAGGCGAGCCAACCACCTCCCCACGAAGAAGGTCAAGGACCGTACATGACGCGCGCAAGTCACTTCATCGTTCGACAAGAGTTCCGTGAACGTTGCCAAGAACTTGAGACGCAACAAGATGAACAATTTGGCGAGACGCAAGCCGAGTTCAAGAACATCGACAACCGCTTCGACGGCCTCGAACAACAAATGCATGCAATGCATCACAATTTTGGCCACCAAAATGAAGCGCTCCAACGCTCCGTCGCCGAAACAAATAACAATCTTCGACGCCTCGTCGACGGTATGGCAAGACCACGTTCACATGCATCAAGCTCTTCAAGTTCTTCACATCGTCATGCACCTCTTCCACAAGATCTACATCAAAGTGCCCAAAGACGCAATGATGCTCCCGTGGTTGAAGATGGAATCTCTTCGAACTATGTACCTTCACCACGGCATGCCGCAACGTCAAGCTATGATGGTTACCTCTCTTCAAGGCCACGAGCAAGGCACAAAGCACACCGTCATCACGCAACGTCACTAGTGACCCAACAAGAGCAACCACAAGAGGAACCGCAAGTGCAAGTGCAACCGCAAGCCTACCACCATCGACCGCGGCACATACTTGACACAACAAGTGGTGACTCCAATTTTGAGAATCAAGCTCGTCATCGACGTGAAGCTCTCCAAGATCCTCCTCCTCGTCATCAACGTCATGAACGTCTACACCGACACCATGGTCATCACGAGGCGCCTCCTCCACATCAACAAAACTTGGAGCATCAAGTGATACAAGTTCAGCGATGCCCACCACGTCAAGAGGCTCATGACCATGTTCTTCGCCGTCAGGCCCATGTGCCTAACCAACATCACCAACCGAGGAACGAGCCTCCTCTTCGTCATCAACTGCGTCAAGAGGCTCCACGCCCTCGCCACCATGAGGCCCAAGTGCCTCAACCGCGTCATCAACCGTGCCAAGAGTAAGAGCAAGCTCCTCAACAACAATATCATCCACAAGGTCACCAAGCTCGTCGCAATGACCACAACGATGAAGAAACTTTTGGCATGCTCAAGTTCACGATGCACAAGTTCACCGGATCCAATGACCCCAAAGAATACCTCTCGTGGGCACTCAAAGTGGACAAGATCTTCCGCATGCACAACTATATCAACGAGAAGATGGTCGCCATGGCTTCGCTTGAGTTTGATGAGTACGCCAACCTTTGGTGGGAACAAGTTCAAGTCGCTCGTAATGCAAGACAAGAACCGCCAATCACAACTTGGCATGACATGAAGGCTCACATGAGATCCCGGTTTGTCCCCGCGCACTACACGCATGACCTCTTCAACAACCTTCAAGCACTTTGTCAAGGGACAAAGATCGTGGAAGAGTACTTCAAGGAAATGGAACTCAACTTGATTCGCGCCAACATTGATGAGCGCATGGAGCAAACAATGGCACGTTTCCTTATTGACTTGAATCACCCAATCAAGCGCATCGTCGAGTTCCAAACATACAACGACATGGTTGAGCTTGTGCACATAGCAAAAAAGGCTGAATGTCAAGTGCAAGAGGATATCAAGTACAACAAGCCTAAGACGTACTTCACCTACAAGCAAGCTTCAACCGCTACACCAACAACTTTCAATGGAAGCTCCTCAAGTACCTCCAAGCCTTCCTTCAAGCCCACACTTCCTTAAGGAAAACTGCCCCCAAGTGGCAAGCAAGCAAAGAGTGATACACCTTTCAACGGTGAATGCTACAAGTGTGGAGGTAAAGGACACAAGTCAGCCGAATGTGGAAACAAGAAAGTCTTGTTCATCCATGACAATGGTGATGAAGAGTACTTGAGTGAAAATGAGTTTGATACTCGTGTCAAGGAAGCAATGGCAAGGCAACGAGTGGAAGATGATCAAGAACTCCTCATGTTTGAACATGACGCAAGTCCATCACTTGTCGTCACAAGGATCTTGACCACTCAAGCACAAGAGCATGAAGACCAACGCTCCAATATCTTCCAAACACGAGCCGGCATCAATGGCAAATCTATCAAGTTGATCATTGACAGAGGGAGTTGCCACAACCTTGCTAGCACCGAGTTGTGTGAGAAGCTCAACCTCACTCTCCATCCACACAAGCACCCCTACCACATGCAATGGCTAAGTGACCAAGGGTCCGTGAAGATCAAGCATACTGTATCGGTCTCCTTCGCCATTGGTCCTTACCAAGATACGGTGGAGTGTGATGTGGTTCCTATGATAGTTTGCCACATGCTTCTTGGTCGACAATGGCAATTTGACAAGGCTGCTCAACATGATGGTCGCACCAATATATAAACCTTCAAATGGCTCAACAAAACATGTGTTTTCCAACTGATGACTCCTAGCCAAATAATTGCGGACAATGCAAAGGCTTTAGCGAGGGCGCAAAGCACAACACCTACTTGTGAGAAGAGCGGTGAGAGAGAGAACCACCTCATAGTGAGTGAGAAGCACAAGCCAAACTCGAGTGGAAAAAATAAGAGTGTTCTCCTTGCCACCAAAAGTGAGATGAGAGATGTTCGGAACAACCCATCCATCTTGCACTATGTCCTCCTTTGCAAGGGAATAGCGCAAGGAACTAACGAATTAACCAATGTTCCTCCATCTTTGATGAATGTTTTGCAAGAATTTAAGGATGTGTTTCCCGAAGAGCTTCCACATGGACTACCTCCTCTTCGCGGCATCGAACATCGCATTGACCTCATCCCCGGTGCACCACTTCCCAACCGCGTCGCTTACCGCACAAACCCGGAGGAGACGAAGGAGATCAAACATCAAATCAACCAACTCGTCTCCAAAGGTTTGATCCAAGTTAGCACTAGTCCAAGTGTTGTACCCGTGATTCTTGTCCCAAAGACGGATGATACGTTACGGTTATGCATGGACTGTCATCCAATCAATGATATCACCGTGCGTTATTGACATCCCATACCACGTCTCGATGACATGCTTGTTGAGTTGTGTGGAGCCACTATTTTTTTGAAAATTGATCTTTGTAGTGGTTACCATCAAATACGCATGACTGAAGGTGATGAGTGGAAAACTGCCTTCAAGACCAAACTTGGTCTCTATTAATGGTTGGTTATGCCCTTTGGTTTATCAAATGCCCCATCCACCTTCATGCGCCTTATGAATCACATCTTGCGTTCTCTTATTGGAAAAAGTGTTGTTGTCTATTTCGATGATATTCTTGTTTATAGCAAATCACTTGAGGACCATATAACACATGTCAAGGAAGTTTTGCAAATCCTTTGACATGAAAAGCTTTACGCTAATCTTCCCAAGTGCACTTTTGCTAAATACAAGTTGATTTTTCTTGGATTTGTCGTTTCTTCGAAGGGAATTGAAGTTGATATTTCCAAGGTAAAGGACATACGAGATTGGCCCATCCCAACAAATGTGAGTGAACTCCGAAGTTTTCATGGGTTGACCGGTTTCTATCGTCGCTTTGTGAAAGACTTTTCAACCATTGCTTGTCCCCTTAATGAATTGACCAAAAAGAATGTCACCTTCGTGTGGGGCAAAGCACAACAAAAAGCTTTTGATGAACTTAAAAAGAGGCTCACCGAAGCACCTCTCCTTGCATTACCGGATTTCACAAAACCTTTTGAGATAGAGTGTGATGCTAGTGGTATTGGCATTGGAGGAGTCCTTATGCAAAACGGACGTCCTATAGCCTAACATAGCGAGAAACATGATGGTGCTCGCCTTAACTATCCGATTTATGACAAAGAGCTTTTTGCCTTAGTTCGTGTCCTTCAAGTTTGGCAACACTACCTTTGACCCAAGGAATTTATCATACATTCCGACCACGAGTCGTTGAAATATCTCAAAGGCCAAGCTAACTTGAGCAAGAGACACGCTAAGTGGGTTGAGTTCATGGAATCTTTCCCGTACATTGTCAAGTATAAGAAGGGCAAAGATAATGTAGTTGCGGACGCATTGTCTCGCAAGCATACAAGCCTTCTTACGAGACTTGAAATCAGCATGTTGGGTCTTGAGGAAATAAAATCTTTGTATGCTTCCGACCCATTCTTTGAACCAATTTTCACAAAGTGCTCCAATGACAAAGGAGTTGATGATTTCTATTTGCATAAAGGCTTTCTATTTAAACAAAACAAGCTATGCATCCCGAAGTCGTCGCTTCAACTTTTGCTTCTCCAAGAATCCATGGTGGAGGCCTCATGGGTCACTTTGGCCGTGACAAGACATTGGACATGCTCTCCAATCACTACTTTTTGCCCAAGATGAAGCGTGACGTGGAGCGCTATGTTCAACGATGCACGACATGTGTTCAAGCTAAGTCGCAAGCTAACACTTATGGTCTTTATATGCCATTGCCTATTCCTCATACCCCTTGGTCCAACATTAGCATGGATTTCATGTTAGGATTGCCTAGATCTAAGCATGGTCATGATTCTATATTTGTTGTTGTGGATCGTTTTTCCAAAATGGCACACTTCATACCGTGCCATAAGACCGACGATGCTTCACATGTTGCAAATCTATTTTTCAGGGAAATCGTCCGTCTTCACGGTGTGCCAAGGACAATCGTCTCCGACCGCGACGTCAAATTCATGAGCTACTTATGGAAGACCCTCATGGCCAAGCTCGGCGCCAAGCTCCTCTTCTCATCCGCATCACATACCCAAACTGATGGCCAAACCAAAGTTGTCAACCGAAGCCTCGTGTGTTGATCAAGAAGAACTTGAAGGATTGGGAGGAATGCATCCCACACGCCGAGTTCGCCTACAACCGTGCCAAGCACTCAACAACCAAGATGAGTCCATTCATGATTGTCTATGGTTTCGAGCCATTCACCGCGCTCGACATCCTACCACTACCTCTTCATGAGCGCACAAACAGGGACGTCGAGAAACGTGCACAAGCTATGAAGAAACTTCATGAAGAAACAAGAGCTACTATCGAACAACAAGTCCTTCGCCAAGCTTCAAGGTTAAACAAGGACAAGAAGGAGATGATCTTTGAAGAAGGTGACCTTGTGTGGATACACCTAAGCAAGGACCGCTTCCCCAAGGAACGTGACTCCAAGCTCAAGCCAAGAGGAGATGGTCCCTTCAAGGTCCTCAAAATAATCAACAACAACACCTACATCATCGACATACCGACCTCCAAGTACCTTGCAAGCAATACATTCAATGTCAAGGATCTCTCACCCTACCATGGAGATGTTCAAGATGATATCCATGAAGAGTCGAGGACGACTCTTTCCCAAGGGGGGGAGCTGATGCAGCTCGTCCTACGGATGCTCCTACATCTACACCAACAAGTCCCCCAAGTGGACCCATGACTCATGCCCGAGCCAAACTCCTACAAGCTAAGGTGAACTCGCTCCTTTCCTCGTGCCAATTTGATACCTCCTTGGATGGTGTGCTACTTCATGCATCTACACTATGTATCATCAGGTACGAAGCTTCGACACATCACCAAGCACCCAAGGATGGAGAACAAGGAGCAGAACGTGAAGCAAATGCCGCTAGAGCTTCTCAGACTGGAGTCCGTCCAAAACTTGTCTTTTATCCCTAAAGTACCCATGTTTAATTGGATGGCCTATATATAGACCCCCACCTCCATTGTAAACCCTAGGCATGATACTAGAATTAGTGGAAACCCCTTTGTGGATCTATCTAATTCTTTCCTCAGGCTCCTTGACTAAGGATCACCAATATCCCCAAACCTCGTTGGACTTTGCATTGTGCCTCCACGGTGTACAAGGCCTAGCCATCGGTGTCCCTTTGCCTAGACGTCAAGATCTCACCGAGTCTCCCATCTCACCGTGCCGGTTCGAGAGAGAGAGAGAGAGTCCTCCGCCCGACGCCGATCCTAGGGGTTGTGCCGGACCGGTCAACGCCGGCGTGAGCTATTGATGTTTATAATGGTTTTGCGTGTGTGTGTTCATCGCATTCTTCGTGCGTGTGTTCATCGTGTTCTTCCTCCCCTCCTTTCCCCGCACTCCACCCTCAATTTGAAAGGGAATCGTGAAAGATCGGGACACCCTAGAGGTTTGCCCTCAACACATACCTAGCACTACGTCTGGCGCTTCTTGGGCTTCCTCGGCGTTCATGTGGAAGAGACGGCCGTTGCGGTTCTGAGGGTTCCCTGGGGCAAACCTTCTCCCTGGTTGAACACGACGCTGCTGTTGAGCTAGGGCATTCACATTGGCAGTGGTGGCAGTCTTCTTGGGGCACTCATTGGAATAGTGGCCCTTCACTCCACACTCGAAACAGGTTATCTGGGACTTGTCTTTTGCTGCGACAGACACATCATTGCTTCCAGTTCTGGGTGGAGTGTTGTTGTTGTTGTTGTTGCTCTTGGGAGGGGCACAGTTGAAATTGTTGGTGTTGCCGGAGTTGTTGTTGTTTCCTCCGGACTTCATATTGCCTCCGCTACGGTTGGGGTAGCTTGGGCGAGACATTGGGGGTCGGTTGTTTCTCGGTGCATACCCTGGTGAGGGGTTGGGACGGTACTTCTGGTGACTGTTGGATCCAGCTTGGTGCATCATACGACGTTTGTGGTTTTCGTTTGCCTGGTTAATCTTCCCTTCCATCTGAATGGCAGAGTCAACTAGCTCTTCGTGATCCTCGAAGCAGATGTTGACAAGGACAGTCTGCATCTCGTCATGTAGTCCGTTCAGGAATCTCTCCTTCTTCTTTGCCTCCGTGTTGATCTCATCAGGGGCATACCTGGCAAGCGACAGGAATCTGTCACGGTACTCCACCACAGTCATTCCGCCTTGCTTCAACTCTCTGCATTCATCCCTCATTCTGGTGACTAGGCCCTGCGGTACGTGGGTGCGGATGAACTTGATTTTGAAGGCTTCCCATGTCATCACTTGACCATGTTTCATCACGTGGATGTTGTTCCACCAGGCTCTTGCATCTCCTGCCAAGTAGTGGGTGGCAAAGAGAACTTTCTCGTTGTCGTCAACTCTGGCTACCTCCAAATTGTTCTCCATCGTCTACAACCAGTCATCAGCATCTAATGGGTTTTATGAAGTGCTAAAGATTGGGGGATTGGTGTTCTGGAAGTTTTTCATCTTGGATCCTTGATGATCCTGATTTCCATGCCCTTGGTTGTTTTGGGCCATCTGAGCTATCTGCTGTAGTGATGCTAAGTTGGCCTAGTGCTCTGCCCTGCTTGCTTCACGGTCTGCAACTAACATCTGCATAATCTGCAACATTGGGTCCTGCAATGAGCTGCTCCCTCCTGGGTTTCCACGAGTCATCTAAAGATTGGGATAGATAAAGGGGTAAGAGGGAAAGTTCTAAGGTTCATGGTTTTGGTTTCAAAGATAAAACTTTGAGTTTGACTCGGTTTTGCAACTAACTCCATTTCATTCAAACAAGCACACGATACAAACACACAAACACACCACAACAACAAAGGAAAACACATGGTTTTAAGAACCATTCTACAAGCTACGATACAGTGGGACCGATACATCTCATGCTACGACAGTGCTCTAGTGCATCTACTCATCGTCGATGAAGTCAGAGTCCTCATCGTCAGTGTAGAAGTCCATGGCATCCTCCTCCAGAAAGTCATCATCATTGCAGAGGTAACAATCCATGTCTCCCTGGATGTCTTCATCCTCCTCTCTTTCCTCCTTTGCTGCAAGCTGAGCTTCTTGCTCCTTGATGGTCTTCTCGAGGTCGGCCACCTTCTTGCGAAGACGGGCGATGGTGCGATCCTTCTTTTCGCGCTGGAGGCAAAGAGACTGACGGTCCTTGACAAGCAGTGAGAAAGTATGCGCCTTCTGGGCGGCAATGGCACGATTGTGGTTGGCAAACTCCCTAGCATTTTCCAATTCCTTCTGGCGATCGTACAGTAGGAAGTCAAGGTTCTCCACTTGACGCTTCAACTCCGTGTGACCTGGCATTTCCATTGGCATTCCCATGAAGTCACGCCTTGCATAATGCACAAAGCGGGTTCCTTGGGTTTGGTTGACACTGAGGGCACATAGACGTGCAAGAGCTTCATGCATTGCCTTGGCTAATCCATCTAGCCAGTTGTTCTCCCTTACGGAGAATTGGATTCTCCCGGACGTTGGTGCTTTTATGCTTTCTCGAAGATCAGCGGTGACTAGCCATTGTAATCTCCTTCTGGGGGTCCAGGAAGTTGAGCTCCAAGAAACTCTAGATGTGGGTGTCCCAATAACTCAGACAGTGAATCTAGATCCCTCTCGAAGATCAGCTGGCCTCCGTTGCCCAACTAGTAGAACTTGCTGAACTGAGTCTCCATCTATAAGAATTTAGGATGAGGAAGTTAGTGAAGTGATCAAGTGTGTCAAATTTTATGTAGTAATGTAAGAATTTGAGGAACATGAATTTTTGAGAAAGAATGAATTCCCAAGGGTAAGAGAGGAAATAGTTTTTCATAAATACTCACTTTGGTTTTGAAATTAAATTTTTGTTCGGATGTCCATTCTAACTAGGGTCTCCTATGGTCAGGATGGCTCTGATACCAACTTGTCAACACCCGGAATTTTAATCCTAGATGCCTGTTATGTCATACATCGCAATTCCAGGATTACCATTTTTGCAAGACATAACAGATTGGATATCACAATATATCATCCATTACAAACCAAAAATAAGGTTTTACACGAAATAAAGGATCTCATGATCCAGTCTTAATACAACAATCATCGGAATAAATAATAAGCGTAGCGGTGGGGTCCATCTTCAGGGGCACATGCAGTGCTGACGATGGAAGATAGTCCTAGTTATCAAAGCCGTCCTGCTGTCTGTCATCTTGGTAGTCTCCTTCATAGTCTGGCCATAGGAATAGCCAGGGACAAAATCCATGAGTACTCTTTAAGTACTCGCAAACTACCACTAACAAGTAAGATAGTGCTACGGGGAAATGCTAACTCTATGTTTATTTGTGAAGTTAAGTTTGAAACCTAAGCTGAGTTCAGAAACAAAGAAAGATAAAATAAAGTTCTAGAATCACTTAAGTTGGGAAGCTAGTGTCATAGTCACAGCCCTGTCGTGGTCAAGTCAAGATTCATCCTTCATTTCATAAGTCATTTTGAAAACATCTCACAACGAAACAGTATGGCCACTCCAACTATCCATAACCGCGGACGTGGCTATTCGAATAGTTTAACACTCTGCAGAAGTGGTAAACTTTCACCACAAGATTCGATACATCTGTCAAGGATAACCCTGAATCATCATACTTAGTATGCTGATAATCAAACATAACCTTTCCTTTACACACCCTAGTATAAGCACCTCTCCTATGAGTATGGCCTCCCAACCATGACCATCTGTCATCTTGGGCACTGCATAGGTGGACAACATTGAGAGGTAGCCTCAGATCAAACCTCTCCCGTGAGGGAACTAATACTAATGCATATAAATTTCCGGCTAAGCCTTACCCAATTCAGGTATTGTGGTTGTACGGTAAAATTGGAATGGTATCGCATCCGAATCCAACCATCAGTTTATTTGTAAAAGGGCTAAGGCTCATGCCTCAGCATTTTCATCATCATAAACCATTTGTGTTTCTCAACACATGTCAAAACATCTCAATATAATGACTCATCATTCCAAGGTTTTCACAATTCATTTTCACCAAGTGTTCCCATCTAAAGTGACTCAAGTTTTGATTTAGCTCTAAGCTACTAAGTTAAGAGTGTTCACTAAGGTGGGATGCTAATCTCAATCTCATGCCATAGAATGACATCTAAGGTTATCTAGATAGGTCAAGTTTTATACTTTTTATGCTACCTTCAACAAGTAAGGGACTTTGGTAAAGTAAAGAAAGTAAAAGCTTGAAAGTAAAAACTTGGAGTAGGTACTAGTCAAAGTGGTATAACCAAAGCATGCCTAATGTCTTTGCTTAGGTTATCTAGCTTGCAAGGGTTAGCTTGCATTATTAATGATGGCTTGCCTTGTGCAGTGCAGTGGTTGAAGTTTTCTTTCTCCTCCTCTTGATAGAACTCCTCCCCCTCGTAAGCTTGGTCGATATTATTGTCTATAAATACATACGGAGTACATAATCACCAAACCATACTTAACTAGTCTACTTAGCACTGTAAGGCACACATTTGATGATATAATATCATCACAAGCATCACAAGGTTTAATTAACTAGCTTCATTCTTTTTATTTAAGAAAAGTAATTTCTACTCATTGAAAATAACTAAGATTTAATATTCTCCATTTAAAATATGGGATCATGTGGACACATGTCATCACCACATATTCTAACATATGGGAATGTGATTTAAAGGTTGGATCACATTTGAATAAGCTTAAGTTTAATATTTAATGATTTAAAGTGACTAGAAATGCCTATATAGCACTAGTCCAAAGTCACTGCATGTAAACCTTAATATTATTACATATTCAGATAGGTATGGTTAAATGTGATTTTTGAGAGTTGGAATCAACTCAAAAGCTATTATGGTTGATTTTATAAAAATGTTTGAATGTGCAAATGCTTATGTCTTGTTATTTTGACTAGGAGAGATCTCTAACTCTAAATGAATTAAATCCAACGGGCTTGGATAGATCTTTTCAGAGGCTTTCCAACAAAATTGGAAACACTCAATTTGGTTCAGTAAATCTTCCTGAATTGATTTATGAACTAAGGGACAGAAATGGATTTAAACTTAAATAGCAAAACACTTATTTGAATTCGTGGGCTAGCATGGGAAAGGAAATGGGCCGGCCCAGTGATGCTCAGCGGCGCAGAGGGCGGCTGACAGGTTGGTCCCGCTTGTCAGCGAGACTTAAAACCTGAAACGGTATGGGATGATCTGGGCGCTACGATTAGAATAGAGATCAACGGTCCACAGTCGTCGTCGACGACGGACTCGTTGCCGGCGAGACCGAACCCTAAACGGCCGGTGGGGGTCTACTGGGGACGTACCAGTGCTCCAGCTAGTACGGCGAGGCGGGCGATCAAACTGGACGGCGACGGCAGACTCAGGCAAGGTCACAGCAGGGGCTGCGGTGGATGGAATCGATGGCAGCGTCTCCTCCTCTGCAGCGGGCTCCTAAGGTGCAATTCTGGTGAACTACAGCTCGAGTGGCTCCGGCGAGAGAGGGGAAATGCTCAGGGGAGAGAGGGGAGTGGAATGGTGTGAGGAGTTTGTGTGCTGGGGAGGGCTCCTTATATAGGCTCGATCAGGGGACCGATAGGGCGACGACGAGCTCGTCAGTGACGATAATACAGGGCGCTATCGGCATGGGCATCGTAGGCAGACGGTGGCTTGCCTCCTAGCGGTGCTCTATGGCTTAATGGCGCAACTAGGGGCGGCGGTGGATGGTGGTCGGGAGCGTCGCGCGCTCTAGGAGATAGAGGCAGTGCTCGACGCGGCGCTCGGCGATTATGGGCCACACGGCGGCGCACGACCGTGTCTGGCGGGGTGCTGGGGTCGAGGCGGAGTGGCGTGCGCGGTATGGCGTCCAGGCGCGGTCTGCTGCGTGCTGGCGGCGATCGTTCTCTAGGGCGCTCTGCCTGGCTCGCAGAGAGAATGGGCGGCGGTGCTGGGGTGTGGTCTATGGCCTGGCTGGGCTTGGGGAAGGGGCAGGGAGGTGCGGTAGGGTTGGGCGGAGCTAGAGGGCACACTGGAATGGTGCGGCGCTCCACTGCTGTTGTGGCTAAGGGGTAGACCGGTGGGGTGTTGGTTGGACTCAGGGGGACAAGGATGATCAATGCACACAAAATGGCTCGACAAGAATTGATCAAAAACAGTAATAGTTAGGCTAATTTGATTCTGCCTGCGAGGTGTTCGACACAATGGCCGCATGAACCAAATATTTGAATTTTGGGATGAATTTTGGTGGAGTTGGTGATCACATGCTTGAGCATCTCTGGTTGCTTGGGATTTGAAAATGGAGTTCATTTGAGTTTTTTTTGAATAAGTGTGATCTTGATACCTACACTAGATTCAATTTTCAAATGTCATTTAAAATTAGTGTTTGAAAGTTTTTGGTAGATCACAAAGTGGGTCTTGGTACATCACTACTTGTAATAGCAAGGGGTGCAAAGATCCACATTTGTTTCTGTTAAGATTTGAGTTCTAGGAATAACTAAAGTAGGCATGGTAGTTAAAATGGCACAAATGACCATTTCCTTCTTTTATTAATTTTGATTTGTTTTTCTTTGAGATTTGTTTGGAAATGATCTAGATGATGTTTAAATCACCTAAGAATCATTTTACAATCAATAGATCACTTAAACATGGCAATTCAAAAAAACTCCTAAATTAAATCCACACACATATGAATGCTTTAATATTTTTAAATGGAAAGGTTTTTGTTAACCCTAATTTTGAGGATTTGGATCTTAATAACCTTGGATTATAGTTTTGGGATGTTACAAGAAGCAACCATCTAGCTACTACATGGACCCATAGTCCAACGATGAACTACTCACGCATCACACCAGAGGCAGGCATGATGATGAAGAAGGCCTCCAGGGTGATCTCTCTCCTCCGACAGGGTGCCGGGAAGAGCTTCGGATCCCCCCGATTTAGGGATGGAGATAGCTGCGTCTACAGACTCTTTCGTGGATTTCTTATCGGGTATTTAGGTTTTCATCCCGGGAGGCTTTTATAGGCGAAGGGGTAAGCTCGGTGGAGTACCAGGAGGTCCACACCCCCTGGTGGCGTGCCCCTGGCCGCGCACCAACCAGGTGTGGTCGCCCTGGAGCGCCACTTCATCTCTCCTCCGGACTCCGTGTTGCTTCGGGTAAAATATTGATTTTGGCTTTTGTCCCGTTCAATTCCGAGAATATTTCCTTACTAGCTTTTCTTAAACCAAAAACAGCAGAAAACAGGCAACTGGCACTGTAGCATCTTGTTAATAGGTTAGTTCCAAAAAAATGTATAAAAATACCTCAAAGTGTGAATAAAACATAAGAAAATTGATATAAAACAAACATGTAACATCAAAAATTATAGATACGTTTACGACGTATCACTACGCTCGAGACCTTCCTTCTGAAGGAAAGACGATGGCTCATGCCGAGAGCGGCTGCCCCGACGTACCTGCACCCATCCTTCCTCATCTCTAAGAGCGCCAACTGCATTAGAGAGGTCGCCGTTGGGCTCTTCAAGTGCCTTCTTATCATGGCTCACATCAACGGTCTTGGTGGCGGGTGACGTCTGAGGAGGCATCTCCTCTTCGCCGTCCTCGTCGTCAACAACATCAATAGCGGAGACCCACAAAACAGGACACGGCATAGCAGAGGCGGCGACCGAAGACGGAGCAGGCGACATCATCTTGGGGGCATGTCCTCCTCACGCCCTGGGATGAAGCAGGCGACATCATCTTGGGGGGAGGGGGGCATCTCCTCCTCACGCCATGTGCCTCCCATGGCGTCGACAGCATAAACTTTGAGATTTATATATAAGAGGAAAAAAGAAAGAAAACGTAAACCTAGACAAATTGGAGGCCCAGCGACATTAGGCATAGCCCACAAAAATTGGGCTAAGGCATTTCCTATTATAGGCCGTACGAATTTGGGGCCCAAGCTCTGTACCTGGGTACTCCATTGACATGCTCGTGTTCAGTAGTAGTAAATCGAGAGCCCAAGTTCTGTACCTGAGTACTGCAGTACATCATGCTGTGTGGCTGACTACCTATGGTGGCTCGTATCTCCAAGTTTTCCGACCTATGGATTTTTGGTGGTGCTGTCTGCGTGATTTGACGCATGCCATTAGTAGTATTTCCTTTTCCGCACCCAAGTTATTGCGGCGACGATTCGACTGACTCTGGACTGCCCAGACTTGTCAGGGTTTCATTTCATGTGTCCTAGAGCAACAAGCATCACCCGTTACTTGCTGAGAATGTGCCGGGGATTTGCGTGGGAGATCCTGTTCCTGGATGCCGTTCGATTCGATACGACCGACTGTTCCTCTTCTTATTCCTTTTGCACTATGCGAAACGGGATGATTTTATCATCCACCCCTTAGTGTGTCGTCCATGGCTCCTCCTTGATGAGTTGGAAATCACGTGGCGTGGTGCCTCCACTGCCATATCGATAAACACAGCTACACTTTGTTTGGAGAGGAACAACACGCAAACACTTCCAACCAGACAAGTCCAGGGTCCAAAGAAACTGGGACGATTCAAGCCTATCCAACTTCTGTCCTGTGTGTGCCTTTGGCTGGGTCTCCTGGACATCACATGGACTCTCAAGATGAAAAGACAAATTCATTCTCTATAAATGTATCAATATACTAGTACATACTACTGACAAATTTACAAGAACTGGACGTGTCTTCTTCTTTTAGTGTATGCGTCCTGCCACAGCTGCTGCTGCAGCAGATAGAGTAGTGAGGCCTGTCAGTCTCAGCCTGTCCCTATCTCCCTGCCAGCTTTCCTATCAAAAACAGTCTAAACAATGGCTTTAAAGCAGCAGGATACAGAAGAAAGCTAAAGCGAAAGTCCAAAGGGGCCATGCACAAAAAGCTAAAGGATTGTCCATACAGAAACAAAAAAAAACATTATTCTATACTAGTAGTACCAACAGTGTCATGCATTGATCTCTGTGCAGCATCAAGGCAATCACCAAAATCGTTTCAACGGAGAATATTTATACTACTACAGCATCATGTGATGAAACATGGATCAGCCTCCCTCCGTAGTACTAGGGTTATAGGGGCACTGGAGTAGTACCGCTTGCTGTTTCATCATCCTGTCATACATCAATGGTGAATTGCAGATGCATCAACCGGTAGTAGTACTGCTCTTTGATTTTAGTTAATGCAAACAGATGCAGAAATGCAGATACTGTACGTACTGCGGCTGAACAGCACAAGTCATAAATACAACTTGTTCAAAGTCCAAAGGAGATCTGTGGACTGTGGGCAACATTAAAGGTAGCTTGATGTGGGATTGACCGCAACATCAGCTGACTTGGTCGGTAAGAACAGGTGGGGTTTGCTTGCCTTGGGGCCTAATTAAGCACTAACTTTGGCACTCTCGTGATCGTAAAGACGTTTCATGTTTTTTCCTTTGAGTCACCCCCTTTCCTTTTGTTCCTTTCTTTCAGTGCTGGTTGAATTTCTCTGCTTTATGGTGCAAGTTCGAAGAGATAGACAGACAAATGGCGTTATTAAGCCATGGTGTCTCGTATGAGTGCTTCAAGTTCAAATTGAAAAAGGGAAACATAAGTCCATATAATCCCCTCCAACTAAACTGATTTACCAAAGAAATAACTATGCATGAATGGATACAAGCATGTCCATATAAATTCTGATAAAAAATATGACCTTCTGGCAAGCTCCGTGAAAATCAGAATTTCATTTATTTTTTCACGGTAAGTCATTGTTACGGTAAACAAAATATGTGTATATGTCACAAAACATATATCATTAGAAACTAATAGGTATTAAAAACATATAGTTTTCAGAATAAAATAACAAGTCCGATATATCATAAATTTAGGAGTTAATCCTTCATTTTTTTTGTTAGCTAGGTGTTGTTGAATATAATCCATAAAGGGAAAATAAAAATAATAATATTAGGCCTTTTGATTTTTTCTTTCTTTGTATTTTCTATTAGGCCTTGAGTTTTTCTGGTGTTTCGATATTTATTTTATTATAACTATTTCAAACGATACTAGCAGTTGAGATGCAATTTTTGCTTGAATATCACTGGTGTCGTGGTATTGCCGATGTGTACGCCATGGAGGGGTCCTCACAGTGTGTGTTTAGAGACGTGGGGTAAGGCGGAGAGTTGGCGGGTATGAGGTCACACAGCTTACCCAGGTTCAATTCCCACAACGGTGGCGGAACTGTACTCCTACTATAAATCATTATAATGACAATACACCGAGTTACAGAGATCGGTTCTTTTTGCGAGGGTGTTCTGAATCGTTGCCCTAAGACTCCCGCAGGTCCGGTTTATAAACGTACCAGAAGCTAGGGTTATAGGGAAAGGATCTTGCCGGACAAGGTAAAAAGTCCTACACTAATACTAACTAGTCTTTCCTGTCTTGCACTCCAAAGCATCGAGTACGTTGATGACTCCTACGTGGCCTTCCTTTATCCGGCATGGGCCTCCCTTCTAGATCCGTCTAACTGGGCCGCCAGCAGGCCATAGGCATGGCTACCAACTATGGGCCACACGGATTAGCCGGATTAGGGACATGCTATGATGATACCCATTTAGCATATCCCCAACAGTAGCCTCCGGAGGACTTTGAAATCTTGTGTCGTCTTGCTTATTGATCTTGAATGCTCTGTCTATGTGATGCTGACAATCCATCAAGCAATATCTCAAAGGTCTCCCAAAGAACCCTGCAATACTCTCCGACTTCGTAATGTAGCCGGAGATTTTTTGAGTCTTCATTTCTAGAGCCGGACATTCTCCACCTTCGATGGAATCTTTGGACGTGACTCTCCACTGCAACTGTCAGGAGGATGACGTAGGTATAGCCTACGCTACCTCGAACTCACAGAAGGCAGGGAATTAATCATTAGTTGTTTTTACGCGCGCGTAATCCGAAACGGTAAAGCGGCAAAGAGGGAGGACGTGGCGAAATTACCGCGCACGCTCATCTCCACGTCGGCAACACTTCGCCCATAGGATCCTTCTGCACGAATCTTGACACCATGTCTATATATTTTGTCTGTGGCTAGATTATTTTCGTTTACCTGTATTCTTCCAGGTGTCTTCGTCTTCCTCCAGCCGCATGGCCGTTTGAGCTCCTCATCGGAAAACCCAGCTAGAGCTTCCCCTTTTCTCCATTCATCCCCAGTTATGCAATGGCCTCTAGCAGCTCTACTCCCTCGACGGCGGCGACTCTCGAGGCTACAACGGAGCCATCCCAGGGAGTGACGGTCCGACCGGAGGGGGTCATCGTCCATGTCACTGTCGTGGTGGAAACCACCGGCGACTGACCAAGGACGGACGGCGCCAGAAGCTGCTGAAGAGGATAACGACTCCCACAAATGAGTGTAGAGGGGCTCCAACCTCTCCGCCGAAGATCTGTAAGAACTCATCACCGAGGGGTATCTCCCCGCGGCAGAGGGTTTGGTCTGGCAGCCGGCACGGGTCGGCGAGGTGAGTCCTTCTCCCCAAGACGGAGAGAAGGTATACCTCAAATCTCAACTGGTACATGGCGTAACCTGCCAGTCTTCGACTTCTTCCTGGATGTCTTTCGCTACTTCTGGGTACTTCCCCACAACCTCTCTCCCAACGGCATCCTCGTACTCAGCAACTTCATTGCCTTGTGCGAAGGATACTTAGGAATAAAGCCTAGGTTAGATCTGTTTATTTACTTTTTCACCGTCAAGAGAGAGTCGGTAGAGTCCAAGGATGAGCTGCAGTATGTGGAAGGATTAGCTTTAAGATCCAGCCTAGTTGATGCTTCCCCAACATCGTGGGTCACGAATCTTGCAAGAACTGGCAGCGCACATACTTCTATGGCCCAGACATTTC
Organism: Avena eriantha; assembly: GCA_910589775.1. NCBI lineage: Eukaryota > Viridiplantae > Streptophyta > Magnoliopsida > Poales > Poaceae > Avena > Avena eriantha. The sequence continues at coordinate 115,481,917 of OU342745.1, forward strand.
TCTGCCTAACCGTCTTGAGACATACCCCGACTTTGTCGATGGAGCTGCCACCGAAGCACCCACCTGGAGGTCCCCAGCCTCCCTTCCATCTAACAAGGAAGCCAATCGCGCCGTAAGGCAGATCGAATGGCTCGTAGACGGAGGTCTAACAGGCTTGGACCTAGCTATGTGCTGGTTCACTAGGCGGATCAAGCCTCTACAGCACCGCGTCGAGCTGATGTGTATGTACTCTAAGGATAGAAAGGATCCCATGCGAATTTCGCGAGGTAACTTCTCCAACGACATTATCAAGCTCCGGCTTAAGGACATGGTCAAGATGAAGGACATGAAGTGTGGCTTTAAGATCACCTATGACATTTTTGAATGCGGAAAATGCCTAGAGGTAACTTATGTTTCCTTTTTTGCTGGTTACATATACTCTAAGGCCTTTCCATCTTGAAGTTCTCACTCTAACACACCTTTGTCTCCCAGCTGGCGACCTTGGCAGAGGATCAGATGGCCTCCCAGGTCGATGATCCCAAGATAAAGGATATCAAGGTTGTGTCCGACGATGACACCCCCAAGGATCACCCAGCTCCGGCAGCGCGAAAGCGGAAGAGCTCCACCTCTGACACTGCTGCCGAGGCCAAGAAGAAGAAGAAATCAGAGAGTGGAGTCTCTAGATGATCCACCACCACCTTAGAGGTGCAGAAGAAGAGATCCACCGGCATTCCCCTAACCAAGACTCCTACCGTGGAGTGACGAGGGGTAACCTCGGCAATGCCCATGGTGATGGACTTGGGGTTTCGTGGAAAAGAGAACGTTGGGGATTTCGTCGGATGTCAGGAAAACAATGGAGTCAAAGTCGCCTAAATCTTGAGTGATTGCACTATTACAAGTTGTCTTCTAGATTTCTGTACCCTCGCTTGGGCTTCTCCCATCCTATATATAATAGGCCGAGTCTCAAAGCTGTATGAGGATAGGTTTCATACACGCGTGATTACAATAACAACATAATGTCGGTTCATAGTCTCTTTCCTAATACAATCAAAGCCTTTGTCACTTGCTTCCTTGGGCTGACATCTGAAACCTCCGTGGGCCTTAAGCTTTCAACCAATCATAGGGTAGAGAATCATAAGCATCCAAGTAATCATACCTATGTCAGTAGCCCCCGAGACTCTACTTGAACCACAGTTTCAGGTTGAGTCTCAAAGTTTCTTTTTCCATTTTATGTTTGTAAGGATTTTGGTACAATGAGTCAGATGCTTCCGATGGATCGAGAATCAGTTAATTGCTCCTGGGCAAAAACAAGGTTGTTCTACATCAAATTCAAGTCTCTAGGCTTGAATCCGGAATTTGCTACTGGCATAATTCAGTCCGAGCCGCTGAGGTCTTATCGAATACTGAATTCTAGTTTTCTATTTTTATCTGGTACCCAACGTGTCCGTCGGGATTTTTCATCATATTGTTGATACGGATATTTTACTGGCAGAGCGCATTCTTGTGCGATTACCAGGCCACACAGGACGAATCCTGGGGTCTTACCTTCATGTTTCTGAACACGATATTCGGATTTTCTGTCACGTCTGAGCATGATCCGATATTTTCGGCTTTTTTGGTGGTTGGCCTGCTAGGCCGTCAAGGTTTCTGATTTTATCAGATAATTTCAATGCTTTATACTAGCTCCCGATGGGAGTAATACCTTTTTGAAGATACACTGGTGTAAACCTCAAAGGTGTTTGCAATCATGAATATATTTTATACACAACTGGATTTCTATCAGGTGCGCGCCAGCCCTCCCGATGGGAGTAGCCCCCGAGGCTATGTTCGGACGCCTGTATCTGGACATAGGCTCATAGTCGCTGTTAGCTTGATGGAAAGAATTGATCTTTTGAATAATAAAAAGATTAAGGTACAAATAACTTATCTCTTTATATATAAGGCAAAAAAATGATGATACATTATTCTTTGAACGGATGGCATGTTGCCGTTGTCTTTGTTATTCTGGCTTAATAAGCCGAACTGTAACTCTTATCATATTACTTATGCGTAAAAGCATCGTAGATGTGCTACGTTCCATAGATTTGAGTAATTTACTCCTGTCTTCTTGTCATGTAGTCGATATGCTCCTCCGGGAATAACTTCTGTGATGATGTGTGGTCCTTCCCATGGCGATTCTAACTTCTTGTGGTCATCTTGCTTGAGGCGAAGAAGTAGTTCCCCTACTGCAAAAGACCTAGGCCACAATCTTCTACTATGGTAATTGTGCAGGTTTTGCTGGTACATAGTTGCTCTTTGGAGGGCTTCATCTCGAGCTTCATCAAGTGCATCCACATCATCTTCAAGTGTTTCTCTTGATTCCTCTTCATGATATGCAACTACTCTTGGGGATTCGTGTGACACCTCAATAGTAAGCACGGCTTCCGCACCGTGGACCAAAAAGAAAGGCATCTCTTGTGTTGAATTATTTGGAGTTGTACATAAAATACATAATACAGATGACAGTTCATCCACCCATGCTCGTTTTTCTCTATAAAGTGGTGCTAGTAGTCTTTTCTTGAGTCCAACAGTAACTAGTCCATTGGCTTTTTATACCTGTCCATTTGTTTGTGGGTGAGCTACCAAAGCGTAGCTTATTTTGATGCCCATCTCCTGGTAGTACTCTCTGAACTCATTGGAAGTGAAATTGGTCCCATTATCCATGATGATGTTGTGCGGTACACCAAACCGAAATACTATGGATTTGATAAAATTCACAGCTGAAGTCCAGTCTTGGGTGGTGACAGGCATTGCTTCAATCCATTTAGTAAATTTATCGACTGTTACTAGCAGAAAGGCGTGTCCTCCTAGCGATGATTTGTGAAGTTTTCCCACCATATCGAGTCCCCACTGAGCAAACGGCCAAGCCAGAGGTATAGGATTCAACTCAGCAGCGGGTGCTCCAGGCTTTGTTGCGAAGCGTTGACATGCCTCACATGTGCTGACAATATATTTTGCATGTTGAACTGCAGTGAGCCAATAAAATCCTGCTCTGAATGCTTTTGCAGCAATTGCTCGGCTACTAGCATGGTGACCGCAAAATCCTTCGTGTATATCTTTGAGTATAATTTTTCCGTCTTCAGGTGTTACGCAACGCTGCAACACACCCGAAATACTTCTCTTGTATAGTTCCCCTTTGATTATCCTGAAGGCCTTCGATCATCGGGTGATTCGTCGGGCTTCTATCACATCTTCTGGTAGCTCTCCTTAGTCATATATGCTATATACGGTTGCATCCAGGTGGGCTCAATTAGCATGACCTCTTCAGTTTCTTGTTCTTCTTCTTCGACGACTTCTTCCATGTTCTTGGCTTCTGAAGGAGCCCCCGAGTCCTTTTGCGGATGTTTATTTTTCCCTGTTTTTGGTGCTACAACCTCGGAGCCTCTTATTGCTTTGATCGATCGCTCTGTTATCTCCTCCCAAAAAACTCCAGGTGGTATTGGTAAGCACAAGGACCCGATGTTTGCTAGATTGTCGGCTTGCTCATTGCTTTCTCTTCCTATATGTGATACTTCACACCCATCAAACTGAGCTTCCATAATACTATATAGATCGCAATAAGCAATCATATTTTCACTGATGGCGTCGCACTTGTTCATTGCTTGCCGTGCCACAAGATTGGAATATCCAAAGATTTTGAGCCGGGTTGCACCGCAGCCTTTGGCCATTCGCATGCCATGCAATAGGGCCTCGTATTCCACTTTGTTATTAGATGTGTTTGCAAATCTCATCCAGAGTATATGGCGCATTTTGATGCCTTGATGTGATATTAGTGCGACTCCTGCTCCTGCTCCCTCCGTTCTTTTTTATCCATCAAAGTACATTGTCCAGGCACTAGAAAGGTTTGGTGGACCCACACATTGCAGCTCTGACCACTCTGTGATAAAATCCGGCAGATCTTGTGACTTAATTGCTTTGCGCTTCTCATACATGATATCCCGAGGGGGTAATTTAATGTCCCATAGATATACACGTCCAGTTGCTTTTGGATTGTTGAATATGCTTGACAAAGGCGCTTCGTTGACCACTACGATTGGATGCTCTGAAAAATAGTGGCGTAGTTTTTCTGCTGTCATAAATACCCCGTATGCTAGTTTCTGGTAGTGTGGTACCTTTGTTTGGATGGCGATAGAACCTCCTCAGGAAGTAAATTGGCCTCTGCACACCGTGGGTCTTCCCTTCTTCGGGTCTCTCTACGACCAAGACCGTGCTGACCACCTGATTTGTGGCAGCGATATAAAGTAGTAAATGCTCTTTCTCTTTTGGTGACACGACGACAGGAGATGTCGAAAGTGTCCTTTAAAATCTTCAAAGGCGCGCTGATCTTCTTCCCTCCACTCGAATTTTTCTGATTTCCTCATGAGGGTGTAGAATGGCAGCGCTTTTTCTCCTAATCTCGCAATAAAACGACTGAGTGCCGCTACTCGCCCTGCTAGTTGCTTGTACGCCACACAGATTTGGTGGCTTCTTTATTGTTAGTATTGCTTGTATTTTTTCGGGATTAGCCTCGATTCCCCTGGCTGATACCAAATATCCGAGGAGTTGCCCTGCCGGGACTCCAAAGGAACATTTCTTTGGGTTCAGTTTGATGCTAAACTTGTCAAGATTTTTGAATGTTTTTTCAAGGTCCTTGATCAGCGCAGATCCTTGACCTGTTGTAACTATGATGTCATCAATATACACTTGCACATTTTTGCCTATTTGGCTGCCCAGTCATTTCTGCATCATACGTTGATATGTTGCTCCGGCGTTCTTTAGGCCAAAAGGCATAGTTGTGTAGCTGAATACACCATAGGGTGTTATAAATGCCGTTTTCTCCTAATCTTCTTCCTTCATCCTAATCTGGTGGTATCCTGAGTAAGCGTCCAAGAAAGAAAGACATTCACATCCCGAAGTTGCATTGATTATTTGATCGATTCGCGACAATGGGAAGTGATCTTTTGAGCAATGCTTGTTCAGTGCAGTCAAGTTGATGCACATCTGAAGTTATGTAGTGTTTTTCTTTGGAACACATACTGGGTTTGCGAGCCACTCTAATTTCGTTAGTTCTTTGATAAAATTGGCATCAATAAGGCAATGGAGCTCCTTTCTAATGGCCTTGTGCTTTGGCTCTACGAAGCGAAGAAGCAACTACTTTACTTGCTTCGCATTTGGATCTAGATTTAATGTGTGCTCAACGAGTTCCATGGGAATTCCTGGCATGTCAGAAGGTAGCCATGCAAAAATCTCCCAGTGCTCAAGGAGTAACTCGATGAGCATGCTTTCCTATGTGGGATCGAGGTTAGAGGCCACGAATGTTGTTTTCGTCAGGTAAGTAGGGTGGATTTGTACTTATTTTGTGTCTTTTGCTGTGTCAAAAGCCTGATCGAGATTGACACGCGCTACTTCTAGAGGTTGTGCGTTTGCTGAAGTTTTGAGTTGTTCAAACTTTGTTGCCATCCCGAAAGATTCAGAAATTTTGTGGAACTCCTGATCACAGTTGTCGGCACGTGTGAAGCTTCATTGTACCATGATAATTCCTTTTGGTGCTGGCATTTTCATCACTAAGTATGCATAATGCGGCACTGCCATAAATCGTGCAAAGGCTGGTCATCCCATGGTTGCATGATATTGTGATGGCTAATCCATAACTTCAAATTCGAGTTTTTCTCGCCTAAAATATATCTTGGAACCAAAAACAATATCAAGAAATACTTTGCCTAAAGGGATTTCGGCTTTACCTGGTACTATTCTGTGCAAAGATGCTTCTGTTGGTGCGAGATTGTCTAGGGGTAGCCTATTGTTCTCAATGTTTTTGCGTAGATCAGATTTATGCTACTTCCTGCATCCATGAAGACTTTGGTCATATCGAACCTGCCGATTTGTGCTTCGACTACCAAGGCTGAATGACCCGGTCGTGGGACCCGAAGTGGGTGATCGGCTCTGCTGAATGTGATTTCTTTCTCTGACTAGTGGAGATATTCGGGTGTGGTTGATGTTGCTGTTTCTGCCATATTGATTTATCTGGTGATGAGCTTCTGAATTCTGTTGGATGGCGCCCTTTCTGAATCATGGACATTGCCCCTTTTGACCTGGGGTACTCGTTGCTTTGATCGTTGATGTTTTGTGGTGGTGCCGTTGGTGGTGGTGGTGGTGCACCGATGGCTAGTGTACCAGGCGTGGATGCTTATCCTCGATTTGCCGCTTCGGTTGCCTTTGCATTACATAGCTCCTGCATCTTCAGGAACATTTGACAGTCTTTCATGAGATGGTTGGATTGTCGCCTGCCTGCTGAGTTGATGTAAAAATGCATATTACATGGCCTTCCAACATTTGCATTGTGGACATTGGTAGACCTCCTCCCCAATGGCGCCTCCGAAGGATCTATGGGGGAAATCCAAATGCACCGCCACTAATGACCCACAAGTCTTCGAGGGAAGTAAAACCCAATTTATTGATTCGACGCTAGGGGAGCCAAAGAATATTTATAAGCCTTAACAACTGAGTTGTCAATTCAGCTGCACCTGGAAACAATCTTGCTCGCAGTAGTTTATCAGTATCAACCGTTTTATAACAGCAATAGCAAAGTAATAGCAGTAGTAAAAGTAAAGACAGTAGTAACAATTCCAGTAAACAGTATGATTAAAGCACGGTAGGCATAGGGATGGATGGACGGGTGTTGCATGGACAATACAATTCATATAACAATCAAGATATAGGGCATTTGCAGATAAATAAGGTAAAGCATCCAAGTACAAAATAATCATAGGCATGTGTTCCATATATAGTCATACGTGCTCGTAATGAGAACTTGCACAACATCTTTTGTCCTGCTAGCCCGTTTTCAGCGGGGCCTCAAGGGAATCTACTAGCAATTAAGGTACTCCTTTTAATAGAGCACCAGAGCAAAGAATTAACACTCCGTGAACACACGTAATCTTCATATCACAGCCATTCCCTCCGGTTATCCTGATTATTGTCACTTCGGGGCCTTTGGTTCCGAACAATACTATATGTATACAACTTGCAGGTAAGATCATAAACAAAAATATCCTCATGAATCAATAACATCTTCAGATCTGAAATCATGGCACTCGGGCCCTAGTGACAAGCATTAAGCATAACAAGTTGCAACAATTTCAAAAAGCACTAACAATAGATACTAGGCACCATGCCCTAACAATCTAATGGAATTACATGAACGATATCATCCAATCCCTACCATCCCCATAGCCTACAGCGGGGGATTACTCACTCATGGATGGGGAATCATGGATGGTTGATGGAGAAGCGATGGTGATGATGATGGTGATGATCTCCTCCAATTCCCCGTCTCGGTAGTGTGCTAGAACGGAGTTTCTGGTTCCGAATCGCGGTATCTGGTGATGGCGGCGCAGCAGAACTCTATCTAGAAAAATGTAGAACCCCCCGTCTATTTTAGGTCAGAGGGCTTATATATGCGAAAGGAGAGGTCGAGGCGGAGTCCGAGGCATCCACACCCCCTCCTAGCGTGGCCTGGCCTAGCCTGCACGGCCAGGGGGTGTGGGCCCCTCATGGCTCCTCTCCGTCATGTCTTCTGGCTCCGTGAGTCTTCTGGTAAAATATGAGTTTTGCGATATTTTCTGGGATTTTTCCTTAAAGTTGATTTCCTGCACAAAAACGAGACACCAAGGCAATTCTGCTGAAAACAGCGTCAGTCCGCATTAGTTGTATCCAAATCACACAAATTAGAGGAGAAAAATAGCAAAAGTGTTTGGGAAAGTAGATACGTTTTGGACGTATCAACTCCCCCTAAGCTTAGTTTATTGCTTGTCCTCAAGCAATTAAGTTGAAAACTGAGTGCGATAAAAGAAACTTTCACGAACACATTTCCTTCATAAGATGTATATATTCTCAGCATATGATCAAATACTTAGGCAATTCATAATAAAGTGTATGCAAATAAGTTTACCCAGTAGTCATGCAAGCTATGAAGAGATTCCAACTCATTAATAATAAGCAACATGACACATAAGCATATGCATGATTGTAGTGCTCATAAGAAGATATGATAAAGTGGTGTCTCGCTTGCCTTTCTTTGGAGCAAAACATAAATGCCAAGGCACCTCTGAAGTTCAAGTGAAAACTAGAAATAAACATATCAAAGATAGAAATGTCAAAGTTATGTCATAATTAACCGTGTTTTGGAACAAGCACATTACACTAAGAATGACAGCTACGCTCTCAGGAAGGTGCTCAAGGAATAAATGGTGACTCAACATAAAAGTGAAAGAAAAAGATTTAAAAGTTTGAAAGGCTTCCAAATGTTGAAAGTATGGTACTCATTAGCTTTGAGCTCTCATTGACCCTATCATAAGCATCTTTAAGTGATTAACGATAAAGTGAACAAATATGAGGATATGCTTGACAATTTATAAACTGAAAATCTCATGCCCCTTTCTTACGAGTACCGTTCCTCATGCTACTCAACTTTAGTCACAGGTACGTTCTTGTCATTGTAAGTACATATGTGTAACAACCTCGGACCCTACGCTCTAAGTTCAAGCCTGGATGAACCAAAAGTGGATAAGGGATTTTACAGCGGGGGCCTAGGTCCACCCATGTTTAGGCCCGTCGGCCGCCCTAACCACTTCCAAGAACACCGGGACAAGAGCGAGCGGCATAGGCAACAGGCGAAGAGATAAAATACATACACAAGTGAGTATGTATGCTAGCTACCTTACAACAGTTCTCAGAGCCATACCATCTAAAAGAAATAAAAATATTGCAATGCCATACGGCAAGATCCAAATATCCTAGATAGAGATAATAGTGTAGGATAACTCCTCATACATCAATCAACAGAGTAGCAAGCGGAAGCGGGAAACAAGATCCGAGTACGGATAAGAAGCAAATCGGCATAAGATGCCACATAAATAAGCACATCCCGCCCACAGATCTCACGGATCCCCATCCCCGGAATCTCTACACCGAGTGATCATTGCCAGCATCGTCTATTTCCTCCACCCAGTATCCATCTTGCGAATACACCTGTTCATCCGAATCAAACAATTTATCGTGTGAGACCCTAGGGGTACTCAGCAAGTATTTATGCCTCTAAAGGGGACATATACCTGGGGTGACGCAATTGCAGCAAAAAATAATAACGAACCAGTCTATAGATACTCGCTAACCATCCTCCTTACCAATGATAGGCGGATGTCCGTTAATTAGAAACAACAGTTATAACAGTATGAAGTAACAGATCCATCCTCCTTCTCTCTTACCAACGAGAAAGCGAACGAACAACCTATCAATTGGCAGTTTTATTAATCATCCTTTGATTATTGCACTAATTACTAGTCAGATATTTAGTCAAATTAAAGACGGTACTTTAGTTATGCTTGTCTATGATCGAGAAACTATGCTCCAAGTCATCCATAACCGCGGACACGGCTTTCCGAAAGATTTACCCTGCAGGGGTGCACAAATAGCAACACACACACGATCGACCTCAGAAAAACCAAATCGATACCCAACGAGGCTTTCACGACAAAGCAATCACGGGATTCATAAATTATTTCAGGGGGCCACCCCATTAACCTACCCGCAACGAAGTTGGCCGGCTCCGAGACGGACCCAAGGTTTGCGCCAATGGCTGTAAACGACTAGGAACCCGAAAGTTTGACTGGGCTTGTCGATACCACGAAAACACTCCGCAATTCCTAAACAGTACAGGTGCTGCGCGCACAATCATAAATAAAACGGTAAAGCATGGCATAAGTACAAGATAGTAATAAAGCCCCAAACTAGTTTGTGGCCCCAAAAAATAAGAAATGAATCAAGCTCTGACTAAGGGGTATCCATAGGGTCTCCCGGATGTGGATAGCGCAAATAATCAAGGAACAAGTATCAAGTACTCGGGGTCCTACGGGACACAAGTGAGCAAGAAAAACCAAATAACAGATATTGCCCACCGGTGCCTCTTTCATTAGTTATCCCATTACTACTCATGTCAAATTGTTTAGGTACCTCGTTAACCATCAGACACTCACATACCCTACACATGCTGTTCTACGACTCGCTTGGCTCAAACAACTCCTGTAGTAGTGGCTCATGGGATGGAGGAACAAGTTACGGTGGGGTTTAAAAGTAAGGCCATGCAATACTTGGGATTCAGTTTAATGCAATCGCGACTCAATGATGCAATAACAAGATAGAAGCAATAGGTACTATATGTATGCAAGCATGTGGTAGTGCTTGCCTGGCAGCTCAGTTGAAGCGAGAGGTGGATCTGGGTAGTACTCCTGGGATTCCTGATAATTCCCCTGCTCGGCGTCTATTCGAAAAGAACCAAACAAACAAGGGCCAATATAAATAAAGTGCGCAAGCATAGGAATAAAATGCGACAAGCAACCAAGCACGCCATGATGAATGTGCACAATTTACATGGCATAGCATAGCATGGCATGGGTGAGGTGTGGGGTACAAGAATAAAGCATTTTATTAGGTTTTTAGTCATGTTTTGCTCCCATAAACATTGTTGTATGATTAATATTTACATGATTCATGCTTCAATACATATCATGGAATCCGTAGTTAGAACGGGCTCGTCGCGCTTATCGATTTAGACATATTATTTGTCAAATTTAGAATTACAGATTTAAAGTTATTAATTTATCGAGATCAAGGCATTTATTGCAAATTTAATCATCTTGAAAATTTAAATTAGTCAAGCACTATTTTAGATGGCATATTTGAAACCCTCATATTTTTCTGATTCAAAAACATATATTATTTGTCAAATTTGGAATTATCAATTAAAAGTTATTAAAAACTGGATTTAAAAAAATTTAGCCAAATTCTGAAATTGATTTTATAAAACAGAAAAGCTCACGGACTTTTTGCACACAGGTGGGGCCGCACTGAGCTGGCGAAAAATGCACGCGGCAAGCTTTTCACACCGCGGGGTTGTCCAGCCAGTGAGATTGACAAGTGGGGTCGTGCGGTTCGCGGGGCCACGCACGGGAGCGCGAATAGGGCGCGGCCACGTGGCGCAGATGGGGAGTGCGGGTTGAGGCGGCGATTACTGCGGTGCCTTTTTGTAAAAATCCCACAGAGACAGAAAGGTGGGACCTGGTGGAGCGTGGTTTGAGCAGCAAAAGAAGCAGGGGGTATTTGAAAAATGCCCCCCGCGTACTGTTTTTCTTCTCTGCCTCCTAACCTGAAGAAACTGACATCGGAGGACACCGGCGTGGCGGGGGATCGAACCTGCGATCTAGCGCGGGCGCGCAGGCGGTGGCTACCACTGCAGCTGGGGGGGTTGCTAATGAGAAACAACTGTGCGACCAGATAACTCTACTATTATGGAAGCTCAGTTTGATGGGCGGAATACAACTGTAAGCGCGGTGCACCTAGAGCGTTCAAGAGATTGATCTACACGTCCAGGAAGCAACGACGAGCGGGAGGATGTCTGGGAGACTCAAGAGCTCACCGGGGGTTTGCTGGAGGGGTTAGATCGGGCCGGGGAGCAGGGGATCACCGGGGAAGCTGCTGATCTGGGGCTAGGGTTCCTTGTCGAGCTCGAGGTTGTGCCGTAGGTGGTGGGCCTCCTCCTCGTCGGCATGGACAGGGGTGATGCAGGTGCTCCACTGGTTCTTCCCCAACACCCAGTCACCACGCCCACCTCCTAGCTACGATGGTGGCGAGAAGATGCAGATGGTGGTGTGGAGATGGGAGATAGGGGTAGCAGGGGCAGATGGGGGAGGCACAGCGGCTGGGCAGGGCCCTGGGGATCTGGAGATTGATGCAGCAGGGAGGGGGAGTAGATAAGGCAGAGGGGAGGGTGCACATGGGTTAGCCGAGGTGGAAAAGGTGGTGTGGCCACCTCCCTCTTCTCTCTCTCTCGGGTCGGTGGACCAGGTCGGGCCTGGGCAGCTGGCGCCTGGGACCTGTCTTGACCAGCAAGAAGGCTAGCTAGGAGGGTTGAGGGGTGGGGCACAAGGTTGGTCACATGGCATAGACATGACTTGGTCATGCCATGGTGGCTCGGGTGGGGTAGCTATGTTGGGGTAGCTAGGTTCGGGAGGTGGTGGCCTTGGCCGAGCCAAGCCACAATGGTTAGTGGTCACGGTTTGGGGGGGGGGGGAATGGTGAGTGTGTGAGTAGCTAGGTGTAGTGTTGTGTAGGTTTAGGGTTAGATAGGAAGGTTAGGGTTAGGGTTTGATGATGGCACCAAATAGATAAAGAGAGGGAAAGAAGCTAGGCTTGATCATGAGGGAAAAAGCCATGCTCCACTCAAAACCAAAGAAAAAGCCAAAGAAAAGGGAGGAGGTTGATCTTGCATGGCCCATGCATAATTAATAAATGCAATGTTTATTCTTGTTAAAACAATTGTAAATACCATGGGCATTTATTAACACATCCTTCCGAAAATATGGAATTAAGGCCAAGCCAAAAGAAAAGAGTTGTGTCCCAAGTGGAATAGATGGAATATGCTCATATGTGAACATAAATTGGGAATTCTAGTGTGTGTGTGTTCCACTAGACGCATAAATAGACTCAATATATTCCAACATGAGCATACATTCAAAAACAACCCATATGGAAGCTTGACAAGGCATTCTACTCACATAGCCTGCAAAGGTGGCCATGTGGCTCTCCACATATCAATATTGTGAAAACAACATGATGCATATATGGGAATATGTTGAAGTAGAAGTGGATCCATATTAAATACATGTGAGCTAGACAAGAGCCAAAAGAAGTGCAAAATCCCACATATAGTTTGGATGGTGGAATTATGGGGTGATGACAAAGAAAGGTGGTGGAGTTAAAAGAGAGATGCCCCCAACTCAACTTCGGCATGAGAAATTCATCAAGAAGCAAATACATTTTATTAAGAACCAAATACAATTGATAAATGCACATGAGACAAAAACCAAATGAGAAGGGTTTTATATGATGCTCAAATGCAATGTGGCATGATGACATGAGCATGATATAATTATGATGCAACAATTATATGTAGGAAGGTAGCATTTTATTATTAGACCATGTAGCATTAACGATGTTAGACAGATGGGATGCTACAACTCTCCCCCACTAAACAGGAATCTCGCCCCGAGATTCTAGGAAGAAGAAGAAGACACGAAGAGGGTAGGATACTTGGCACGGAGCTCATCCTCGCGTTCCCAAGTGGCTTCATCAACGGAATGGAGCGACCACTACACCTTGCAGAACTTGATAGACTTGTTGCGAGTCTTTCTTTCTATGACTTCTAGGATTTTTGTGGGGTGTTCTTGATAAGACAAATCTTCTTGGAGATTGATGAGCTCATGGTCCACGGTCCTGCCGGGATCCTTGAAGCACTTCTTGAGTTGAGAGATGTGGAAAACATCATGAACCTTGAGTTTTTCAGGGAGCTCAAGAGCATAAGCGAATTCTCCTCTTCTTCCACGAACTTTGAAAGGACCGATGTATCTAGGAGCCAGCTTCCCTTTGATACCAAACCGGTGCGTGCCTCTCATGGGAGTGACACGAAGGTAAACTAGATCACCAGGGAGATACTCCATGTCCGTGTGCTTTCTGTCGTAGTTGTTCTTCTGGCGACTTTGAGCAACCTTCAGGTTTTTGAGAATGACGTGAACCTTCTCCTCCGCTTGAGTTACAATGTCAGGGCCAAACAATGTGCTTTCACCTGCACCCGACCAACCAATCGGAGTTCTGCATTTGCAGCCATAGAGAACCTCAAATGGTGCCATCTTTAGACTCTTCTGGAAGCTATTCTTGTAAGAGAACTCAGCATAAGGAAGTCATTCTTCCCACTTCATGCCGAAAGAGATGACGCAAGCACGGAGCATATCTTCTAGAATCTGATTGATCCTTTCAACTTGCCCTTGTGACTGACGGTGGTAAGCTGTGCTGAAGTTCAACTTTGTTCCCAAAGCATTTTGGAAAGTTCCCTAGCACTTGGAAGTGAAGATGCTTCCACGGTCTGAACTGATCTCGAGAGGAACCCCATACAGAGAGACAATTCTGTTGATATAGAGCTCAGCCAACTGAATTGCAGAAATTGTTTCCTTGACGGGAAAAAAAGTGAGCCACTTTTGAGAGCCTGTCAATGACAACAAAGATTGCATCGTTGCCCTTCTGTGACCTTGGACAACCAGTTATGAAGTCCATCTCTACTTTCTCCCATTTCCATTCCGGAGGCTTCAATGGCTGTAGAAGACCGAAATGTTTCTGATGGACAGCTTTAACTCTGCGGCAGACATCGCACTCGAAGACATACTTGGCACAACATTGTTTCAACCCAGGCCACCAATATTGTGTTTTCAGGTCCATGTACATCTTTGTGCTGCCAGGATGGATAGAAAGAACAGAATCATGCGCCTCCTTAAGAACTTGCTCTCTCAAACCCGGGTCATTCGGAACAAACATCCGGTGTTCAAAGAATAGAGCTCCTTGAGCATCGACGTGGAAGGACTCATACCTCGGCAGCTGAATGTTGGAGATGATGTTTTTGGTGTAAGCATCACCTCGCTGACTAGCACGAATCTTTTCTTCCAAGAGAGGGGTTGCCTTAAGATCCAAAAGATAACCTTCATGTACAATCTCAAGGTTGAGTTGGCGAAATTCCTCGCACAAGATAGGTTGTTGTTCTTCCACCATGAGGTTATTCACATATGCCTTACGACTGAGGGCATCGGCCATCACATTTGCTTTGCCCGGAGTGTAGTTGATCGAAAGATCAAAGTCGTTGATGGTTTCAATCCATCTCCTTTGGCGAAGGTTGAGGTCTGGCTGAGTGAAGATATACTTCATTGTGGTCAGAAAATATCTCACAACGGTTCCCAAGCAAGTAGTGCCTCCATACTTTTAGAGCGAAGACAACCGCTGCAAGTTCAAGATCATGTGTTGGATAGTTGAGCTCATGAGTTTTCAACTGACGAGAGGCATAAGAAACCACTTGTTTTTCTTGCATGAGGACCGCACCCAATCCTTGCAATGAGGCATCACAAAAGATCTGGAAAGGCTTTGATGTATCTGGAGGAATCAAGACTGGTGTGGAAGTGAGCTTCTCTTTAAGTGTCTCAAAGCTAGCTTGACATGCAGGAGACCAAAGGTATTTCTTGCCTTTCTTGAGGAGGTCGGTAAGAGGCTTCGCAATCTTCGAGAAGTTCTGAACGAAGCGATGGCAATAACTAGCCAAACCAAGGAAACTCCGGACTTCTTTGACATTTTTGGGTGGAAGCCACTCAACAATTGTTCGAACAGTTTCTGGGTTGACGGCAATGCCCTTAGCAGAGATGACGTGACCAAGATAGGTGACTTCGGGAAGCCAAAATTCACACTTAGAGAACTTTGCATACAGGCGGTTCTCACGAAGCTTGTTTAGGACACACCGAAGGTGTTCTTCATGTTCTTCCTTTGACTTAGAATAAACTAGAATGTCATCCAGATAGACCACGACGAACTTATCAAGATACTCCATGAAAACCGAGTTCATAAGCCTCGAGAAGGTGGCAGGTGCGTTGGTGAGACCGAAGGACATGACCGTGTACTCGTATAGGCCATAGCGGGTGGTGAAAGCTGTTTTGGGAACATCTTACTTGCGAATCTTGATTTGATGATATCCACTTATCAAGTCAAGCTTAGAGAATACCACAGCTCTAGCTAGTTGATCGAAGAGATCATTAATCCGCGGAAGGGGATATTTGTTCTTGATGGTTTTAGCATTGAGAGCCCGATAGTCAACACAAAGTCTATCGGTGCGGTCTCGCTTCTTCACAAAGATGGTTGGGCTACCCCAAGAAGAAGTACTATGCTGAATAAAACCCAACTTATCTTGTTCATCAAGCTGACGTTTGAGTTCAGCCAACTCAGCAGGACCCATTTTATAAGGCCACTTGGAGATAGGAGCGATACCAGGTTCAAGCTCAATCACAAACTCGACCTCTCGGTCAGGAGGCATACCTGGTAACTCTTCAGGAAAAACATCTGGGAACTCACGGACCACCGGAACACTCTGAATAGCATCCATAGCATCATCATTCAGAGCAGACAAAGAGAAGAACTGAATTGCAGGAGTCAGACATGGAGAATAGACTATATGGCCTTCGGGAATTTTCAGAGAAACCGAGCGTTCAACACAATCAATCACAACTGCATTTGCTGTTAACCAATCCATGCCAAAGATGACATCAATGTCCGAGTTGCCGAGAATGATTAAGGAAGCTAGAAATGAAGAACCACCAATTAGAATTTGATTGCCATGACTGATCTTGGAAGATGCCATAGTTGCTCTGGGCGAGAGAACCATTAAACGTGTAGGGAGAGGATCCATAGGTAACCCATTCTCATCAGAAAAACTTGTAGAGACAAAAGAATGTGATGCACCAGAATCAAATAAAACTCGTGTAGGGATTGAGTTAACGGGAAGGATACCCATCACAACTCCAGGTGTATGTTCAGCTTGAACCATGTTGACACAGTTGGCACGAGCAACAGTGGATCCGGGCTTGTTGTTGATGTTGAGAGCCTGTGGTGGAGGTGCACGAACCATAGAAGGACTTGCTGCAGGTCTTGGAGGTGGTGGAGGAAGAGCCTTGTTGTTCATGGGACAACTCCAGTGTTGATGCCCATTGTTCCCACAAGTGTAACAAGCACCAGGTGGATGTGGAGCAGCGTAGCCAGGGACTCCACCAGGCGCTCCAGGGTAGTTGTGGTTGTAGCCCCTAGTAGCAGCGTTGAAGGAGTTTGGTGGCCTTGCCACGTACCTTGGAGGTCTTTGTGGAGCCGGAAGCGGCGGTGCAGTATTAGGAACCCACACGCGGCGCTTAGAAGGAGCTGTCATAGCTGAAGAGCTTGCTGCGTCACGACTGTGTTTCTTGGACTCCTCGAACACTTGCATACTAGTTTCTTCCTGTAGAGCTATATGTTGGAGTTCCAGAAAAGACCCCGGCCTTGCATGAGTGATTGCATATTTGATAGATGCATTGAGCCCTTGCCTGAACCTCTTTTGTTTCTTCTTGTCATCAGAGATCTCATCGCCACTATACCGAGAAAGATTCATGAAGTTTCTGATATAGGTGTTGACATTGTCATTGCCCTGCTTGAGGTTTAGAAATACCTCCTTCATTCTCTCCATGACAATTTTTGATAGGTATTGCTCTTTGAAAGCCCCAGCGAACTGCTCCCAAGTAGGCTGAAAACTAGAGTGGTTTGCCTTCAGGTAATTCTCCCACCATAGAGTTGCGTCTCCTTTCAGAAGGTGAGTGGCGCATTTTACCCATTCTTGTTTAGGAACATCAGCAGTCCTCAACAACCTTGACATCTCACGAAGCCAATCATCAGCATCCAGTGGCTGATCAGACACCTCAAAGTGGTGCAGGTTAAACTTCAGAAAGTCCTTGATGTCTCCTCGCTTGGGAGGTGGAGGTAGCAGGGCAAACTCATTCCTCCTGACACTTTCTTCAAAGCATTGCTGGTTCTGTTGCATTGATCCCAAGGCATTAGCAATACTTGCCAACGCAGCCCCCAGTTCAGGTGGTATGTCATCCTCAGTGCGGCGTGGTGGTGCCATCCTGTGATTGATATAAAACTCAAGTCAGTACCATAATGGAAATAATAATAATCCAAAATAGTACCAAAATGGAATTAACCAAGATTAAAGGATACAATTTGCTGAGGTGATATTAAAATATCAATAAAGTTCAAAGCACCTAGAAGATAGTAAGCATATCGCACACGACTGAACAAGGAGTGTGGTACACAAAACTATCAAAGAAAAATTTTCCGCAAATTTCGGCATTAAAATACCACTATATGCGCAAAACCACTTAACGAATCAAGATTAGTAACTCTACCAATTCAATATACAAGAGCGAATGATAAAAGTAGTGGTATGGTCGTGACTCCATCCCGCACTCAAATCATTACTCCGCACATGAATAAGTAAAACGCATATCCCAACTCTCTTCCTTTTTAAGATGAACCTAAAGATTAGCAACTATGGAAAACAAACACCCCTAACAAGATAGTGTCGGATAACAAAGAGTAAGACAGATCGCGTCGGTTTACAAGGAATCAGATAGATCGCGTCGATTTAGAAAAGCCTGTCGGTATGGAATGTACCAACAGTTGATAACCAAAAGGCAGATAGCGACAACAAGTTGGATGCAATAGATAGACAAGGAATTACCCACACACACACACACACTCACACAACCTATGGTACTACGGAACCCAGAACACGTGAATCCTAGTTTGAATTTTTAGAAGAGGATTGAAAACATTACACTTCCTTACCAAAAAGGGTAGGTGGGTTGGTAAGAAGAAAAATGGAAGCATTCCTACTCTCGCGTTTTGTTTTTCCCTAGTATACATAGCTACCAAAATATTTGCTAGACTGACAACGACCATTTTGGCTGAGACCTTGAAGGGAGGAATGGCTCTAATACCAATTGTAACAACCTCGGACCCTACGCTCTAAGTTCAAGCCTGGATGAACCAAAGTGGATAAGGGATTTTATAGCGGGGGCCCAGGGCCACCCACGTGTAGGCCCGTCGGCCGCCCTAACCACTTCCAAGAACATCGGGACAAGAGCGAGCGGCGTAGGCAACAGGCGAAGAGATCAAATACATACACAAGTGAGTATGTATGCTAGCTACCTTACAACAGTTCTCAGAGCCATACCATCTAAAAGAAATAGAAATATTGCAATGCCATACGGCAAGATCCAAATATCCTAGATAGAGATAATAGTATAGGATAGCTCCTCATACATCAATCAACAGAGTAGCAAGCGGAAGCGGGAAACAAGATCTGAGTACGGATAAGAAGCAAATCAACATAAGCTGCCACATAAATAAGCACATCCCGCCCACAGATCTCACGGATCCCCATCCCCGGAATCTCTACACCGAGTGATCGTTGCCAGCATCGTCTGTTTCCTCCACCCAATATCCATCTTGCGAATACACCTGTTCATCTGAATCAAACAATTTATCGTGTGAGACCCTAGGGGTACTCAACAAGTATTTATGCCTCTAAAGGGGACATATACCTAGGGTGACGCAATTGCAGCAAAAGATAATAACGAATCAGTCTATAGATACCCGCTAACCATCCGCCTAACCAATGATAGGCGGATGTCCGTTAATTAGAAACATCAGTTATAATAGTATGAAGTAATAAATCCATCCTCCTTCTCGCTTACCAACGAGAAAGTGGACGAACAACCCATCCGTTGGCAGTTTTATTAATCATCCTTTGAGTATTGCACTAATTACTAGTCAGATATTTAGTCAAATTAAAGACGGTACTTTAGTTATTCTTGTCTATGATCGAGAAACTATGCTCCAAGTCGTCCATAACCGCAAACACGGCTTTCAGAAAGATTTACCCTGCAGGGGTGCACAAATAGCAACACACACATGATCGACCTCGGAAAAACCAAATCGATACCCAACGAGGCTTTCACGACAAAGCAACCATAGGATTCATAAATTATTTCAGGGGGCCACCCCATTAAGCAACCCGCAACGAAGTTGGCCGGCTCCAAGATGGACTCAAGGTTTGCGCCAATGGCTGTAAACAATTGAGAACCTGAAAGTGTGACTGGGCTTGTTGATACCGCGAAAACACTCCGCAATTCCTAAACAGTACAGGTGCTCCACGCACAATCATAAATAAAGCGGTAAAGCATGGCATAAGTACAAGATAGTAATAAAGCCCCAAACTACTTTGTGGCCCCAAGAAATAAGAAATGAATCAAGCTCTGACTAAGGGGATTCATGGTCCCATATGCGAATAGTGCGATAGTCAAGGAACAGGTATCAAGTACTCGGGGTCCTACGGGACACAAGTGAGCAAGAAGAACCAAATAACAGATATTGCCCACCGGTGCCTCTTTCTTTAGTTATCCCATTACTACTCAGGTTAAATTGTTTAGGTACCTCGTTAACCATCAGACACTCACATACCCTACACGTTCTACGACTCGCTTGGCTCAAACAACTCCTGTAGTAGTCGCTCATGGGATGGAGGAACAAGCTTCGGTGGGGTTTAAAAGTAAGGCCATGCAATACTTGGGATTCAGTTTAATGCAATGCCGACTCAATGATGCAAGAATAATATAGAAGCAATAGGTACTATATATATGCAAGCATGTGGTAGTGCTTGCCTGGCAGCTCAGTTGAAGGGAGAGGTGGATCTAGGTAGTACTCCTGGGATTCCTGATAATGCCCCTGCTCGGCGTCTATTCGAAAAGAACCAAACAAACAAGGGCCAATATAAATAAAGTGCGCAAGCATAGAAATAAAATGCGACAAGCAACCAAGCATGCCGTGATGAATGATTCACAATTTACATGGCATAGCATAGCATGGCATGGGTGAGGTGTGGGGTACAAGAATAAAGCCTTTTATTAGGTTTTTAGTCATGTTTTGCTCCCATAAACATTGCTGTATGATTAATATTTACATGATGCATGCTTCAATTCACATAATGGAATGCGTAGTTAGAACGGGCTTATCACGCTAATCGATTTAGACATATTATTTGTCAAATTTAGAATTACAGAATTAAAGTTATTAATTTATCGAGATAAAGGCATTTATTGCAAATTTAATCATCTCGAAAATTTAAATTAGTCAAACATTATTTTGGATGGCATATTTGAAACCCTCATATTTTTATGATTCAAAAACATATATTATTTGTCAAATTTGGAATTATCAACTAAAAGTTATTAAAAACTGGATTTAAAAACATTTAGACAAATTCAGAAATTGATTTTTATAAAACAGAAAAGCTCACGGACTTTTTGCACATAGGCAGAAGTCAGACACAGACGCAGACAAGTGGGGCCATGCTGAGATGGCGAAAAATGCGCGCGGCAAGCTTTTCTCACCGCAGGGTTGTCCAGCCAGTGAGATTGACAGGTGGGGTCGGCGGTTCGAGGGGCCACGCACGGGAGCGCGAACAGGGCGCAACCACGTGGCGCAGATGGGGAGTGCGGGTTGAGGCGGCGATTACTGTGGTGCCTTTTTGTAAAAAGCCCACAGAGACAGACATGTGGGACCTGGTGGAGCGCGGTTTGAGCAGCAAAAGAAGCAGGGGGTATTTGAAAAATGTCCCCCGCGTACTGTTTTTCTTCTCTGCCTCCTAACCTGACGAAACAGACAGCGGAGGACACCGGCACGGCAGGGGATCGAACCTGCGATCTAGCGCGCGCGCGCAGGCGGTGGCTACCACTGCGGCTGGGGGGGTTGCTGATGAGAAACGACGGCGCGGCCAGATAACTCTACTGCGGCGCAACGGCAGAAGACAACTGCGAGCGCAGTGCACCGAGAGCGTTGAACAGATTGATCTACACGTCCAGGAAGCAACGACGAGAGGGAGGATGTCTGGGAGTCTCAGGAGCTCACCGGTTGTTTGTTGGAGGGGTTGGATCGGGCCGGGGAGCAGGGGATCGCCGGGGAATCTAATGATCTCGGGCTAGGGTTCCTTGTCGGCTCGAGGTTGTGCAGCAGGTGCTGGGCCTCCTCCTCCTCGTCGGCGTGGACAGGGGTGACGCAGGTGCTCCACTGGTTCTTCCCCAACACCCAGTCGCCACGCCCGTCTCCTAGCTACGATGGTGGCGAGAAGATGCAGACGGTGGGGTGGAGATGGGAGATAGGGGTAGTAGGGGTAGATGGGGGAGGCACATCGGCTGGGCAGGGCCCTGGGGATCTGGAGATCGATGCAGCAGGGAGGGGGAGTAGATAAGGCAGAGGGGAGGGTGCACAGGGGTTAGCCGGGGTGGAAAAAGGTGGTGTGGCCACCTCCCTCTTCTCTCTCTCGGGTCGGTGGAACAGGTCGGGCCTGGGCAGCTAGCGCCTGGGACCTGTATTGACCAGCAAGAAGGCCAGCTAGGAGGGTTGAGGGGTGGGGCACAAGGTTGGTCACATGGCATAGACATGACTTGGTCATGCCATGGTGGCTCGGGTGGGGTAGCTAGGTTGGGGAGGTGGTGGCCTTGGCCGAGCCAAGCCACAATGGTTAGTGGTCACGGTTTCGGGGGGGGGGGGGGGAATGGTGAGTGTGTGAGTAGCTAGGTGTAGTGTTGTGTAGGTTTAGGGTTAGATAGGAAGGTTAGGGTTAGGGTTTGATGATGGCACCAAATAGATAAAGAGAGGGAAAGAAGCTAGGCTTGATCATGAGGGAAAAGGCCATGCTCCACTCAAAACCGAAGAAAAAGCCAAAGAAAAGGGAGGAGGTTGATCTTGCATGGCCCATGCATAATTAATAAATGCAATGTTTATTCTTGTGAAAACAATTGTAAATACCATGGGCATTTATTAACACATGCTTCCAAAAATATGGAATTAAGGCCAAGCCAAAAGAAAAGAGTTGTGTCCCAAGTGGAATAGATGGAATATGCTCATATGTGAATATAAATTGGGAATTCTAGTGTGTGTGTTCCACTAGACGCATAAATAGACTCAATATATTCCAACATGAGCATACATTCAAAAACAACCCATATGGAAGCTTGACAAGGCATTCTACTCACATAGCATGCAAAGGTGGCCATGTGGCTCTCCACATATCAATATTGTGAAAACAACATGATGCATATCTGGGAGTATGTTGAAGTAGAAGTGGATCCATCTTAAATACATGTGAGCTAGACAAGAGCCAAAAGAAGTGCAAAAGCCCACATATAGTTTGGATGGTGGAATTATGGGGTGATGACAAAGAAAGGTGGTGGAGTTAAAAGAGAGATGCCCCCAACTCAACTTGGGCATGAGAAATTCATCAAGAAGCAAATACATTTTATTAAGAACCAAATACAATTGATAAATGCACATGAGACAAAAACCAAATGAGAAGGGTTTTATATGATGCTCAAATGCAATGTGGCATGATGACATGAGCATGATATAATTATGATGCAACAATTATATGTAGGAAGGTAGCATTTTATTATTAGACCATGTAGCATTACAGATGTTAAACAGATGGGATGCTACAATATGTATCATAGAGAACCACCAATAGGGTACCCCTTGCCCGATGATACGAAAGATTCCCCAATATGCAAGCAGACAATGAGCACTCAGCAATCCTTTTATTTACTATTTTCATACGTCTCTTTTTTTCTCTTTTTTTCTTTCCTATTTGCATAGGTTTTTTTATATAAGGGATGCTTCATAGATTGCTCACTATGGTTACGCTGCAGGTTTCCACCATGATTAGGCATGGCTTAGACCAGCCACCCAGGTGTTTCTCTAGCACATATACGAACTCCACAAGCCTTACAAGCTCCCCTTTCATTTCACACCGCCGGGATCCATAAGAAAAAGAACATGATATCAACTAGAATAAAGTGCAACGTTGAAAGCATTCCCCATGGTAACATGGTTCTGCTAATTCATAGCTTACAAAGCCCAAGCATATACGCAACATAGATGGGCACAATGGTTCAAGTTTATTAAGTTCAAGAAAGTAAAGTGTGCCTTCAAGTTTGTGTCGTGGTGGTGTCACGGCAGATGCCATGTATAGGCTAAAGGTGGGGACTAATACTCGCTAGGGGAATCCAGGGAGGGATAGTGAATTGATTCTCCACACAAGAACTTGTATTGATTTCCTTCCAAGGTTACAAGTGCTCCTTGAGCTGTATTGGTGAGAGGAGGAAGAAGGAACTCTCTTACTCTCACCCACAGATCTCACCTGAAACCCTAGACCTCAACAGAATCGTAAAGAGACCAAACAGCCAACCCCATCTACAGAAGCCCTAGCCCCCCTTTTATAGGGGAGGCTCGGTTTCTTCCTAGGGCATACGTGGAGGCATATTCCTAAGAATATGCCTCCTCCCAAAGTGGTAAGCCGACCGGGGTGCTTTTTCCCCCGCGTCACACATGCTTTAGCTACGTGAGCCACTGCGGCGCCCTCGTCAGCTGACACGGGCGTCGTCACGCTTGTCGGCCACGCCCCCGTGGTCCTGTCCTTGCTCGCTTCGCTCAGGCAGTGCGTACCGGGGCTCCTTTTGACCAGCGAGATTCCTTCCTTCTCCTAGTAGCTTGCTGCGACCCAGATGATGATTCATCCGGCCACACCCTTTCCTGCATACAGGTAAAACACACACTTCCGACTTACTACTTAAGTCGGATGAGGGCTAGCTAGGCGAACGCCCCCAGGTCCGGATTACCCCGTGATTCAGCCTGCCTTGAGGTGACCCGGCCAGCATCTGCTTTGGCCTTGCCGAACCTCGGCTAATCAGCCTTTATACCCCGGCGTGACCCTACCCGGGGGTATCCCCCCAACATTAGTCCCCAAAGCTGGTGCGGTCTTAGCCGCCTTGGCCGCTAAGGCCACACCAGGTTCCATTTTGTGCCCCTGTCGTTGTTGCCGAGTTACCTCTGTACCTCGGACGGCTTGGATTTACGTTCCCTTCGCACATTGCAAGTTTTCACTTGCCGGCCGGGTTACCACAGCTCTATCCGGGTCTTACTTCCTTCTCTCGTACGCTAGCCCATGTGAAGGGTAATCATTATGTCCTCTTATTTTAAGGGACGGTACAGTAACCGCCGCAGTAATTGTCAGTTATCACTGTGCGCAGATCACGTCACGCCTGCCTCCTCGTCTGCCGCATCAGTGCGTCATGTCACAGGACTCTCTCCGCCCTGTGGCCTTCCGTGTGGCTCCTTACTGATTGGTCCGAACGGGTAATACACGGCCACAGGGTGTGGCCGGTCCACAGGGTGCGATCCCACTCACCCCTGATGGGAGTGGTTAAATAGCGGAGGGGTGCGTCCCTTCCGCACCCCTCTGCCCACTGCTATTCCTCTTCGTCTTCCTCGCGACCGCGCCGCCGCCAGCACTGCCAAAAAGCAGCATTGCCGCCACACTTCTCTGTTGCGCCTCCGCGTCCCCGTCACTGCGACGCAAATCTCCCGCTACGGGTCCTCGTCAATCCAAACCACTGTCCCCCGCCGCCTCTAGCGCCAGCGAGGGCTTCGAGGAGCAGATGGCGGAAGAAGAACTCGCCATTGCTGAACAAGAGATGGAGGAGGACGCCGCTGCTGCGGACCGCGACGCATGGGCCGGCTCCTAGGTCTGCCAGGACGATCTGGACTGGCTCTACCGGACCAGACGCATCCCCGCCGGCGTCGCTGCTCGCCTCGTCTCCGCCGAGCTAGCTCCTTCACCCAATCCCGGGGAGTTCGTTGTGTTCCTGTCTCACTTTCAACGGGGCTTCGGACTCCCGGTGAGCGATTTCTTCCACAATTGGCTCAGTACCTACCATCTCCAGCCGCACCATCTTCCAGCCAATGCCATTACTTCTCTCTCTGCCTTCGCTTCTACAATCGAGGGCTATGCCGGATTATGGCCCACGAAGGAGCTGTGGATCCGGTTTTTTGCCCTTCGTCGCAACGTTATTCCCGACATTCACACTGATCCGGAGGACAAGCGGCTCACTCAGTTCGGAGCGGCCTCCATCTCACCCCGGAGGTTCTCTGTTTTCCCTCGGGTCATAGGGCTAGAATCCTGCAAAGGGTGGGCCCGGACGTTCTTTTACGTCCGGAACACGAGCACTGAGGATTTGATCCGGTTGCTCCCCTATACACCGGGTCTGCCGAACCCGGATCTATGGGACGCCGTTCCGAGGAAACCTACGGCCCTGGCCAACCAAGTGAACAAAAGGTTCACGGAGCTGAAGGAGCTCGGGTTGTGCAACGAGGATGCAATGATCACTTTCGTGCGCAACCGAATCTCCCCTCTCCATAAGCGCACCCACAAGGTGTGCCATATGAGCTACGGCCGCGATCCCAACCGGACTTCATCTTTCGAACTGAACAACACGGAGATCTTTCGCCGGGTTAAGGCTCTCTTCACCACTCACAAGGACTTCTCCTCTGACTGGACTTGGGGGATTGAGCATTTTTGCCGGGACCGGCTTCCTCCCGCGGTAAGTTTCATGCTGCAAACTTACCCCGGACTAATCACATGTCTGTTATTTTTGCATTTTTGACTCGTTTGTTTACTCTTTTCCTCAGCTATTCCTTCAGCAGACGCTCGAGGACAGCAGCGATCCAACCCTTGAGTGGGCACCGGACCGGGTGACTTCGGACGTGGAGGAGCCAGACCAAGAGATGTTTCTCCCCATGATCGACGCTACGAAATGACCCACGGGTAACTTCTCTTCTGCTAGAGGATGGCCCGATGATGAAGATTACTCGGATATCGAGATAATTGAACCCTTTGAGGCTGTCCCCCTTTCTTTTGCTTTTCCGCCATCAACTCACGCCGGTGGTCATATCCAGAAGGATCCTACCCTCGCTACGGACGAGCCAGTTCTGGTGGCGTCGAAGAAAAAGCGCGGGGCTTCCTCAAGATCTTCCTCCGGACCTTCCCAGCCCATTAAAAGGCGAAAGAAGGCCCCAGCACGAAGGGCTCGGAAACCCAGAGCAGCCGAAACCTCGGATGCGTAAGTCCTTCTTTCTTCTGTAACTCGTTCTTCCTTACTTCGTCGTAATTTTTCTTCTGACGTTACTTGATTTCACAGGGCTCCGGTGGAGGTCCCTCAAAGTGGATCCAGTATCTCATCACCTCTCCGGGCTAGCCCTTCGCCCCGTCGTGACGACGAGTCACATCCGCTGAGCCCTATTCCGGAGAGCTCTGCGGCCGCTCCGGGTCATCCTGGAGCGGGGGGAACCGGCTCGGCTGGAGCAACGGCACCCACCACCTCGGCAACGCCACAACCAGCAGCCACTAAGGCTACCATGACTTCAGCATCCGTTCCAGTACCAGCAACCAAACCAGCACCATCTCCAACTCCGGCATCAGCACCCACTCCGGCTGCGAAAACATCAGCGCTGGCACCAAGTCCAGCATTGAGAGTACCAGCGCCCAGTTCCTCTGCATCTTCCGAGTCCTGTCAACCTCGGCAGGGAAAAACCGCGGCCACGGCTTCTTCTTCCCAGCAAGCCAAGGGCAAGAAGATTTAAGACGCTGCCAAGCCCAGTGCTGCCGAGCCTGCGCAACGCACCCTTGAGTCCATCCTCCCCAAGAAGACATCAGCGGCAAAGGACGCGCCTGCCGAGCCAACCGAAGCCCAGCAGTTGGTTCTGCACACCAGCCCCGCCCTTGCCTTGGTGGAGAGGAAGGAAGCACATGCTAAGGGTTTGGTGACGCCTCATATGCCCACAGGTGAACGGTACCCCCCGAGCTTGATGGAGTTTGTCATGAACTCGAACAAGGCCGAGGTAGTCCATGAATCTGATCAGGTGAATACCGCTGCTAAGGCCATTAACCTCGCTAGACGAATGATGGAGGTACGTCGTTTCTCCTTTGCAAATTGTAGATAATAACCATTAGTCCCCGAGCCTCCGGGGAGTAATTTGTTACTCGGCCGGATGCTCTTTTATAGAACTAACGTAGCTCCATGATAACTTCGAATATGCACACACCGAAAGCCGGGTTAAGTTCCACTTGGCCCGGGTTTTAGTACACTTCGAATATGCACACACCTAGAGCCGAGTTAAGTTCCACTTGGCCCGGATTTTAGTACACTTCGAATATGCACACACCTAGAGCCGGGTTAAGTTCCACTTGCCGCGAGCCCCACGGTGGGCGCCAACTGTCGTGGTGGTGTCACGGCAGATGCCATGTATAGGCTAAAGGTGGGGACTAATACTCGCTACGGGAATCCAAGGAGGGATAGTGAAGTGATTTTCCACACAAGAACTTGTATTGATTTCCTGGCAAGGTTACAAGTGCTCCTTGAGCTGTATTGGCGAGAGGAGGAAGAAGGAACTCTCTTACTCTCACCTACAGATCTCACCTGAAACCCTAGACCTCAACATAATCGTAAAGAGACCAAACAGCCAACCCCATCTAAAGAAGCCCTAGCCCCCCCTTTTATAGGGAGGCTCGGTTTCTGCCTAGGGCATATTTGGAGGCATATTCCTAAGAATATGCCTCCTCCCAAAGTGGTAAGCCGACCGGGGTGCTTTTTCCCCCGCGTCACACATGCTTTAGCTACGTGAGCCGCTACGGCGCCCTCGTCAGCTGACACGGGCATCGTCACGCTTGTCGGACATGCCCCGGTGGTCCTGTCCTTGCTTGCTTCGCTCAGGCAGTGCATACCGGGGCTCCTTTTGACCAGCGAGATTCCTTCCTTCTCCTAGAAGCTTGCTGCGACCCGGATGATGATTCATCCGGCCACACCCTTTCCTGCATACAGGTAAAACACACACTTCCGACTTACTTCTTAAGTCGGATGAGGGCTAGCTAGGCGAACGCCCACAGGTCCAGATTACCCCGTGATTCGGCCTGCCTTGAGGTGACCCGGCCAGCATCTGCTTTGGCCTTGCCGAACCTCGGCTAACTCGGCCTTTATACCCCGGCGTGACCCTACCCGGGGGTATCCCCCTAATAGTTTGTGAGAGCTTTAATCACTAATTTTCACATAACAAGCAAACATTTTTATTGTAAGAAAACAAAGCATAATAAATATGCATGGAATAGCAATAATGCTAATAGGTAGATATTGTGGACTCTTTTTGACAACTTTGGTTTTAGGGAGTTGGATGCATGAGTAAAGTACTCAATACAAGTGAAGACTAGCAAAAGAAAGGGAGCAACAATCAAAAGAGCAGTAACTGTCATAATCATGCTTGCAACAAAACAAAATTAATAATGGCATAAAAGTGACCCAAGAACTCTGAGGCAGAATAATTCATCAAGGCTTAACTGACCTTTTGTTTAGTCATATGCATGCGTGAGCATGTGCCAAGTCAATTCAAATAGAACATTCAGAGGAGGACACCACAATGTCATACCAAGTTATTAATAGAACAATGCAAGCAAAGAGTTATATGACATGCTACGAACTAATAATGGAATGGAACTGATCATAAGCAGGCAAGGACCACTAAGTATCCATTAAATAATATACACCTTACATAAACAGACTAAGCATGCTCACAATGATGAGTATATGTACAAAACTGAAAACAAATAGAGTTCATACCAGCCTCTTACCACACCTCGAGTTGTCACAAATCATTATTGCCTTTCACTTGTGTGACTTGAATAATAAGATAAAACCAAACTCCAAGGATTCACTAAGGACCGTTGAACCCTACAACGAACTTTACAAAACCAAAGAAGAATAACAAATATTTTTGGGTTTTCGATTTTTTAAGGAAAGAACCAAAGGGAAGAACAAGCAAAGCGAAATCTTTGTGGGTTTTTTGAATAATCAAAAGAAAGCTAAAAGGAAGAAGCAAACCAAGGCTCAAAGACAAAGAAGCAAACAAAGATAAATAACAAAAATATTTTTGGTCTTTTTGTGTTTTGGAAAGAAGAAATAAAGCAAGAACAAAAACTCAAAAGAAAACGAAACATGGATATGCAAAGTACCGACTAAACATGATATGTAGGTGAGTGTGATGTCGGTATACCTCCCCCAAGCTTAGGCTTTTGGCCTAAGTGGGTATCAATCCCAAGCTGGCCAGGAAGGAGCGCCTCCATAATATGGCGAAGAAGTGCCTTCATCCTGATACGAACTCGAGGATGCCCCAGCGGTGCGCAGAGTAGTCATAAGAGGGCACATCACGCTAGTGCTCCCGTGGAAACCAAGCAAGCGGAGCTGCTCGTCCACCTCCTCCTTGGAACGCGACCATGACATCTTGCAAATACTGAACAAAGTGGACCGTGGAAAAGGAATTTCCCTCTCGTCTCCGTCAGTAAAAAACATCCTGTAAACTAAATTCTCGGTACTAGAGTCAGTAGTAACAAAGTGATGTGTTTTCATAGTAGCAAGATCAAGCCTTTGTGGTGTCAACATAGTGTCATTAGGATCCACAGAAAGTTCTAAGGCAGCAACCATGCGTGTGGCAATAATGCCCCCATAAATAGGTCCTCTAGCAGCTAGGCGGTGAGCAATGAGAGAACCAAGATTATACTTGGTATCATTATTAAGTGCAGCAGCAAGAAAGGCTAAATGATAATTAGAAATATTACTAGTGTTCTCCCTAACAAGAATGCTAGTGGCAAGATAATAAGCAAAATATCTAAGAGCTGGGAGTTGATCTGTGCGGTCATCGTCATTTGTTACACTTCAGTAGAGCTCCAGCAAGTCAGCAGGTCAACCTTGGATCTTCTTCACTGTCCCAGTCATGCCTATGCCTATAATTCTTCAAAATCTTTCTAATGTCATGGTAATAGGAATATTATTAATTTTGACTGAAACAGTTGACCGATAAGGGGTGTTAGTGATAATGAAACTTTCAATGAAAATTTTGGTGAGCATGGCATATTTCTAACTCTCATCTTCCATGTAAGTGGTCAGACCAACCCTCTGAACAAGGAGTAAGAAATCATCGAGGATTTCTGCAGCTTGCAAAAAGGCAAAACAAGGGAAGGTAGATGGGTGAGCATCTCCCTCGTCTCCTTCATTGCCAAAGTGTGGTGCAATAATATCTTCATTATATGATGGCCTAAATTGAGAAGCTGATCCCGAAGGCCTTGCCCTCATGGGTGTGTCCCTCTCAAATACTTCTCCAAAAGTGTGGTTGTTCATCTCCGCTATTCTGAAATTTAAACATCCATCATACAAGTGATTGAAAAGTGATTACATAATGAAAGGAACTACTTATAGGGACTTACAAGAGGGCTAAACATGCATCAAAACAATTTCTCTAAGCAAAGAACAAGCATGCAAGCTCACATAACATGTCACCTACAGTAGCAAAATACTCAAGATATAATCCACTAATCACAAATCTACTTGGTCAAACGGAGGAGTCACATACCGCATAATAAATGCTCCAAATATTAGCAACAAAGATGGCTGAGAAAGGAGATCGAAAATCACGAGCAAGAACAACAAGAATACGGGTTTGAGCAATGAACTGGTGTTTTCTCGGGAGAGAGAAAGGAGTGGCAGGTAGGAGAATAAGTGGAGGGCCAGGGTGGCCCACACAATGGCCAGGCGTGCCACTGGTGTGGTCACGCCACCAGGTGGTGTGCCTGCGTGGTGGGCCCCCCTAGGTCACTCCAGCTACTTCTTTGTCCCTTTTTGGACGTAAAAATTTAATATGAATTTTCTGGAATTTTTCGAGACACTTTATTTTTTAGCAATTTTCAGGTATTGATGAATAATTTTCTGGCAGAAAGATATTTTTGGAATGATGCAATAACAAAACAAAACTAAAACTTCAGAAGTTCTAAGACACTCTATATGCAAGCAACTAGGAATAGAAAAGTAAACTAAGTGAAAGCAAAAATTAAAATGGTTAATATAAAAGTAAGCAAAGTTAATCATGGTGAAAACATTGTTTTGTTCATTAAAATCCCTTTATCAACAAGGTTGATCAGGTCTTGTTACCAAAACAATTTTATATGAAACAAAACTTTGCATTTCACTAAATAATAGTTTCATATTTTTCTCGTGGTATAGGACAATATATTTCTCCAACTTGGATACCCTCAATATTTTCAACTGAACTTAAGCCATAATTCCTATCAATATTCTTAGGGAAATAGACAATATGCTCCTTGTCATAAATATTAAAAGTTACCTTTCCTTGATTGCAATTAATAACAGCTCCTGCAGTATTAAGAAAAGATCTCCCAAGAATAATAGACATATTATCATCTTCAGGCATTTCAAGCACAACAAAGTCAGTTAATATCAAGCAATTATGAGCCACTTGAACATGAACATCCTCACATATAGCAACAGGAATAGTAGTACATTTATCAGCCATTTGCAAAGATGTATCAGTTGATATTAATTTTTCAATTGAAGTCTCGTGTAGATAAAAAGGCATAACACTAACTCTTGCTCCCAAATCACACAACGCAGTTCTAACATAGCTATTTTTAATAGAACATGGAATAGTTGGAATCCCTGGGTCTCCAAGTTTCTTTGGAACCTTACCACTAAAGGAATAATTAGCAAGCAAAGTAGAAATTTCCTCATTAGGAATCTTCCTTTTATTAGAGACAATATCATTCATATACTTTGTATAAGGAGGCAATTTAATAGTAGTAGTTAAAGGAAATTGCAAAAATAAAGGTTTCATCCACTCACAAAACTTATTATAGTGTTCGTCTTCCTTTGACTTGTGTTTCTTATTAGGGAAAGGCATTGGTTTTTGAACCCAGGGCTCTCTTTCACTACCATGTTTATTAGCAACAAAATCTTCCTTAGTGTACTTAGCATTCTTAGTGTTCCTTTAGGTTCTTCTTCAATTTCTTCTTTATCAGGAGCATCATTTTTCTCATTACCACTCTCAGTTTCAGCATCAGAGACAGATATACTATTAGGATCTTTAGCAGGTTTAGAAGATTCTACAACTGTTTTATGTTTCTTTTTCTTTCTCTTAGAGGAAGTATCACTATTTTCAATTTATTGGGAATCCTACTCAATTCTTTTGGGATGCCCTCGGGATATAGAGGATCCTTGGTGGCAGCACCACTTCCAGATATAATTTCATAAGCATGTTTTGCTTTAGAAGCATTAATCTTTTTGTACTTTAATAAGCTGATCAATTTGAGTTTGAACCAGTTGGAAATGTTTAACAAGCATTTTAACATCATTGGAGGTTCTTTCCGCAATATCCCTCAACTCTATAATAGCTCTAGAGTTTTCCATTAAATGATTCTGCACTCTTTTGTTAAAATTATCTTGCTTAACAATAAAAATATCAAATTCTTCTAAGCATTGATCAGGAGGTTTAGAATAAGGAATATCACCTTCATCAAAATGTTGGAGAGAGTGTACCTCAATAGTGGATGAGTGGGAGATTGGCTTACATAATTCTTCTATAGGAGGTAAATTCTTCACAACTTCAGATTTAATACCCTTCTCCTTAAGACATTTCTTAGATTCCTTCATCACTTCATCATTCAATTCAATCACTCCCCTCTTCTTTGGTATTGGTGTTGGCTCAGGCACAACTAACTCAGGTGTAGTTGACTCAGGTGAGGTCCAGTCATCATAATTCTTGCTTATTTTAGCCATAAATTCCGCAACTTATTTGGGAGTTCTCTTCCTGAAAACACAATCAGCACAACTATCCAGGTATGTCCTAGATTCACCAGTTAGTCCATTATAATATATATCAAGAAGCTCATTTTTAGGTAATGGACATCCATGTTGTCCATGCATCAAAGCACAAAACCTTGCCCATGATTCAAGCAATATCTCCTTTTCTCCTTTTTAAAATCAAAAACTTCCTGTAGAATGGCATGTCTAGCACTATTAGGGAAATATTTCTGAAAGAAAGTACTAATCAAGCAATCAGGGCTATCAATAGGTCCAGGAGGTAAATTATTAAACCAAGCCTTAGCTTCTCCTTTTAGTAAAAAAGGGAGAATTTT
The DNA here is from genome assembly GCA_910589775.1 of Avena eriantha. Taxonomy (NCBI): domain Eukaryota; kingdom Viridiplantae; phylum Streptophyta; class Magnoliopsida; order Poales; family Poaceae; genus Avena; species Avena eriantha. Next base: position 115,515,281 of record OU342745.1, read on the forward strand.
AGCAACAAAGTAGGTGTGCATCTTAATATCATCAGAAAATAGGCCACTCATGGTAGAAAGCTCAGTCATATGTGCTACAACACTTTCATTCTTAGTCCCACAAAAAGGTTCTTTCTCAACAATGGTTATGTAAGATAAATCAAGAGAGAAATCATAATCTTTATCTTTAATGTTTATGGGAGATGTAGCAAACTTAGTATTAGGAGATAATTTGGGTTTTATAGTACGTCTCTCAAGAAGACTCTTAATAACACTTTTGCCATGAGTACTTTGACATTCTTTAATAAATTCATCAGTCATTTCTATATATCCGTCTTCAATATCATAGCTCTCTATAGACTCAGGTGAACTGACAGGTGTAGTAGTGTCTTCATTAGGAGTTTCAGTATTTCCATCTATAGTTCTAGCAATCGTAGCATCTAGGAAAGGACCTAATGAAGCACTATTATCAAGCACAGCAGAAGCAGCATCATAAGTATCAGAAGTTTTAGATTCATTAGAAGTAGCAGTATGTGTAGCATGTGTGTGTAAGGTGGTGTAAGGAGCTTACTCATCACAGATGATGCATCAAGAGCAACAGAGGTGTTCATAACCGTACCTCTCCTTGTAGTGGATGGTAATATGGGAACCTTTCCATCATGAGATTTACCCATGATGAATGGATAGCAGTGAACAACAGTGATTCCAAATGAACTTGATAAATAGAGCTATGCTCCCCGACAATGGCGCCAGAAAATAGTCTTGATGACCCACAAGTATAGGGGATCACAATAGTCTTCAAGGGAAGTAAAACCCAATTTATTGATTCGACACAAGGGGAGCCAAAGAATATTTATAAGCCTTAACAACTGAGTTGTCAATTCAACTGCACCTGGAAACAATCTTGCTCGCAGTAGTTTATCAGTAGCAACCGTTTTGTAATAGCAATAGCAAAGTAATAGTAGTAGTAAAAGTAAATATAGTAGTAACAATTGCAGTAAACAGTAGGATTAAAGCACGGTAGGCATAAGGATGGATGGACGAGCGTTGCATGGACAAGACAATTCATATAACAATCAAGATATAGGGCATTTATAGATAAATAAGGTAAAGCATCCAAGTACTGAATAATCATAGGCATGTGTTCCATATATAGTCATACGTGTGCGTAATGAGAACTTGCACAACATCTTTTGTCCTACCAGCCCGTTTGCAACACGGCCTCAAGGGAATCTACTGGAAATTAAGGTACTCCTTTTAATAGAGCACTGGAGCAAATCATTAACACTCCATGCACACACGTAATCCTCATATCATAGCCATTCCCTCCGGTTATCATGATTATTGTCACTTCGGGGCCTTTGGTTCCGGAAAATAATATGTGTATACAACTTGTAGGTAAGATCATAAACAATAATATCCTCATGAATCAATAACATGTTCAGATCTGAAATCATGGCACTCAGGCCCTAGTGACAAGCATTAAGCATAACAAGTTGCAACAATATCAAAAAGCACTATCAATAGATACTATGCACCATGCCCTAACAATCTGATGCAATTACATGAACGATCTCATCCAATCCCTACCATCCCTATAGCCTACAGCAGGGGATTACTCACTCATGGATGGGGGAATCATGGATGGTTGATGGAGAAGCGATGGTGATGATGATGGCAATGATCTCCTCCAATTCCACATCCCGGCAGGGTGCCAGAACGGAGGTTCTGGTTCCGAATCACGGTATCTGGTGGTGGCAGCTCAACGGAACTCTATCTGGAAAAACGTCGAACCCCCCGTCTGTTTGAGGTCAGAGGGATTATATAGGCGAAAGGAGAGGTCGAGGCGGAGTCCGAGGCGGCCACACCCCCTCCTGGCGTGGCCTAGCCTGGCCCGCGCGGCCTGGGGGTGTGGGCCCCTCGTGGCTCCTCTCCGTCCTGTCTTCTAGCTCCGTGAGTCTTCTAGTAAAATATGAGTTTTGCGATATTTTCCGGGATTTTTCCTGAAAGTTGATTTCCTACACAAAAACGAGACACCAAGGCAATTCTGCTGAAAACAGCGTTAGTCCGCATTAGTTGTATCCAAATCACATAAATTAGAGGATAAACAATAGCAAAAGTGTTCGGGAAAGTAGATACGTTTTGGACGTATCAGCCGTGCAACTCAAATCGTTCGAGGATGCGGGGGTTCTCTGGAAAGGGAATTTGCGGAGCCCCATGCCCTCCGAGGTCGAGCCGAAGCCTCGCGCCCACACAGTATCGAACAATTGGCTATCTTTGTCGCCTTCAGCGAATGTTATCTTGGATGCTGCCCCTATGTCCCGTTGTGGCTGGAACTGTTCCATGGCCGCATCGGGCGCGACTGATCTGGCGGCCCTGTCTTGGTGGCAGGCGGCATCACATTCTAGCTGAAGCTGAAGGTGAGTTTCTTCAAGCTCCTGCTACCGAAGAAGGCCGCGAGCAATGGAAGAAGAGTTGGTTCTATGTCAAGGAATCCACTCCCTCCGGTGAAGTGGTGCTCCCTGCGTATGTCACGCAGAGGAGCGAACCTCACCAGCTGGTAATGGCCAGGCTCCCTGATGACTAGAGGATGGTCGTCGCGGAAATGATGGACCAAATCTAGGCGTTGAAGGACAAGGGATTGGTGATGATCAATCTTTATAATTGCTAGCTCGAGCGGCGCCTGGTCCCATTGGTGACCCGACCTCACTAGATGTACCAATACTCCGGGAAGAACGACCCTTCCAGGACGAGCAAGGAGTCCTGGGAGGCTGTGGACTACAAGGCCGCCCTGAAGAAGATCACGGATGCAGTGTTCACCGATATGTCGGTCGGGCTCGCCCCGTATGTAGCCGATAAGAATGAAGCTCCCACGGTACGCCTTTCTCTGTCACCGCTTAGTCTATAGTCGTCGTCCGCACGGATGTAATTTGCATTCGTGTTTCGTAACACCCAATCATGATATCTAACTGGGTCAACTTTCCTTGTCATCTCCTAGTTATTTCAAGTCCTCGAAGGCTGGATTCCCCCACTTGACGAGGATATTTCCCAAGGAACTCGAAGAGGGGACCGAAGGGGAGTCCTCCGAAAACGAAGGAGAAGAGAGGGAGGTCCCCCCGCCAGCGCCTGCCACTCGCAAGACTCGTATGCAGAAATAGCACGAGATTGAGGCAAGTCGCAGCCTCGAAGAGCGTGATGATGATGACAAGATCTTGCAAGAACATAGCTCGCGGCGAATGGCCACTCCGGTAAAGCCCACGCGGAAGCCGAAGTTGCTCGCGAAGAAGTCAGTGTCGAAGGTAGCATTGCCGCCCAGGTCGGTGGTGGCATTTGTGTCGGATGATGAGTCTGACAATGAAGTGGCCAGAACCTTGCCCAAGATCCCTGAGGTCACAACTCCGATGATGTGATCGGAAACTGCGGACGTGGTGGTGGAGATGGAGGTTCTGCTTGCGGCGATTGCGCCAACGGTCCTAGCTACCTCGGAACCAGGTGCCACTGAAACTACGGGGTCGAGGTTGCCATAGCCGGTGGGGATGACCGTGTCGTCCGAGACAGAGATTCCTGCGGCCGTAGCTTCATTGCCGAAGAAGCCCGCGGTGTAATGGGCCGCGAGTGTCTTTAAGAAGGGGCTCTCTGATGGCTCAGTATTGATGTAGAGCTCTTTGGGAACCCCAAGAGGAAGGTATGATGAGCACAACAACAAGTTTCCCTCAGTTATGAAACCAAGGTTTAATCGAACAAGTAGGAGCAAGGAAAGACCCCAAAGGTGTTGCTAGCTGACCTTATTAGGACGCACTACCAGTACTAGTAGCAACGTGGAGACCTGCACAACACAACCACATAACTTTGTTCCCAACTTGCAATGAGGTTGTCAATCTCACCGGTTTTGCTGAAAACAAAGGATTAAACGTATCGAATGTAAGGAAGTAATAATTTGCAGAAAGTAAACACAAAGTAGTAAACAATTTGTAGATTGTATGTAAAAGAAAGGACCGGGATCCATAGTTCACTAGAGGTGGATATCCTTAAGATAGATAACATGCTGGGTGAACAAATTACAGCGAGGAAATTGACAAACATCGAGAAAGCATACAAGCATATACTAATCATCTTGACTCCTTTGAGACTTGATTGGGCATTACAACATTATACATAGACCGCCATCCAACTGCATGGATGACTAATAATCCACCTTCAGGTTATCATCCGAACCCCCTGCAGTATTAAGTTGCAAGCAACAAATTATTGCTTTACGAATTGTGTGTAATGTAATAAATACGATTGTTCTATGAACAAAAGATTGTTGTTTTATCCCTAGTAGCAACAGCACATCTAGTACCTTAGAGATTTCTTTCACTTCTCCAGATTACCAGAGGCATGAACCCACTATCGAGCATAAATACTAACACTTGCAGTTTCTAGCATCTACTTGACCAAGATAGCTACTAACAACGGAAAGCATGCAATATCACAAATAACAAAGACATGATAGAATCAATAATCAATCTGAAATAGCATCTGAATACCCATCGGATCCCTGCAAACACAACATGCAGAATTACAAATGATCTTGATCATGAACGGAGCTCACAAGATCTAAACATGAAAGCACAAAGGAGGAGAACTAGCCATCTAGCTACTACATGGACCCGTAGTCCAGAGATAAACTACTCACGCATCACACCAGAGGCTTGCATGATGATAAAGAAGGCCTCTGTCACATCCCAAAATTTTCTGAATTTTGAAATGTGAAAAAATCAAACAAAGAAAATAAAGGATGAAATTTAGGGGGAAAAGTAACTTTTTGTTCCTCTATTGGAACCTTACTTAAACAAAAACAATTTTAAATAATGAAGAGACAAACAAACTATCCAAAGATAAAATGCAATCATGCATGACATGTATCTTGTCAACCCCTAAAGAAAAAGGATAGACCCGAAACCTAAACACTAATAAGAGAAATCACCATCAAGTTCAATACAAGTCTATGGCTTTGTACCATATAAAAATTGAGCAAGAGCATTCCTAAATGATCTATAAGGAAAAATAACAAAATAACAAAACCATAGGAATTGGTTTCATCCTATTTGGAGCCTAGATAAAAAGATACGGTTTATGTAAGAAAGGAAAAGAAATAAGAAAATTCCAAGGCCAATAAAGCACCTACCAAAAAATCAATAACTAAATGAAATAAAAGTATTCTTAAATAGTTTATAAATATAATTATTAAATAGAATTATACAAATGATAATCACCTTTTTGTTTTTTTAAACTATAAATCAAAATATATAATTTATTTGGTAAAGAGGAAAAGAGATGGGATTATATTGCAAAGTCAAGATAAGCCATATCTAAAATCCATGTCTAAATGGAACAAAAGTAAATTTAAATAAAATATAATTGTAATGAATTATTTTATAAAACTTTGTAAATTGGTTTGATCCTTTTTGGAGTTTTAAATAAAAAGATATGAAGAAAAGTAACTAAGTAAAAAAAGAACCATATAGGAGACAGTAAATATTTATAAATAATATTGTTGGAATTGGATAATAAATAAGATAGATAATATCCGAAAATGATCTTGTTGATTTTACAAATTTTTGGAAATTTAAATGGATCCATTTAGAGCTCTAAAACAAAAGTTTTAAAAGAAATCAGAAAAATAAAAAAAAACGAATTAAAATAAAAGAGTTGACCCAGCCCAACTACGGCCACTTGAGAGCAACCCAACCCATCCAGCTATCCTTCCTCTATTTTTTTCTTCATGCTATTTTCTTGTGGGCCTCTTTCTTTTTCTTGGCCCATCTAGAGGAGCCGGACCGAGTCGAGCGCTCCTCGCTTGTCTTCCTCCTCTTCACGTACACAGAGCAACTTCATGGCTATATTCCTTTCTCTCCTCCCCCATCAAATCCAATGACTATTTCTTTTCGACTATAAAACATGTTCTAAAAAATATTTTTGAGTGAAATCTTTTTCAAATGGTTGTGTATTGAACCCTCTGACCATAAACATAAGCACAAAAAAATTAAACTTATAATTTTATGGCAGTAGCAAATATCACATTGAATAAGCCTTATCCTAGTAAAAGAAAAATACTTTAAATAACCAAATTGCACTAAAATGGTTTCAATTGGAATTTCAATTATATAAAAGGACCAGTAGGTGTTTGTAGTGTTCAGAACTTGCTGTAACAACTTGTTCAATAAAATATCTTATTGTATGCTTGCATGTATTTCGTTGTATTCATGTATTGTTTTGTGATGCTAGTTTTGAGAGTGTGATTTTTTGCTTGATTGTATTGTTGTAGACTTTGAGGAGTGTAATCTTTGAAAGATCAAGAAGAGTACCTAAATATTCTACTATCAAGGTAAGTGGCACTATCAAGTCCTATTGTTTTCATTATACTTAGTGGATTTTTGTAGTATATGCATGATAGACTATATTATTATGCCGTGCTATATCTCCTATGTAGAATAGGAAATGGTAGTTTCTACTTGGTAGGTGAAACATCGTAAGATTAGAAATGCCTAGCCCTGCTATAGTTGTTGGGGGTGGAATATCATATTATGATTATATGGAGTATTGGAAAATATATGTTTTCTATAACAAAATAAGTACTTAATGAAACACATGGGTGGAGATGGGACTTGCTTCGATTATGTTGAGTGGTTACTCAGGGGCCATATCTATGGTCGGCTGGTGTATCGCACTTGTGGACGGCCACCCAGGAATAAAGAGATTGGAGACGTTCTTGTCATGAAGCTTCTAGTACAACCACATGGCATATGGGCTCTGCCTTGACCGACTAAGTTGTGGGAAGTCAGCCAGACGGACAGAGGGTGGTAGTGATGATAGGATGGAACGCGTCCGTGGTGGTCTAAGGGATTGCTTCTGAAAATTCTCGTCTCGATGCATGTCGAGTCTTGTGGGGAAAGTGCACCACCTCTCGAGAGGGTAAAACTAAGTACTTAGTCGTGTCCCCGGTTACGGACAACTTCTGAGCCTCAAGACAATGAAGCAGAATCAAGAATCTCATCATTCTAATTTCTCTAAGTTAAAACTTGATGGGTGAACAAGGGTTGTTGGTTCATTGATTTCTATCAATGGAACCTAGGTTCACTGATTTCTATCAGTGGTACCATTATGTTGTGATTGGAAATATTTCCTGGAGGTTATCCAGTGTAACTTAGTTGATCATAAGTGTTGCAAACTATTTATAAAAGGATAGGGAAAAACTTTCTTGCTGCAAACTAGCCAAAGCTCTACCTGGCCAGATATGCATGTAGTAATAGGTTCCACTTTATATCCACATACTAGTGACACTTGCCAATATAATTCAAAATGTATTGACCCTTGTGGATGTAACTTATCATGTTGCAGGAATATTTGATGATAGTGAAGTTTGATGAGTAGGGATTACGAGTCTACACCCAACATGTTTGCATGTGGCACATGAAGATGAAGGACTCTATGCTTTATAGTTATATTTGCTTCTTTGTAATAAGATAGCCATATGAGCTATGTAAGTTGTAATGAACTATTTTTAGTCCTGGATATGCGATGTAATATGACCTTTGTTTCTTGATATAACATCTTAAACTGTGGGTGCTAGCTATTCGATCCAGGGACTAGCACTATAAACACAGGGCTCCGAACCTTACCGGGTTCGGGTCATGACAGATGGTATCAGAGCATTGTGTTACCTGTAGGTTCGTAACCCTAGGATTTGGACAACCCCTTAGAATAATAGGAGTTGTATTTGTTCTAACTTATTTACAAATAATCTTGTAAATCCTTTCCTTAGTTTCTATATCTCTCCCTTTTCAACTTGATGACAAAGGACTTCAACACCATCACCACAAAGGACTTCAACTTCATCTCGAAGGACCTTCAACTTCGTCATTGCAAAGGGCCTCAACTTCATCATCACTAAGGACTTCATCTTCAGCATCACTAAGGATTTTAGCATGAACATCACCAAGGACTTCAACATCATCAATGACTTCATCTTCAGCATGGCTAAGGACTTAAGTCTCAACACCTAAAAGGACTTTCGCTTCCGGATCAATGAGGACTTCAAGACCACCTACTTTGGATTTGGATTTCTCGACATCGTCAACATGATAGATCTACCTATCTCCATCACAAAAGGAAGTCAAGTGAAGTTTTAGAAGGAAGATTTTCTCTTCGATAGTTCTAGGACTTAGAAATTTCATATAGGATCTTGTTGATAATAGGAGCAATCAACTACTTAGGAAATGATGAGCTACATGCCTAACTCAATGGGAAGGACAAAGCATTCTAGGATCAAGAAGAGAAGTCAAGATCAATGGAGGATAAGTTCAAAGATCATACAAGGATTTCAAGAAAGAAGAGAAGTTCAAGTTTTGTAGAAAATAAGAAGAGAGAGAAATCAGGAAAGATCTTAGGATTAGAAACTTATCTATTATGGTTTTACTAGGTTATATTAGCTTTTGTTCTCGTGGAACTATCTTGATTCATTTGGATATCTTCAAGAAGTCTATCAAGGAAGACAGCAACAAGATAACGGGACTTTGGATATTCACCAACTTGGAACCTCACTCTACGAGAAGTGCTGCATGGAGGGATATTGAAGAACTTAGAGAAATACTTAGGCATAGATTGCACAACACTGGGATTGACTTCAAGTAAGAGAAGAAGAATACTCAAGATCTAGAGACTAAGGAAACTCAACTTAGGAGGACCTTGTAAAAAGATGACATAAGGACACCTTGATCTCATTCCTAATGCACTAGCTATAGAGAAGGATGGAATAATCTCAAGAGATTAATATCAAGTAGAACCCTATAATTGGACCACCACATTAGGTATTCGTTTAAATAATCGACTTTGTGATTGTTTATGGGTCATACCAATCTATGTGGTATGGCAATAATTATTTGTTTGCCTAAGTGATGATTGAACTTTGTTGTTGTATGTATGATTCAAATTGCTTGCATACTGCTTGGTGTGATCTATTGTGTATGAGTAGAATTCTTTCCCTAGAGATAATTTTTCTATTGTAATCCCAATCCCAATCTAGCCCAAGCAAATGGCTTATCCAAGAAACCAAAACTCCAACATCAATCTTGAGATGCCCATTAAAATGCAACCACTGACAACTCAAACAAAGTTGACTCAAGTGAACACCCAGTTTTTAGCCAACAACCGCAACAACACTAAGTCAGACCTAGAAATGATAAAGTTCCTGGGATCTCAATCCCAAGTATTGCAAAGGATGACCACTCAGATGAGTAACATGATCAACAACCCTTTCTAAAGAGACCATGACAACAATTACTTCAAGGATGATCTTGTGGAAAGACCACGATCTTGCAAAATCTATGGAGACATAGGACCCTTATAAATAGCTTACTGACCAATTCCCTAATTGTGAGAATGCTCCATATCTCAAGTAACGTGTTTCCTATGTGAAGTCACTAATCATGTCCCTATCTAATGCCACATCTATCTTTGAGTTCAAAAGATAAAACATCAAGTCAAGGATGGAATACATAAAGCCTTCAGGAAGACCCATGAAGATCCAAGATCCAGGATGAAGGTCGAAGCAATAGTCGAACCTCAAGATGCAACCTACCTAAATTTCTTTTAAGGGTGGTAGTACCCTCGTTGTCCTCAAACCAAGCTATTGTTTCTAGCCTTCTCGAATCTCGGGACGAGATTCCTTTTAAGGGTGGTTGCCTGTCACATCCCAAAATTTTCCGAATTTTGAAATGTGAAAAAATCAAACAAAGAAAATAAAGGATGAAATTTAGGGGGAAAAGAAACTTTTTGTTCCTCTATTAGAACCATACTTAAAAACAAAGAATTTTAAATAAGGAAGAGATAAACAAACTATCCAAAGATAAAATGCAATCATCCATGACATATATCTTGTCAACCCCTGAAGAAAAAGGATAGTCCCGAAACCTAAACACTAATAAGACAAATCACCGTCAAGTTCAATACAAGACTATGGCTTTGTCCCATATAAAAATTGAGCAAGAGTATTCCTAAATGATCTATAAGGAAAACTAACAAAATTACAAAACCATAGGAATTGGTTTCACCCTATTTGGAGCCATAGATAAAAAGATACGGTTTATGTAAGAAAGAAAAAGAAATAAGAAAATTCCAAGGCCAATAAAGTACCTACCAAAAAATCTATAACTAAATGAAATAATAGTATTCTTAAATGGTTTATAAATAGAATTATACAAATGATAATCACCTTTTTGTTTTTTGAAACTATAATTCAAAATATATAATTTATTTGGTAAAGAGGAAAAGAGATGGGATTATATTGCAAAGTCAAGATAAGCCATATCTAAAATCCATGTCTAAATGGAACAAAAGTATATTTAAATAAAATATAATTGTAAAGAATTATTTTATAAAACTTTGTAAATTGGTTTGATCCTTTTTGGAGTTTTAAATAAAAAGATATGAAGAAAAGTAACTAAGTAAAAAAAAGAACCATATAGGCCAAAGTAAATATTTATAAATAATATTGTTGGAATTGGATAATAAATAAGATAGATAATATCCTAAAATGATTTTGTTGATTTTAAATTTTTTTGGAAATTTGAATGGATCCATTTAGAGCTCTAAAAAAAAATTTATAAAAGAAATCAGAAAAAGAAAAAGAAAAACAAATTAAAATAAAAGAGCCGACCCAGCCCAACTATGGCCACCTGAGAGTAGCCCAACCCACCCAGCTATCCTTCCTCTATATTTTTTCTTCATGTTATTTTCTTTTGGGTCTCTTCCTTTTTCTTGGCCCATCTAGAGGAGCCGGACCGAGTCGAGCGCTCCTCCTCGTCTTCCTCCTCTTCACGTACATAGAACAACTTCATGGTTGTACTCCTTGCTCTCCTCCCCCCATCAAATCCAATGACTGTTTCTCTTCGACTTTAAAATGAAAAACGTTTATAATCAAGTGGAGGTTCCATTCAGGCCATTAGTTTCTTACTTTAGTGCTTTAATCTCTCATATCAAACCGGTACTCCGAATGCCAATCGTTGGCATACGTATCCCGATCTCCCTCCTCCTACCATAACCACGTGAACCGAAGAGAGCACCATCTTTCTCTCGTTCTGCTCCATCATTTTGGTTCTCAAAATTTCTCGAGAGGAGGTCTGTAGAAGTCATACAATGATGCTAGGATCAGCCAAAAACTGGAGTTCATCGTCAGATCTTGTCGTCTACGGTGAGAAACTTGTCAATTCTTCGAACCAGAATACTCTCTTCATCTTTGCCTACCTCCAGGACATGGTGGGACGACATTTTGTTTCCGTTGGTCGAGCCACCCTACGACACCGCGGCTCCAGCCATGGATTGGCGCTGTCTTCGAACAACAGCGAGCTCTCCATCATGTCCATGAGTACCGCCTCAATGTCCTCTACGTCGTCCACATCTTCTTCAACTCCGGATACGTTCCTAGCGACGAGAACGACAACGCCAAGTCTATGCCCGCCATTCCGGTGATCTTTCCGCGAGCTTTTCTGGTGAGTCTACGTGGTCCTTTTGATCTTCATCTAAGGCCTATCAATAGATCACTTACCGAAGGGGTACATGTCAATAGAAATCTGCCACTTGTCTTATCATTTTCTATTTTCGGATTTTTAGGACATATGAACATAGGAACTTGCAAAAATCATATCTTTAGTTCTGTTTGTCCAAATTTAGCAAATAATATGTCTATGGATTCACAAAAATGAGTAGAACACAGTAGAGCAACAATTAGGTACTTTTGTTACGGTTAAAATCACGTTTTACACAGAACCATTTGTGGGGTATTTTGGCTATAAAACATGTTCTAAAAAATATTTTTGAGTGAAAGCTTTTGCAAATGGTTGCGTATTGAACCCTCTGACTATAAACATAAACACAAAAAAATTAAACTTGTCATTTTATGGCAGTAGAAAATTTCACATTGAATAAGCCTTATCCTAGTAAAAGAAAAATACTTTAAATAACCAAATTCCACTAAAATGGTTCCAATTGGAATTTCAATTATATAAAAGGACCAGTAGGTGTTTGTAGTGTTCAGAACTTGCTGTAACAACTTCTTCAATAAAATATCTTATTGTATGCTTGCATGTATTTCGTTGTATTCATGTGTTGTTTTGTGATGCTAGTTTTGAGAGTGTGCTTTTTTGCTTGATTGTATTGTTGTAGACTTTGAGGAGTGTAATCTTTGAAAGATCAAGAAGAGTACCTAAATATTCTACTATCAAGGCAAGTGGCACTATCAAGTCCTATTGTTTTCATTATACTTAGTGGATTTTTGTAATATATGCATTATAGACTATATTATTATGCCATGCTATATCTCCTATGTAGAATAGGGAATGGTAGTTTCTACTTGGTCGGTGAAACATCGTAAGATTAGAAATGCTTAGCCCTGCTATAGTTTTCGGGGTGGAATATCATATTATGATTATATGGAGTATTGGAAAATATATGTTTTCTATAACAAAACAAGTACTTAATGAAACACCTGGGTGGAAATGGGACTTTCTTGGATTATGTTGAGTGGTTACTCAGGGGACATATCTATGGTCGGCTGGTGTATCGCACTTGTGGACGGCCACCCAGGAACAAAGAGATTGGAGACGTTCTTGTCGTGAAGCTTCCACTGCAACCACATGGCACATGGGCTCTGCCTTGACCGACTAAGTTGTGAGAACTCAGCCAGACGGACAGAGGGTGGTAGTGATGATAGGATGGAACGCGTTCGTGGTGGTCTGAGGGATTGCTTCTGAAAAGTCTCATCTCGATGCATGTCGAGTCTTGTGGGGAAAGTGCACCACCTCTCGAGAGGGTAAAACTAAGTACTTAGCCGTGTCCCCGGTTACGGACAACTTCTGAGCCTCAAGACAATGAAGCAGAATCAATAATCTCATCATTCTAATTTCTCTAAGTTAAAACTTGATGGGTGAACAAGGGTTGTTGGTTCATTGATTTCTATCAATGGAACCTAGGTTCACTGATTTCTATCAGTGGTACCACTATGTTGTGATTGGAAATATTACCTGGAGGGTATCTAGTGTAACTTAGTTGATAATAAGTGTTGCGAACTATTTATAAAAGGATAGGGAAAACTTTCTTGCTGCAAACTAGCCAAAGCTCTACCTGGCCAGATATGCATGTAGTAATAGGTTCCACTTTATATCCACATACTAGTGACACTTGCCAATACAATTCAAAATGTATTGACCCTTGTGGATGTAACTTATCATGTTGCGAGAATATTTGATGATAGTGAAGTTTGATGAGTAGGGATTACGAGTCTACACCCAACATGTTTGCCTATGGCACATGAAGATGAAGGACTCCATGCTTTATAGTTATATTTGCTGCTTTGTAATAAGATAGTCATATGAGCTATGTAAGTTGTAATGAACTATTTTTATTCCTAGATATGCGATGTAATATGACCTTTGTTTCTTGATATTACATCTTAAACTGTGGGTGCTAGCTATTCGATCCAGGGACTAGCACTATAAACACAGGGCTCCGAACCTTACCGGGTTCGGGTCATGACAGCCTCCAGAGTGAATTCCCCTCTCCGACAGGGTGCCGGGAAGAGCTTCAGATCCCTCCCGATCTAGGGATGGAGATGACGGCGGCTACAGACTCTTTCATGGATTTTTGATCGGGTACTTAGGGTTTTCGTCCCGAGGGCAATATATAGGCGGAAGGAGAGGCCAAGGGGGTGCTGGGGTCGGCCAAACCACCCCCTGGCGCAGGCCAGGCCTGGCCGTGCGGCCAAGTGGTGTGGCCGGCCCCCAGCCCTTCTCCGTCTCGTATTCTGGCATCTGATGTCTTCTGGAAAAATAGGCACTTTGGCTTTTGTCCCGTCCAATTCCGAGAATATTCATTTTCTGACTTTCCTGGAACCAAAAACAGCAGAAAACAGGTAGCTGGCACTGTGGCTCTTGTTAATAGTTAGTCCAAGAAATCATATGAAAAGTACTCCAAAGTATGGACAAAACACAAGAAAGTAGATAAAACCAAGCATGGAACATCAAAAATTATGGATACATTTGCAATGTATCAACATCCCCAAGCTTAACTCCTGCTCGTCCTCGAGTAGGTAAGTGATAAAAAGAAAGAATATTTTTTGAGGTGACATGCACCATCAAAGACTTGATCAAAGTATTTGTAAAACATTCAAAGCTGGGATCATAGTACTTCAATCATAACAAGAAAGACAAAGTTCTAGAAATAAGACAAAGAAACTATGATGCAACATGAAAAGGCACAAACAAAAGATTCATGAATAACAATGCTTTGCAAGACGTTTGTTTGTTTCACATAAAGAAAACATAGCATAATAGTATTCAACTTGTCCCTCATAGAGTAGCAAATATAAATGCATAGGACACCTTCAAAGTTCATAAGAGTGACTAGATCCAAATAGTTTAAAACAAGCAATATCAAGTTAAGCATCAATCAACTAGTCTTGGGACAATGCACATAGAACTAAGAATGGCCACTATGCTCTCAAAGTGCATAAAGGTAGAAGGTGGAGACTCAATATAATGGTGGAAGAAAGACCTTCATAGAAGGAAGTAGGATTCAAGTCTCATAAAGAGCTTCCAAAAATTATGGTACTTATAGATTTCAGCTCTCATTGACCCTATCATAAGCATCTTGAAGGTGATTAAGGTTAAAGTGACACAACTAAGAGGATAAACTTGACAAGTTATAAACCGAAATCTCATGCCCCTTACTTACGAAGACCGAACCTCATGCTACTCAACTTTAGTCAAAAGTAAGCTCTTGTCATTGTAAGTACATATGTATCATAAAGAACCGCCAATGGGGTACCCCTTGCACATGACACAGGAGCTATCCCATAATCAAAATGACAAGGCAAGCAGACAATGAGCATCTCAGCGATCTTTTTATTCGCTATTTGCGTGAGTTTTTATTGAGGATGCTTCATAGAGTGCTCATTATGGTGATGCTGCTAGTTTCCACCATGATTAGGCATGGCTTAGGCTAGCGGCCCAGGCGTTTCTCTAACACACATACAAACTCCATGATCTTACAAGTTCCACTTTTATTTTGACACCGCCGGGATCCATAAGCAAAAGAACATGATATCAACGGGGTACGAAGTACAAGTGCAATGTTGAAAGCGTTCCCCATGATACATGGTTCTGCTAACTTCAACTTATAAAGCGCAAAAATATACACAACATAGAAGGACCCAATGGTTCAATTTTATTAGATGCAAAAAAGTAAAGTGTGGCATCAAGTTCATGAGAGCTTTAATCACTAGTTTTCTCATAACAAGTTTAATTTGGAAGATAAACAAAAACATGAATATACTTGGAATAGCATAAGCTAATAGGTAGGTATGGTGGACTCTTTGGAATAACTTGGTTTAGGGAGTTGGATGCATGAGCGGAACTCATACTTGGTTGTGGAGGCTAGCAAAAGACTGGGAGCGATAAACTAAGAGAGCAATAATGGCCATAATCATGCAGAGCGCCAAAACATCATTGATCAAAGCATAAAGTGATACTACAAGTTGAAAACTAAAGTATCATAAAGGCTTTGGTGACTTGAGATAGTCATAACATGGTGTGAGCATGCGCCAAGTCAACCCAAATAAAGCATCAAAGGAGAATACCACTATACTATGCTTTAATATGCTAAAACAACGCATGATTCATCCCAGGCACATTAAGCAATATCAATTGTTTATAACAAGTCTTGCTACAGCAAAGAATACTAAGCATAAAGCCAAAACAATATCAAGCATGGCATGAGAAAGCATAGGCCACAGTCAAAAACAAGCTCTTTTTACCACTTAAGCATGAGCTTTCCTACTCTTTTCCAAACCAAACCAAACTATTTGAAAACCAATGTATGAAAGAGGGGGTCCAACTAATTTATTCAGCAAACTAAGGAAACCAAGCAAACGGAAAACCAAAACGGAAACGAAAAAGAAGATGCTCCAGGAACAACACAACTGTGCATGAAACAATTAAAATGAAGCGTTTGGAAGAAACCTGGGATTTTTATTGATGAAGAAGGGGATGCCTTGGGCATCCCCTAGCTTTGGCGCTTGTACTTCTTGGATATTTGTTGGGGTGACACGCGTGGGATCCCCAAGCTTGAGCTTTAGTCCATCCTTCATCTCATTACTTATTCCTTCCATATAACTGAAATTTTTCCTTCATACAAAACTTCACACAATCTTTATTAGCAACATTAGTGCACTCAAGATAATAAGTCTTTAGGTTCAGTTCTAACACCAATAAACTTCCATTAGAACACTAGCTACTTTAGCACTTCCCTCAAAAAGCTCAATTCCCCAGAAAAACTCAAAAAGGAACCGACAAGAAGCAAATGCAGAAAATAGCAGAAATCTGTCAAAACAGACCAGCAGGTAAAGACGAATTTTTTCGAAGAGCTTCTGTTGCTCAAATCAAAAAGTGTTGAACTAACGGAAGTTAGATAACAACCTGGGGTAGAAGTACAAGAATTCACGCCTCAAAAGGACAGAGGTTTTACACAAATTTGTACGGTGAAGCACAGAAATCTATTTCTTGACAGCAACTTTCCCAATCATTACTCCTCTCTCATTAGAAGTTACTCTTGGCACAAAAAGCAAATAAAAAGGATAACGAGCGGTTATTACTGAACTTCCAAGACTCATCTAAAACTTTTGGGTTATCTCCCAATAAGTATTTTTCTTTAACTCCTTTAAGTTAGGCATGATAGTTTGAGAAGATGCTCTCATAGGAAATATGAAATGAAGAAAAGAGAGCATCAAGAAGAAAATTCAAAACACATTTAAGTCTAACCCACTTCCTATGCATAGGAATATTGTATGCAAATAAATGCACAAAGAACAAAGTGACAGGCATAGGAAGATAAAACAAAAGTAACTTCAAAACTTTCAACACATAGGTGTTTCAATACCATGAAAACTTCTACAACCATATTTTCCTCTCTCATAATAATTTTAAGTAGCCTCATGAATAAACTCAACAATATAACTATCACATAAAGCATTCTTTTCATGATCTACAAGCACTAGAGCTTTATTATAAACATTTTCAAAAGAATCCTCCAGAACAAACATTCATCCTCCTTTAGTAAGCATGGGGACAATCAAATATTGTAAGGGGTAAAGAGTTACTCTCATTAGAAGGTAGGAATGGGTAGATCCATTCTTCCTCCTCTTGATCATCACTCTCCTACTCATTTTCATCCAAAGAGCTTCCAGTTTCAGCAATTTCTTCATCCAGAAGCTCATGCAAGGCATTAGTCTCTTCCATTGGTGGAGAGCATTTATTAAGATATTCAAGAATATAGCTATTTTCTACCTTGTAATTATCAAAGCAAAACTGAAGTATATCATAAAACTCATATTTATAAGGTGAATCATCAGTATATTCAAGCACTAGCAAGTTCAAATGCACCCTTCCAAGCAATAAATTCTTCAATTTGTTCCACATCATAAAAGTCATAATTCCCTTTAACATAAGAAGATATGGTAACATTATCATTATACTCACATTGAAAAAGGAGGTGTTTATACCTCCTACATCAACAAGATCTATCAACACAATAAGTAACATTATAAGTAGAGCACACGTTTCTAGCAATGGTATTCAATTTATCAATTTGTTCCCATAAGTGTTTCCCTTTTTGTGACAAGCGGTGTTCCTTATAATAATATTTTTGTTCTTCTATGAACCCACCTTGCCAATAAGATTCTGTTTCAAAAGAAACCAACCATTGATAGAAAGCATGATAAAGCAAGACAATAACAGACCAATGAAAATAACAACTATAGTAGGAACTAATTTTTTGTGTGTGTTTTTGATAAAGAAACAAGCAACCAAAACAAAAAGAAACTAAGAAAAACAAAAATAACAAAGTAAAGAGATTGGTTATGAGGGACTCCCCTTGTGAAGATGTCCTTGACTCCCCGGCAACGGCACTAGAAAAGTGCTTGATGGATTAGTATTGATGTAGAGCTCATTGGGAACCCCAAGAGGAAGGTATGATGAGCACAGCAGCAAGTTTCCCTCAGTTATGAAACCAAGGTTTAATCGAACCAGTAGGAGCAAGGAAACACCCCAAAGGTGTTGCTAGCTGAGCCTTGATAGGGCGCACTACCGGTGCTAGTAGCAACGTGGAGACCTGCACAACACAACCACAGAACTTTGTCCCCAACTTGCGATGAGGTTGTCAATCTCACCGGTTTTGCTGAAAACAAAGGATTAAACGTATCGAATGGAAGGAAGTACTAGTTTGCAGAAAGTAAACACAAAGCAGTAAACAAATTGTAGATTGTATGTAAAAGAAAGGACCGGGATCCATAGTTCACTAGAGGTGGCTCTCCTTAAGATAGATAACATGCTGGGTGAACAAATTACAGTGGGGCAATTGACAAACATCGAGAAAGCATACAAGCATATGCTAATCATCTTGACTCCTTTGAGACTTGATTGGGCATTACAACATTATACATAGACCGCCATCCAACTGCATCTATGACTACTAATCCACCTTTAGGTTATCATCCGAACCCCCTCTAGTATTAAGTTGCAAGCAACAAATTATTGCTTTACGAATTGCGTGTAATGTAAACAATAGGATTGTTCTATGAACAAAGGATTGTTGTTTTTGCCCTAGTAGCATCAGCACATCTAGTACCTAAGAGATTTCTGTCACTTCCCCAGATTACCAGAGGCATGAACCCACTATCGAGCATAAATACTAACTCTTGGAGTTGCTAGCATCTACTTGGCCAAGATAGCTACTAACAACAGAAAGCATGCAAGATCACAAATAACAAAGACATGATAGAATCAATAATCAATCTGAAATAGCATCTAAATATCCATTGGATCCCTGCAAACACAACATGCAGAATTACAAATAGATGATCTTGATCATGAACGGAGCTCACAAGATCTAAACATGAAAGCACAAAGGAGGAGAACCAGCCATCTAGCTACTACATGGACCCGTAGTCTGGAGATGAACTACTCACGCATCACACCGGACTCTTGCATGATGATGAAGAAGGCCTCTAAGGTGAATTCCCATCTCCGGCAGGGTGCCAGGAAGAGCTTCAGATCCCTCCCGATCTAGGGATGGAGATGACAACGGCTATAGATACTTTCGTGGATTTTTGATTGGGTACTTAGGGTTTTCGTCCCAAGGGAAATATATAGGAGGAAGGAGAGGCCGACGGGGGGCTGGGTCGGCCAGACCAATCCCTGGCGTGGGCCAGGCCTGGCCGCGCGGCCAGGTGGTGTGGCCGGCCCCCAGTCCTTCTCCGTCTCATATTCTGGCATCAGATGTCTTCCGGAAAAATAGGCACTTTGGCTTTTGTCCCGTCCAATTCCGAGAATATTCATTTTCTGACTTTCTTGTTACCGAAAACAACAGAAAACAGGCAGCTAGCACTGTGGCTCTTGTTAATAGGTTAGTCCAAGAAATCATATGAAAATTACTCCAATGTACGGACAAAACACAAGAAAGTAGATAAACCAAGCATGGAACATTAAAAATTATGGATACATTTGCAATGTATCACTCCCCGCGCAAGCTGGGCCCAGAGCTGGATAAGCCTGCCCACATTAGCATGGGGCTGCGTGTTCTTCCGGTTGCCAAGTGAGTCTAGTATTCTCTTTCCATTCTTGGATGTTTTCTTGCATGATTCCCCTGCTGACATTGGCGATTTTGTAGGTCTGGTGCCAAGAAAATAGGACGCCCTATGGTGGCTAAGATTCCGCCTGTCATCGCCGTAGAGGAGGCCGACCCCTCCAGGAAGAGGAAGCCTATTACAGAGATCGCGCCCGCTGAAGGCGCGAAGAAGAAGAAAGGAGATGTCACTGATGCCGCGACAGAGGATAGCACGAGGGAGGGTGACCCTGCTACCCGTGCCGAAGAGGTGACGGCCGTCCAGTCAGAGCTATCTAGGGGGCTCCGTCACCGAAACCGCTAGGCCCAACGACTAACACCCCAACAAGGTAGGCTGCGATGTTTTAGTGCTTCATGGCGAAAGGGTTCCCGTCCGTGGCGGAGAACCAGTCTCCGCAAATTCTAGAGATCGTTGATGAAGACATTGGGCCACGTTGCGGGCGCACATCCTTTGTGGTTCCTTCAACGGACACCAGCGAACTTCATAGCATGCTTGGTGCCGCCATTCAGGTATGTCCAGTCCCCGAGTGCCTGATCGCTGAATTTCAGTGGTTGGGCACTCAAATTCTTCTAGTCGCCAGTCCCCGAGTGTCTAGTCATTGAATTTCGGTGACTAGGCGCTTAAGATTTTAGTCGTCCAGTCCCCGAGTGTCTAGTCGCTGAATTTCAGCGGCTAGGGACTTAAGATTTTAAGTGTCCAGTCCTCGAGTGTCTAGTCCCTGAATTTCAGTGGCTAGGCACTTAAGATTTTGGTCATCCGGTCGCTGAATGTTGATCTGTTCGCAGGGTCTGTAGAGGGAATCGTCCGGTCGGCAAGCTGCGAAAGAGCGCCTGGAGCGTGACATGCGTGTGGCACAGGAGGCCAACCGTCAACTCCAGGAAACTGCTGGTGAGTTGTTGTTCTGCTTGGCGAGCTTGAGCTGTTGCTTCTTCACAAGGCTTACTTGAGTTTCCCTTGCTTTGTAGATGGACTTCCGGCTGTAATTGCCAAGGCCCATGAGGGGTATGTCCCGGCAACTGAACTGGATGTAGCGAAGGGGCAGATTGACTCACGAGTGAAGGAGCTGGAGGAGGCGAAGACGTTGATGATTTCTTCTAAAGAGAGAGCCAAGGCCACAGTCGCCGTGGCGGAGGAGGAACGGAAGGCCGCCGACTCGGTTATCCTTGGGTTGCAGGGTGACCTTGGTGCCCTTGAAAAAGACATGACGGAGAACTACCGGGAGCTTCTTGGTAAGCGTCTCCTCTTTCCTGTCTTGTATGTGGCAAGCACCCGAGTGTGTTAGTCCTTAGTGTGCTGGGTTCCTGATGTTGCAGCCCTGATAGGTCAAAGCGACCCGGTGGTGCAGACCTACAACACCTCGCAATGCGTAACTGCAGTGGTTAATGCGGCCACCACCTCAGCGCTGTGCGTCCAGGCCGTGCTCCACCATCGTCGAGTGGATGGCGCGATCGGCCTTCAGGCGTGGGGCCGCTACGGTGTTGAGCCTTGGGCTTGCCCATTTCCCCGACGACTTTGACCTCGAGGATGTCACCAGCGGCTATACATCGGCGAGTGGCTCGGTGGAGATCTCGGAGGTCCTAAAGTTGACCTCCAAGGCTGCTCCGTTTGCGGAGCGAGTATTGGCGATGGCGGATCTGTTGCCCTACCAGGAGACGATGGTGGCACCAGGAGACCCCGAGCCAGAGCACCGGGACCTGAAGTCGGAGCAACCCTTCCGATCGGTGTTGTCGAAGTCACTGACGACGTACCCAAGGAACCCGTGGGAGCCGTTTATCCGGGTCAAGGGTGATGCTGGTGCCTCTTCATCAAAGCCTGCGAAATGAATCACTACCTTAAAGGGCTTTTTGTAAATTGTGCCGAGTGGCCACTTTTGTGATGTGAACAATACTTATTTACTTAAGAGGAGTCAATCGACTCGCAATGCATGGTAAAATATATTCTGTGTTGATTTTTATGTGGGCGAGTCCCCGAGCGCGTCCGCCCTTTGGTGGCGTTTACCTCATTTATGTGTATGTGAGTTTGCTTTGGATTTTTATTATGGTTGTGGCTGATTTGTCGTGGTGCATGAGGCCAGTCACATTGCGACTCCAAAGGGGTTCTGTACTTAGCTGTTTTCCCGAGCACAAGAAGGGTCGGTTTAGCCAAGTCCCCGAGCATGGTACTTGTCGCAGGCCCATCTTGGGTGAGGATCTGATGCGCTGTTTGTAACACGTCGCTCCCCCTGGCTCGAAAAGTCAGTCGCGTGGCGAGTCCAAGGCAGCTCTCTTACTTGGTGTGTTCGCGAGCCACATGGGGTTTCTTGTTGCAAAGTCCCCGTGCGTGGTACTGAACCATTCGAGTCGATTTGCACGAGGGATGGGGAGGACAGGTCGCTATGAGAAGCGTTTATCAATCGTCTTGGCCCAGTAGTCTAGTCGAGCGGGGCGACTCTGATGGTGTCTCCATGGTAGCATGTTCATGGACGACACAAGGCCTGAATATCTTCGGTTCCCTTGGGTCGCACTACTTAGCCGTGCAGGTCGCTCAACCAAGGGTTGACTTCCATAGGTAGCATATTGCTGAACGTACGAGTGTGATTGGCACAAGGAGATGGCGAGTAGACACAATTTGTGTGATCCAAAATGATTTTATTATATAGCATCTGAGTACAAGTTTTAGTTCTATGTATAGAACTTTCAGAGGAGGTTTACATTCCATTGCCTCCCAACCTTGAGCTTGCCGTCGCCTCGTATGTCGATGAGGTAGTAGGCATTGTTGCCGAGGACTCGCCCTATGGCGAATGGCCCCTCCCATGGGGGGTAAGCTTGTGCATGCCTTTCTTGTCCTGGACCAGTCGCAGGACCAGGTTGCCTTCCTGGAAGGTGAGGGTCCGGACTTGGCGGCTGTAGTAGCGATGGAGTCCCTGCTGGTAGATGGCTGTGCGGGAGCGAGCTAGGTCGCGTGCTTCGCCGAGCTGGTCGACCTTGTCTTGGCGGGCGATCTCGTTCACCACCTCTACATAGTTGGCAACCCGAGGTGAGTCGTGCTCCAGGTTAGTTGGCATTACAGCCTCAACATCGTACACCATGAAGAAGGGCATGAACCCCATGGAGCGGTTGACGGAGGTGCGGATGCCCCATATTACATACGGGAGATCTTCGACCCAGCATCCTGGGGTTCGCTCGAGGGGCACCTGAAGTCGCGGTTTGAGCCCATGGAGGACACTTTGATTGGCATGTTCCGCTTGGCCGTTCGACTCCTAGTGGGCGACCAAGGCGAGGTCGAGTCGTATGTTGTGCTCCTCGTAGCATTCTGCCATGGCGCCTTTGGCGAAGTTGGTGCCGTTGTCTGTTATGATGCTGTGCGGGTAGCCGTACCGGTAGATGAGCTCGCAGAGGAACTTTGTGGCAGTCTTGTCGTCACACTTCTTGATCGGTGTGGCTTCGACCCACTTGGCGAACTTGTCGATCGCGACCAAGAGATGGGTGAAGCCGGATGGGGGTGAGTGCTTGATTAGTACTTTCCTTCATTACTTCATCATTTAATTCAATAACTCCCCTCTTCTTTGATGTGGGAATAGGCACCGGAATAGTAGGTTCAGGTATAATTACTTCAGGTATAGCTGGTTCAGGAGGAGTCCAATCTTCATAGTTCTTGCTTATTTTAGCCATTAATTCCTTGGCTTCCTTAGGAGTCCTATTCCTGAAAACACAATCAGCACAACAATCTAGGTATGTACTAGATTCTTCAGTTAGTCCATTATAAAATATATCAAGAAGCTCATTCTTAGGTAATGGACCTCCAGCCTGTGCATCAATCAAAGCACAAAACCTCACCCAAGATTCAGGCAATACCACTTTTTCTCCCTGTTTAAAATCAAAAAGTTCCTGCAAAATAGCATGTCTAGCACTAGGAGGAAAATATTTCTGCAGGAAAGTACTAATCAAGCACTCAGGGGTATCAATAGATCCAGGAGGCAAATTACTAAACCAAGTTTTAGCTTCTCCTTTCAGTGAAAAGGTGAAAATCTTAGCAACAAAGTAAGTATGCATCTTAATATCATCAGAAAACAAGCCACTCATGGTAGAAAGTTCATTCATATGTGCTAGCGCACTTTCATTCTTAGTCCCACAAAAAGGTTCTTTCTCGACAATAGCTATGTAAGATAGATTGAGATAGAAATCATAATCTTCATCTATAATGTTTATGGGAGAAGCAACAAACTTAGCAATAGGAGACAATTTGGGTCTAATAGTACGCCTCTCAAGGAGACTCTTAGCAGTGCTCCTATCATGGATGTTTTTACATTCTTTAATAAATTCATCGGTCATCTCAACATAACCATCTTAAATATCATAACTTTCACTAGACTCAGGAGAACTAACAGGTGTGGTAGTGTCTTCATTAGGAGTTTCAGTATTTCCAGCTATAGTTCTAGCAATCGTAGCATCTAGGAAAGGACCTAATGAACCAGTCTTATCAAGCACAGTAGAAGCAGCATCACAAGCATCAGAAGTTTCAGATTCAGAAGTAGTAGAAGTGTGTGTAGCATGTGTATGTGGTGGTGTAACGAGCTTACTTATAACAGATGGTGAATCAAGAGCAGCAAAGGTGTTCAGAACCGTACCTCTTCTTGTAGTGGATGGTAAAATAGGAACCTTACCATCACGAGACTTACCCATGATGGATGGATAGCAGCGAACAATAGACAATCCAAGTGAACTTGATAAATAAAGCTATGCTCCCCAGCAACGGCGCCAGAAAATAGTCTTGATGACCCACAAGTATAGGGGGTGTATCGTAGTATTTTCGAGAGAAGTGAAACCCAATTTATTGATTTGACACAAGGAGAGCCAAAGAATATTTATAAGCCTTAACAACTGAGTTGTCAATTCAGCTGCACCTGGAAACAATCTTGCTCACAGCAGTTTATCAGTAGCAACAATTTTGTAGTAGGAATAGTAAAGTAGCAGCAGTAGTAAAGTAAAAACAGCAGTAACAATAGCAGTAAGCAGTAGGATTCGAGTGCGGTAGGCATAGGGATGGATGGACGGGCATTGCATGGACAAGACAATTCACATAGCAATCAGAACATAGGGCAATTGTAGATAAATAAGATACAGCATCCAAGTACTAGATAATCCTAGGCATGTGTTCCATATATAGTCATACGTGCTCGCAATGAGAACTTGCACAACATCTTTTGTCCTGCCAGCCCGTTTGCAGCGGGGCCTCAAGGGAACTACTGGCAATTAAGGTGCTCCTTTTAATAGAGCACCGGAGCAAAGCATTAACACTCCGTGAACACATGTGATACTCACATCAAAGCCATTCCCTCCGGTTATCTCGATTTCTATCACTTCGGGGCCATTGGTTCCGGACAACAATGTGTGTATACAACTTGCAGATAAGACCATAAACAATACTATCATAATGAATCAATAACATGTTCAGATCTGAGTTCATAGCACTCGGGTCCTAGTGACAAGCATTAAGCATAACAAGTCGCAACAAAGTCATAAAGCACTAATAGAAGATACTAGGCACCATGCCCTAAGAATCTGATGCCCTTACATGAACGATCTCATCCAATCCCTACCATCCCCATAGCCTACAGCGGGGGATTACTCACTCATAGATGGGGGAAACATGGATGGTCGATGGAGAAGCGATGGTGATGCTGATGGCGATGATCTCCTCCAATTCCCCGTCTCGGCAGGGTGCCAGAACGGAGTTTCTATTGCTGTTTCGTGGAATCTGGTGGTGGTGGCGGAGCGGAACTTCTTCTGGAAAAACGTCGACCCCCCCGGTAGTTTTTAGGTCAGAAGGCTTCTTATAGGCTAAGAGGGAGACCGAGGGGGTGCCTGGGGGGGCCACACCACCCCTTGGCGTGGCCTGGCCTGGCCCGTGCCACCAGGTGGTGTGGCCACCCCGGGTCTTCTCCGTCTCGTATTCTGGCTCCTAGAGTGTTCGGGTGAAATAGGATTTTCTAAATATTTTCCAAGATTTTCCTGATAGTTGATTTTCTGCACAAAAAGTAGACACCAAGGCAATTCTGCTGAAAACAGCGCCAGTCCGCGTTAGTTGCATCCAAATCACAAAAGTTTAGAGGAGAAACAATAGCAAAAGTGTTCGAGAAAGTAGATAAGTTTTGGATGTATCACGCTCCTTGCCCTCTTCCGGCCGTTCGATGACCATTACGGCACTGACGACTCGAGTGGAGGCCACGACGTAGACGAGCATTGGCTCTTTATCGATTGGGGCGGCGAGTAGTGGAGCCGTGAGTAACACTTCTTTGAGTGTCTTGAGCGTGTTTTCTACTTCTGTGTCCGATTGGAACGTGGGGTTCTTGCGCATCAGGCGGTATAGGGGCATTGCCTTCTCGCCGAGCCGGGGGATGAAGCGACTAAGGGCCGTGACTCGCCCGACCAACTTCTGGACGTCGTGTAGGCACTCGGGTTTCCCGAGCCGCGCAATGGTGTCAATTTTTGTGGGGTTGGCCTCGATGCCTCGCTTGGAGACCATGTACCCCAAGAGCTGTCCGGTGGTGACGCTGAAGGTGCATTTCCCTGAGTTGAGCTTGATGTAGTACTGATATGTCGCAAACGTATCCATAATTTTTGATGTTCCATGCTTGGTTTTATCTACTTTCTTATGTTTTGTCCACACTATGGAGTACTTTTCATATGATTTCTTCAACTAACCTATTAACAAGAGCCACAGTGCCAGCTGCCTGTTTTCTATTGTTTTTGGTTCCAGGAAAGTGAGAAAATGAATATTCTCGGAATTGGACGGGACAAAAGCCAAAGTCAGTTTTTCACCGAGGGACACCTTGAGCCAGAATACGAGACGGAGAGGGGCTGGGGCCCGGCCACACCACCTAGCCGCGCCAGGGGGTGGTCTGGCAGCCCCAGGCACCCCCTCGACCTCCCTCTTCGCCTATAAGTTGCCTCCTCACCTAACAACCAAGGGGGGTTCGACGTTTTTCCAGAAACAGTTCCACTCCGCCACCACCACCAGATTCCGTGATTCAGAACCAGAATCTCCGTTCTGGCACCCTGCCGGGACAGGGAATTGGAGGAGATCATCGCCATCATCATCACCATCGCTTCTCCTTCGACCACCCATGTTTCCCCAATCTATGAGTGAGTAATCCCCCGCTCTAGGCTATGGGGATGACAGGGATTGGATGAAATCGTTCATGTAATGGCATCAGATTGTTAGGGCATGGTACCTAGTATCTACTATTAGTGCTTTTTGACTTTCTCGCAACTTGTTATGCTTAATGCTTGTCACTAGGCCCCGAGTGCCATGATTTAAGATCTGAACATGTTATTGATTCATTATGATAGTATTGTTTATGGTCTTACCTGCAAGTTGTATACACACGTTGTTGTCCGGAACCAAAGGCCCCGAAGTGACAGAAATAGGGATAACTGGAGGGAATGGATTTCATGTGAGGATCACATGTGTTCATGGAGTGTTAATGCTTTGCTCCGGTGCTCTATTAAAAGGGGTGTGAGTGTATCCTGTCCCATTGTATCGTAGCTTGACAGAATGGTTCTTAAAACCATCTGCTTCAGTAGTTGTGGTGTGTGTTTGTATTGTGTGCTTGTAATTAATGAATGAGAAGAAGTTGTTAGTTTCAAACCTTAGTCATACTAAAAGTTTAAAAGCTTTTTGAACCATACCCATAAATCATAGAAAATTTCCCTCTTGTCTTATGATCTATCTCAATCTTCACATGACTCGCAGACACCCCGGTGGAAGAAGCTCATCCCAGGATCCAATGCTGTAGATTTTGCAGATGTTAGTTTCAGATCATGAAGCCGGTAGAGCTGAACATCAAGCAAATCTCGCCACTCTTCAACAGATAGCCCAGATGGCCTACAACAACCAAGGCCACGTAAACCAAGATCATCATGGATCCAAACTCAAGAACTTCCAAAACATCAATCCTCCTATGTTTAGCAAATCAGAAGAGCCCTTTGATGCTCATGACTAGATGCAAACCATGGAAAACAACTTAGAAGTTGCAGGAGTTGATGCCAATGAGAAGGTACTATTTGCCACGCACTATCTGGCAGGCTATGCAAGATCATGGTGGAACAGCACCCGTACCATGAAAGCAGGACAAATGATGACTTGGGAGGAATTCAAGCTCAAGTTCAGCAGGACCCATATGCCTCCGAGTTTGATCAAGAGGATGAGGGATGAATTCAGGGAGCTGAAGCAAGGAAGAATGACTGTGGTAGAATACCAGGACAAATTTCTATCGCTGGCTAGGTATGCCCCTAATGAGATTGAAACCAAAGCAAAGAAGAAGGGGAGATTCCTGAATGGTCTTCATGATGAGATGCAGACAGTGTTAGTCAACATTCCCTTTGATGACCTAGAAGCCTTAGTGGATTCTGCTATCCAGATGGAAGGAAAGATCAACCAAGCAAGTGAGAACCACAAGCATCGTATGATGCACCAACTTGGTCCCCACCATACCCCAAAGTATCGCCCCAACCCGTCTGCAGGATATGCACCCAGAAACAACATACCCCCTATGTCCCTTCCGAACTACCCTAATCGTGGCGGAGGAAACCCGAGGCCTGGAGGCTACCACAACAACAACCCCGGCAACCCCAATAACTTCAATCGTGCACCACCAAGTTCCAACAACAACAACAAAAATACTTCCCAAAGGACTGGAAGCAATGTTGTGCATGTCGCAGGGAAGGACAAGTCAATGATAATTTGCTTTGAATGTGGAGTCACGGGTCACTACTCCAACGAATGCCCCAAGAAGTTTGCTGCAGCCACGAATGTTACTGCACCTGCCCAATAGTAGCTCCATGTCTAGCCTGGAAAGAGATTTTCCCTAGGAAACCCGCACAATCATACAGGACGTCTATTCCACATGAATGTGAAAGAAGCCCAGGAAGCGCCAGATGTCGTGCTAGGTATGTTTTCTGTTAACTCAGTACTTGTAAGAGTGTTTTTTGATTCTGGAGCATCGCACTCGTTTGTTACAGAAGAATTTGCTTGCACTAGTAAGATTCAACCAACAAATTTGAAGCATGTTATGATAGTTCAAATACCTGGTTCAACCACCAAAGATAGAAAAATTTGCAAGGCTGTACCTATCAGAATCCATGGGATAGATTTTTATGCCAATCTTATAGTACTTGGAACCAAAGCTTTGGAAGTAGTACTAGGAATGGATTGGATGTCGAAACATCAAGGACTAATTGACTGTGCCAAGAAAGCCATAACCATGACCAGTAGCACTAGAGTATCAGTAGAGCATGTATCTGAGACGCTGCCCCATCAATTCAAATGCAACAAGAGCTTAGTCAAATCAACCATAGACCAAGTCAGAGTAGTCTGTGAATACCCCGATGTGTTCCTAGATGAATTGGCCGGTATGCCCCATATCGAGATATCGAGTTTATCATTGAACTAGTTCCTGGAACTGGACCCATAGCTCAGAGACCCTATAGTATGAACCCATTTGAATTAGTGGAGCTCAAGAAGCAGCTTGCCGACATGCTGGGTAAAGGTCTGATACAACCAAGTGCAACGCCATGGAGATCACCTGTTTTTTTTGTGGATGAGAAGGATGGTGCCAACTATTTGTGTACGGATTACCGGAAGTTGAATGACGTCACCATCAAGAACAAGTACCTACTACCAAAGATAGAAGATCTGGTTGACCAACTGACTGGTGCTAGAGTGTTTTCTAAGATTGATCTTAGAACTGTTTATCATCAATTGAAGATCCGCGCAACGGATATTCCAAAGACTGCCTTCACCACCAGGTATGGATTGTATGAGTACAATGTCATGTCTTTTGGAATAACCAATGCCCCCGCTTACTTCATGAACCTCATGAATAAGATTTTTATGAACTCCTTGGATAAGTTTGTCATTGTTTTTATCGATGACATTCTGATCTATTCCAAGTTAGAAGAAGACCATGAACAACAACTAAGAACCATCCTTGAAACCCTTAGGGAGCATCAGTTTTATGCCAAGTTTAGCAAATGTGAGTTCTGGTTACATGAAGTAGGATTCCTAGGCCATATCTTGGTGGCAGGAGGAGTTGCCGTTGTTCCCGCCAAGATTAAGGATGTTGAAGAATGGAAAGCCCCAACCACTCAAACTAAAGTCCAGGCATTTCTTGGATTAGCCGGATATTACCGCAAGTTTGTTGAAGGATTCTCAAGTATCGCAAGGCCGATGACCCAGTTGTGGAAGAAAGACAAGGAGTTTGAATGGACGGAAAAATGTGAAGAAAGCTTTCAAAAGCTCAAGAAGAGATTGATTCAGCCCCGATTTTGATCATGCCCGATATCGCGAAGCCTTTTCATGTATACTGTGATGCATCCAAGATTGGTCTCGGATGTGTGTTGATGCAAGAAGGCAAAGTAATATCATACCTGTCTAGGCAACTGAAGCAACATGAACAAAACTATCCTACCCATGATTTAGAACTGGCAGCCGTAGTTTTAGCCTTGAAAACATGGTGTCATTACCTTATGGGTAACCGCTGTGAGATTTATTCGGATCACAAGAGTCTGAAGTACATTTTCACCCAGAAGGAGCTGAATATGAGGCAAAGGAGATGGATAGAGTTAATCAAGGATTATGACCTTGACATTCACTATCACCACGGCAAGGACAATGTGGTAGCGGATGCTCTTAGTAGACTACCGTGTAGGCTAAACACCATGATTACGGAAGACCAGCCAAGTTTGCATGAGGAGTTGGAAAATTTTAGATTGGAGGTAGTTAGAAAAGGATTTATAGCTAGCATTGAACTTCAACCCACCTTGATCAGTTAGATAAAGGAAGCTCAGAAAGGAGATGCCAGTATTGACGGAATCAAGCGTCGTATCGGTATAGGGAAGGTACCAGGATTCACCGAAGATGAAGTAGGAGTTCTGTGGTATAAAGGACGTATCTGTGTGCCAGCAGATTCAGAGTTGAAACAAGTCATTATGTAGGAATCCCAAGATACCCTTTATTCTATTCACCCGGGAGGAACCAAGATGTATCAAGACTTGAAGGACCAATTTTGGTGGCACAAAATGAAGAGAGAAGTCTGAAGCTATATAGCCAAGTTTGATATCTGTCAGAGAGTCAAGGTGGAACATCAGCGACCTACAGGACTTTTGTAACGATTACATTTTCTGGAATGGAAGTGGGATTCCGTGGGAATGGATTTCATCACAGGTTTGCCTACATCTAGTAGGGGAAATGATTCTATTTGGGTCATAGTTGATAGACTGTCCAAAGTAGCTCATTTCATACCCATCAAGACCACCTACAAGAGCTCGAAGCTAGAAGAGTTGTACATCAGTAGAATAGTCAGTCTGCATGGCACCCTCAAGACCATTGTGTTAGATCGAGGAACCCAGTTTACCTCAAGGTTCTGGAAGAAAGTTCAAGAAGGATTAGGAACCTAACTGAATTTAAGCACAACTTATCACCCGCAAACCGACAGACTGACTGAAAGAGTAAACCAGATCCTAGAAGATATGCTGAGATCCAGTGTTTTAGAATATGGATCTAAATGGGAAGATTGTCTGCCTTTCGCAGAGTTCTCTTACAACAACAGTTATCAAGCCAGTTTGCAAATGGCCCCATTTGAGTTTTTGTATGGAAGGAAGTGTCGTACCCTCCTGAATTGGTCGCAAGTAGGAGAGAGTCAGATATTTGGACCAGACATCCTACGACAAGCCGAAGATAAGGTTCACAAGGTCCGTGAACACCTCAAGACCGCCCAATCCAGATAGAAGAGTTATGGTGATAAAAGACGTCGAGACCTGGCCTTCAATGTCGGAGATTTCATGTATCTCAAGGTGTCACCCTTGAAAGGAATGCAACCTTTTCAATTGAAAGGGAAGCTTGCCCCTAGATATATTGGACCCTTCAAGATTTTAAGTCGCCGAGGAGAAGTATCATATTAGCTGGAACTGCCTGAAGAGATGTCAACTGTAAATGATGTGTTCCATATCTCGTTACTTAGGAAATGCCTAGAAGTTCTGGAGAAGACCAAAGTTTTCAAGAACATCAACTAGAGAGCCGTGGATATCAACAAAGATTTAACCTATCGTGAAGTACCCATCCTTATTTTGAAAGAAGCCTTCAGAACCACCTAGACTCGGAGTATCAAGTTTCTCAAAATCTAGTGGAGTAACCATACCGAAGAAGAAGCTACTTGGGAGCAAGAAGATTATATTAGGAATGAGTTTCCCAATCTCTTTAGTTCCTAGTTTTTTCTTGAATCTCGGGATGAGATTCTGTTTAAGGAGGTAAGGTTTGTAACATCTCAAAAATATTAAACAAGATTATCAAGTTCTAATCACCCAAGTTTAGGGTTAACAAAAACTTTTATTCTTAAACCCATATGAATGCATGTGTGTTTATTATTAATGCTTGAATGCTTGCTATGCCATGTTTGATTGCTATAAATCATAAGGATTAGTTTAAAGATGAAAACAATATCATCTAGGTTAATCCCAAACAAAATCTAATAAAAAGAAAATCAAATAAGAGGCATATGATCAAATGGTGACTTTTGCCAAAATTAACCACTAGCCCACTTTGGGCAGCTCTAGTAAATGATTTCAAACAGAAACAATTCTACTTATTTTCACCCCTTGCTAGACTAAGTGAAAATGAGTACAAGCAAACTTCACAAACTTACAGAAACCAATTTCAAATCTATTTGAGAGACAGTTCAAAATTGAATCAAGTGTAGGTGTCTAGATCATCGTTTTACAAAAACCACTCAAACCTCCACCACTTGGCAAATATTAGCAACCAGAGACACCCAAGCACATGACCAGCACACCCAACAAATATCATTTGAAAATTCAAATGTTTAGTTCATGCGGCCAATTGATCGAGCACTTAAAAGGCAGAGTACAAGTCCAACAACTATTCACTATTTAGATAAATCAATTGCTCACCATTTTTACCCAATTCATATCCACTACTCACCCACGATCACTCCCAGTACCCAGCCGTGCATCTAGCACCCGTCACTCGCTATTTGCACCAATGCACGCATGTACCATAGCATGTCATACCGGTCGATCATGGACACAATGCCAAACGCCGCGCCGCCCTCTCCCACGACCCCTAGGAGGCAGCGTGACCTCACCACACTCGCCCGTCCACCCCTCGACCAACGACAAGCAGCGAAGAAGCCAGCACAGCCATGCCACTCTCCTCTATCTGCCATGCCGAGCGCACACCAGAGTGTGAGGCTATTCCTGTGCAGCCACGCCGCGCCTCGCTCTCTCCACGTGTACCCACACTCGCCGCTTCACCAGCAACCTCCTAGACACGATCGTTCGCCGCTGCGTGCCCCGTGACCACCGTACGAGATGACGAACACCTCAGTACCCGCACAGAGCATGGACATCTCCCGACCGATTAAGACCACGCCTCGCCGTGCCACTATGTGCATGACCATTGCCGCGGACCACCAGGTCGACCTATGCCCTCCGCCATGCCTATAGCGACCTATAGCAACGTCGCCGACAAGCCCGAGCCATGCCACACTTCTCCTCTCACCGCTGTATAAATAGGACCCTCCCCCATCCTCCAAAGGCACACCATTCCACTCCCCTCTCCCTCATAAACATTCCTGACCATTCCTTGGAGCAAGGCGAGCACCACATCGCCGGAATTTAGCTGTAGTTGCCGCTGTAGTGAAGGAAGGGAGCCATTGATTGGAGCCACCCCAGGAGCCGCCACGACCACCATTCTACTCGCTGTCGTCTACCAGCCCGTTCGCCCCCATCGCCGGACCTAGCTGGAGCCATGGTAAGCCTCCGACGACCCCCACCATCGAGTTAGGTTTAGAATCTCCCGCGCTCACTGCGATGTAGACGATGAACCAGAGTCGTTGCTCTCATTCTAATCGCGCGGTTGTTATTTGTTGATACCATTTTGTTTAGATAGAGTTGCTGACACGTGGGACCAGCCTGTCAGCAGCCCGCTGCACGCGTGCTGTGCAATTGGGCCGGCCCATGTTCATTCCCGTGCGTAGCCCAGAAATTCGAATATATATTTTCTCTTTTATTCAAAATCCCATTTTGAAGCTGTGTTCAAAATTGAATTCAAAGAGATGTACTAAACCAAATTGCATGATCCCAATTTTTTTAGGAAGGTATTGAAAATATCTACACACTCACTTTTGTTTTAAGCCATTAGAAATTATGGATCACCTATAGTAAAAATAACAAGACAAAGACTTTTACAACTTCAAACATTTTTATAAAATCAACTATAAATGCTTTTGAGTTGATTCCAACTCTCAAAAATCACATTTTCCATGCTCTATACGAATATGTAAAAATATTTAGTTTTACATGCATTCATCATGGACTAGTATTGAAAGAATGCTATATAGGCATTTCTAGTCACTCTGATAGTATTAAATAGCAATATTAAAACTTGTAATATATGCCAAACCCTTTTAAATCACTTTCCCAAGTATTGGAATATGTGGTAATGGCATGGGTCAAGATGATCCCATATTTTAATTGGAGAATATTAAACCTTAAGTATTTAAAATGAGTAGAAATTACTTTTCCAAAATAAGATAAATAAGAATGTGTAAATATTTTATGTGATGATTGAGATGATGCTAAATCATATAGTGTGAGCCCATGTGTGCTAAATAGAAGTAGTTAAGTGTTGTTTGGTGATTGTGTACCTCATATGTATTTATAGACGCTAGTACTGACTCGGGGTACAACAAGGAGGAGTACTTCGAGGAAGAGGAAGAGAACTTCCACAACTGAACTACTCAAGGCAAGCCCACTATGCAAGCTGACTTGTGCAGATACCCTATGTATTCTTTGAGATGAAACTTTACCAATTCCCAGTTTTACATACAAGTTTTACTTTTTCTTTACCATGGTTTCTCAAATAGTTCATTAATTGGTGATTAGGGGATAATATGATAGAGGCTATCAAGAGCATAGAACTAGGTGTGGATAGTTACCCTTTATTATCCCCCATCAATAGTGATACCCTCATGGATAGATGCTAGTGCTAAACTAATATGGTTCACTTTAGATGGGAACATCTGGAGAAACTGATTATGAAAACCTTGGAATGATGAGCCATTCTATTGAAATGTTTTGACATGGGTTATGAAACACAATGATTTGAAGATTATACTGAATGAAACATGTGTCTTGACTTTGATAAAAACTGATGGTTGGGTTCGGATGCGATACCATTCCAATTTTACCGTACAACCACAATACCTGAGTTGGGTAGGGCTTAACTGAAAGTTTATATGTCTTAGTATGGGTTCCCTCACAGAAAGAGGTTGAGCTGAGGCTACCTCGTGAATATGAATGTCCACCTATGTAGTTTCCGGGATGGCAGTTGGCCATTGCTGGGAGGCCAAGCTTATAGGATGGTGCCTATACTTGGGTGTGTAATTGTAAGGTTAGGATTTATTATCCGCATACCAAGTATGATGATTCAGGGTTATCCCTGATGGATGTATCAAATTTTGTGGTGAAAGTGTACCACCTCTGCAGAGTGTTAAACTATTCGAATAGCCGCGTCCGCGGTTATGGACAATTGGAGTGGCCATATTGTTCCATTGTCAGATATTTCCAAAATGATTGGCGACTTGAACTATAAATTTGATTTGACCACAACAAGGTTGTGGACATGAAACCTAGGTTCCCACTTAAGTAATCTAGAGAACTAAAATAGGCTTACTATGGAGTACTTATGAAATAAAATTATCTTTTTGCAAACAAGACTAGAACTTAGGACTCCTACTAGTATTACGTTACCTATGTTACTGATAATTTGCGAGTACTTTAAGAGTAATCATGGCTTTGTCCCTAGATATTCCCATGGCCATACTACGAGGAAGACTACATGGAAGATGGATAGCATGAGTTCTATGATAACTAGGATCATCTCCCATCATCAGCATTGCCTGTGCCCATGAAGATGGAGTCTACTACGTTTATTTTCGCTACTCTGATTTGTATTGAGACTTGATCATGAAATCAACTATTTGTAAGACTATTATGATTTGTAATGGATGATGTACTGTGGTACAAATTCTATTATGTCTAGCAAAAATGGTAATCCTGGAATTGCGAGGTACGGCATAACAGGCATCTAGACTTAAAAATCTAGGTGTTGATAGTCACGTCCTCGTTCAGGTGTAGCACCATCATTCTGCTCGTGTCTCCGTTCCATGGCCTCTGCCACCTATGCATCGCTACTAGTACTGCTTCCTCTTCGAGAAGCCTTGGTGCTTTCCTTAGGTAGGTGTCTCCCTTCTTCTCTCGCCTCACTTCTCACTTCTAGACTTGAAGTGACATGCTCTAGTGATCTCTATTGAGCATCAATTCGACCATAGATATCACATCTAGCTTACTGATGCTTGCTATTGTTAGTGACGAAGTGGTACTACTACTATTGCTATAGAATTAATCCAAGGTTTCCTAGTTCTGGCTTTAAAGATTTGGAATGATCATTCCTACATGTTTCTATAGTTTACTACTTATGCTTATATGTTGATACTAGGCTTGATCCAATAGTGTGATTACTGGCTTGGTTACTGTCAACTTGACGATAAACCAGTAACATGTGGTGCTTATTTATATGGACATGTTAATCTATTTTGTAGATGATTCCTAGCTAAATAAGATGAGTTGTTTCTTATCAGCATTGATATGTTTTTTTGGTTCCTACAATTTCTGCTAGGACAATGATATGAATCACATGGTTGATTAACATCGGTGATTAAATTGTGTGGTTAGGTACCCTAGTGGCTTCTACTGCCCTATGTTGCTACTATGATGCCTGCAATAGTGGAGTGTGCACAATAGTGACCCTAGTAGCATGATTTGCTACATTGAATGCTGATATGTTGTAGTTGGTGTTGGCTTGTAAATGTAATTGAAATTTCTACTAGTGATTCAAAAAGCTGAAGCTAAAATTGATATACCAAGTGAAAATTCTTTTAGTTGGTCTTTCCTTAGTTCGAGGATGATGATGGTGTAGCACTTCTACACATACGGAGAGATCTCTCTACCTCGACATTATTTCCCAGAATATAATGATAAGAACAACTACTAATGAGAAGATTCTGGTCAACATGCTATTGTAGAGTAGACTAGCTTAATTAAAATGTTGTTGATCTTGCTCTTGATCAACTTCTACTTGTTGTCATTGGCATGCTCCTCCTTACACTACAAGAAAAGTTTCCTTCCGCAACGAATTGGCCCGACGTTTGTCGTAGAAGGTGCGTCTTCCGTGAGGAAATTCTCGGCTCGGCCGTGGCTGATGGAAAACTTTTTTTCTGGTTTCGCGGCCCTCTACTATGACGGATCTGCTAAAAACATGGAGGAAGCTCGGCTGGCGCGTGGCAGAAGCAAGATTTTCGTTTTCCCGCACGATGTTGACTCGCTAAAGTCTTTTGAGGCGTGTGGGTCCCAGACGTCAGTGTCTCTAGCAGACCATACTTTTCGGTAGCGCCTCCCTGATTTGAACTCGAAAACATAGCTCAAGGCGTGGGCCGCTTAGTCAGGCTGTTTGGTCCCACATGTCATCCTCTCATTAGAAGGATCGTGTGTATGATGGATTTTTTTCCTTCGTACGCGCTACCCTGTTCCGAAGTTGATAGCGCTGCTCGATGCATCTACCGTATAATCAACCTCCTGCGACCCACATGTCATCCTCTCATTAGAAGAAACGTTTGTATGATGGAATTTTTTCCCTCGCTGGCGCTACCCCGTTCCGAGTTGATAGCGATGCTCGACGCATCTAC
This sequence comes from Avena eriantha, assembly GCA_910589775.1. Classification (NCBI taxonomy): domain Eukaryota; kingdom Viridiplantae; phylum Streptophyta; class Magnoliopsida; order Poales; family Poaceae; genus Avena; species Avena eriantha. Next base: position 115,552,777 of record OU342745.1, read on the forward strand.
CGTTTAACCAACCTCCTGAGCCCCACATGTCATCCTCTCATTAGAAGAAACATGTGTATGATGGATTTTGTTCCTTCGCTCGCGCTACCCTGTTCCGAACTTGATAGCGTTGTTTGATGCATCCACCGTTTAATCATGATGTTGGCCCCACATGTCATCCTCTCTTTACAAGAACATGTGTATGATGGATTTTTTACCCTCTGTCGCGCATTCGTGTTCAGAACTTGATAGCGTTGCTCGCAGCTTCAGCTGTTTATACAGGCTGGTGGGCCCGACATGTTAGCCTCACATTAGAAGAATCGTGGGTATGATGGAATTTTTTTCTTCTCTAGCGCTACCATGGTCCAATCTAGATACGTTGCTCGACGAATCTGCCGTTTGCTCACGCTGTTGGGTCCCCCATTTCAGCCTCTCATTACAAGAAACGTGTGCATGCTGAACTTTTTTCTCGCTCGTGCCTCCCTGTTTCGAACTGGCAACGTTGCTCGATGTAGCATCTATATAAGGTCGCGCTGCTAGGTCTCACATATCAGCCTCTCTGTAAATGAAACATTGATTGCTCGATGCAACATCTGTATAAGGTCTCTGCTGGGTCCAACATGTCAGCGTCTCTACAAATGCAAAGTGTGTATGATGGATTCCGCTGTTTTGACCTTGGCAACATTGCTGGGTCCCAGATGTCAGCCTTCTTTGTGTAAGAAACATGTGTATACTGGAAAAAATGTAAAAAACGACAAAGATTATACTATATATTTTATATTTATATTGAAAAAACTAGGAATCAAACTCAAGACTTCAACAAATGGGAACCGCGTGTGCTTCCACTATGCTAGAACCATCTATGCACTACTGGAAAAGATTATATTTAGAAATGTTGAAATCACTTAAAATTAAAAGGCAGCGACACTGACGACTTGCCATAAAAATGCTAAATGCTATGTAGAAATACAACATGGGTAGGAGAAGCTTGTCCTATACTTTATCGGAATGGCACGGAAATACTAAATTAAGACGATTTTGGGCGATAAAAAAATATATTGGGTCCAATCTTGTGAACCAATGGGCTTCTTATCGTGGGCTCCTTACCGAAACTTCTGTAGTGTGGTTCAAGCTTAAAAAACCAAGTAATAATGTTTTGAGGGTTGGCGGCCCATAGCCAACCTGAACATGGAAGGATAAATTAGCGAGGTTTTGGGTAACAGTTGGGTAGAATGTAGTACTATTTTCTAATAACCTCCTCACTGAAAATTCAATGTACTCAATATGTCGCGGGTCAGCAGTCCACCTGACCCGGCAGGCTAAATTTGCAAGGTTTTGGGCCAGTGTTGGGTCGAATGTGCAATCTTTTCGCTAGGTCCTTAGTGAAAATTCAATATAGTTCGTACCCCATCCTCCAAAAAAATGCAGTTGGTACCCTAAGAATATATACTCTGCTCACCACGAAAGGCTAATTAAGGGTTTTTCTTTTGAAACAAGAATATGGGAAGTTTTTTGTCCGAAGTGGGGTTGAAATATTCGTTTTCATAGGCTGAGTAGTAAAAATATATTGTACTGAAGGTCGATGGTCCACCTGACTTGGCTGTACCTATGCCGAATCCGAATGAATGAAGTTGGAAATGGAGAAAAGTGACCGATATTGCACCTTATTATACATAGCGAACATAGAGAGGAACTTGGGCAGTGTAGTATTTGAACATGGAAAGTACTAGAGGGAGTTTAACTAATTGACATAAAATCATGTTATATCAAGTCTTATAGCGCGCAATCATCTTTTCAGCAAAGGATGAATTTCGAGATGGTTTGGGTGGCTTTGAATCGGCCTAAGTGCCCAATAGATTTGATGTTCTCAAAACCTTGTAATCATACCATATAAACTGTTGGCGATAGACACATGGTGGCCTTAACTTGCCCAACCGCAGACACCTCGGGTAAGCACTAGCTTAAATAGATCACTTGAAGTTGTATGCTTCTGTACGATGAAATTAGTACATGCCACAATTAGCGCCAACATGTGGCATTATAATCATGCAAAAAGGCTCAGAATTCGCACATTTAGTTCACAGTTTCGACCACAATAATACAACTAGTTTGTTCTCTAGCACAGACAGTACAATGTCAGCACATCAGAGCTTGACTTGTTCATGTCACATTAGAGCTTGAGTTGTTCATTTCACATATAGAAGAATGAGCAAGGATACAACTGTATTGAACAAGTAATTTCACGGTAGCGCCAAAAGTATGCCATGTATCAGAGACAATATGGTGTCTGTGTAAACAATTTTTCTTTTTTGGAAGGGTGTTCATTAACTCTTTTTTTTAGAATATCGGCATAAACATTTGCAGCTATCATCCTAGGGCGTCTCGGCCTGCTTTGGCGTACCGAGCCAAGATCAATTACGGCCTAGTTAAGGCCTTTTTCATGGCCCTATAAGAAGAAGTGACCTACCTTTCCCTGTTCACTAAGCGGAAAGAAGGAATATTCCTCTCAAAACACAAAGCTGCACGACGTGCGATGGTTCAAAAAAAATGCACGAGTCGCGTATATACAAGCCAGTAAAAGTACTAAAAACTATAGTACAAAAATCACGCTAAGAAATAAGCACGGCTACATGGATTATACCGTGGAAGGCAATACTAAATACAAAAGCACGGCAGGGCTCATATAAACTGATTCAATCTGGTCACCAAAACCAGTGTACTAACATTCAACTATTGAACCATGATGCAAACAAAGATGACACAACGATACACCAGAAAGATCCATAGCTCAGTCTAGGGACGATACAACGAGCATACCAAACCTAAACTAGGCCTAAACCAAATTGCCGTCCGTCGCACAAAGTTTGAACCATCTTTGGGAAGGCTGATAACTGCCACAAGCTCACCTTCAGTTGGCTGCAGGTTGCAATGTTTAATCTGAGGGAATTGTATTCCGTGAAATCTCCTGTATATTGTGTACACACAGTTTTTCCTCATTAATGGGAACAATGTGCCATCAGGAGCCTTGCATCCGCGTTTCTTCATCATCTTGTCAATGATTGGATAATTGAAACTGAGAAACAGAGAGTTGTCCCCCAGGCTGTTAACATGCATCCAAACGATGACCCCTGGAGGTCCAGTAGAGCCAGGATCCTCTTCAAAAATGTAGACACGAGAGGCAGGATATAGGCGTAGGTTAGTACTATTTTGAGAATGATGAATGATTTTACCCTCTTTGCCATGGGCAACCCCCATTCCATACATTGTAATTATGATCATCAAGCATTCACCATCAGCCGATCGAGCGAGGAACCACATGCCTAGCCGATCATTCAGAATAGGTGTTGGGATTACAAATGGAAGCTCTTTGTTTCCCGCAACATCCGAATTCGAGACAAAAAGTGCATTACTGGCATACATATTCTAACACTAGCATTCTTCATTGTTCATGCAAACAGTGTAAATAGGCAAATCCTGACAATAATATTACTCAATAAATTAACAACATTACAAATTGCATTTCTTACTTTGCTATTCTGAATATTTGGAGTTCTTGCTTATCTTAGTTTCATAGTTGTTGTAAGTTTCAATAGAGGAAGCGCCAGTTTTTTATATAGAGGCATGTCCACTTCAATCCTATAGGATTAGATGCCTGCAGTATTTTGGATCAAGTGGTGTTTGATTGCACAGGAAAACCAAAGGAATTGTACAAAGAGGTTGGAGTGGATGGAAATTTTCCTCCAAAATAGAGTGCAAAGGAATCCTTTGAAGGAATTCCTAAGGATTATACTCTTCGAATCAAACAACATTTTATAGAAAAAAATCCTAAGGATCCAAATCCTACAAAAATCCTACACAATACCTCTGAATCCCAAGGAAAAATCCAAAAAGGAAAGATTGATGTCCAACAAAAATCCAATGTGATTCCTACAATCCGAGGAGGGCCAGAAAGTACAAACAGATAAAGAAACCTGGCTTCACTGTGTTGCACTCACAATTGAGATGCTGGTTAATAATACCTTTCATATTTTGACAATGAACGAACTTAGTAGTGCAGGGAAGCCGTCATACACTATATTTTTGGAAGGCATATTACTCGTACTAATTCATTATTGGCAATTGTTCAGTCATTTTTTAGGACATAAAGCATGTGCTCATTCAGTCATACGAAAGGTAAAACATAAACAAGGTAGTTAAAGAACAACTTCACTGAATCACTCGCAATGTATCATCATTGAACTAGAATTACCTTCCGATGTGGGATCCTAGCAGTAGGTGTAGCCTTGACTTGTGACCGCAAAAATGAGGCCACCGTGTTCAATGGCATCATAGTACTATTGTCTTCCAAGACCTGAATGCTCCAGACATCTCCAAACTTGGCTACCGCCTTCCAGGTAGGCGATTTCACCGTCGAACAACGCGAGGAGCTTATAGTCGGTGTAACCCCCAGCTTCTGTGGGCACTCTACAGATTACGATCTTCAACAGCTCAAGAGATCCATCCCACGACTTATTGAACTTTTCTCCATACCTGCGGATTCGCCAAAAAAAACTTTTGAAATGTGAATGAGTTCAGAAATGACTACATGTAACTCTGGGAACCCTGGCTGGCTAGTAGCATTACATGTTATATAGTGGGTGTGAGGCGGTCGCAATGTCAGAAGAATCCATCTATGGAAGGTCAATTACTCAATATGTGTAGATGTTCGCTAGGCACCAGACCTCGTGCTGGTCCATCGCGGCGAGCCAGTCGTCGTTCATGCCAACCCAGAATTTTTTGTGCATGAAGGGCAGGATGGCGGTGCGCCGAGGATGGTCGAGGGGCACCATGTCGTACACCGTGTCGTGCAGACGATGTACCCTCGTACCGTCATAGTCCTCGTCGAACCAATAAGAAGGTTGAGGCATCAGTAGGCAGGGTTCATTCCAATGGTGAACAGTCCATTTCATACCTTCGTTGTTGGCGATACGATCATACAACAGCTTGCAACATGCAGCTAGCCTGACGGTGCGAGAAATGTCCAGACGCTGAATAATGAGGTCGACATCGTCTGCGCTGAGTTGATCCCACTTGCATCGCTTGCTAAGCTTCGAATCGGCCATCACAGCCGGATGGATTTAGGCGGATGCCAAGTGCGACTGGGGTTTACTGAAAAAGATGGAGGAGGGGAGCGTTAGAAGAGAGAGCATGGGGGAGATCGTTGGCGGAGTGGGGACTAGGGAAAAAGATGGAGAGGCAAAGAAAAAACGAGGGAGGAGATTTTATTTGCTTGCTCTGTCAAGTCAATAGCAGCATCGAGGACACCATCGCCTAGACTTCACTGTATGTTAGACTAGCACGCCACGCTGCTAGTAATTTGACAATACTCCTACTTACTATGTATCAGAGGTGCAGTATTGTCTAGTCACATCAGTTTGACCAGAGGGTTTTCTTTTTATAGCTTTCATTTCAACATAGTGTACTAGTATTTTGAACGGAAAATAGGAGGACGAACTACTACTAGTAGTAGCCGCGACATGGACACATGTACTTTCATATTGTTCCCCTACATGCAGAACTCGTAGCATAGAACCGAAAATATATACACCGGATATAATGCACAGTACAAGTATGTCTGTGGTTTTTTTGGCATGTTGCATGTGTTCATGTATGTTCTAGTACAAGGTACATGGAATTACACATGTACAACATGCAACCGCGCAACAAAATGAGAGACGTGCAAGGACACTAGATTTAGCTCAAGTCAGGCAACATGCATGACTTTGTGTGGCTCTGATTCACTAACATGTGGGCCCTGTTAAGGCCGGCTCCACCTGCTAGTGAGAATCTACATGCACCATGCGCTTGGAGCCACTAGGTACGTCCATGACGGAAATTACATTGCAACTAGCTGCACCAGCAACAAGCTGTTGCATGTGGCACTTGCAAGTTTTTAGAAAATGTGAAATAAATCATGAACATAGATCATATTTATATAGTTCATCTATAAATTTCCATCCCTAAAAATATTACAAGTACATGGCCTAGCCACCACAAAATGAACAAATGAACACAAGATATTGTTCGCTTAGGTTTTTTCTTTTTCATTGACACAGGTCACATAAGATCTAATTATGGGACCGAATATTGTAGATGCACAAGATACAACATAGCCAATGTTCCGGATTTATTTCACATTTTTTGAGAACTCGAAAGTGCAACAAATAATAAAGGGGTGCGGGCGCAACGAGTTGCAGAATATTCTACCCGTACTGACTAAAACTATGGCTTGCATACAGAAGGAGTTTGATCCAATCCCAGGCCTTGCACTACATTGCGGCAAAATGAGTGTGAGAGTACACCAAGTTAACGGCTGAGGCCATACAATACAAATAAGGCGAAGGAAATAATTCAAGATACGCAAATCCCTATTCCATATGATCTCCATTTAACCCTTAATTATGCCGATTCCAATCCTTCGCGTTGGCTAAGCTTGGGATGAACCACAACGGAGTCTGCCGCCAATTCCAGCCAATGTTTTTTTGAGGGAAATTCCACCCAATGTTGGTTGAGAAGCCAACAACAGCGTCTCGAGCATTCATACTGATGCGGCATATTTCAGGACAAATATTAAATCCACCGAGACTAACTGCATGCGGCGAGGTGTATACACAGTTGCTCCTCGTTAGATCTCTAGGGCCAAGTCCTGCCGCGCCAACTGGAATGGTAATTGGATAGTTCAATCCAAGGAACATAGAAAATGCTCCAAGGTCTAAAACCCTCCGCCATTGCATCGGTGTAAGTAACATACTAGTGTCAATCGAGAACACATGGCAGCAAAACCCAATAGAATAGGTGTGAATATTGCGGCCATGAGGATAATCAACATTTTCAGCCACAGGATAACTAGTGTCATACCGCCTAGCACTAACGCCCACAGTATTGATCAGAATAAGGCTACCACCATCAGGAGATCTTGCGAACCACCACAGATCAGGACTGTACTCATGATTACCGTCTAATTCAAGTGGCCCCAAAAGGCGCATAGGACCTTGCAAGGAAAGCACATTTGTAGGTCAATTGAGCAAAATTTGAATGATGAAGCTTGAAAATTTAAGGATGGAAATTTTACCCCATGCCCGAGGATCCCATGCATAAACATTGCCAATCTGAGTTACAACATAGACAACTCCATTGTGGATAATTGCATCACAGTAGCTGAACATGCTGAACTGGTTCTCAAGAACCTTCAACATACTCTGAGAACCATCAAGGAAGGCAATTACTGTGTCGAATATGGTTAGGAGAGAGAAATCCTTATAGTTACTAGCAGTTGTGGGAACTCGGCAAATGGCTATCTTCAGTAGATTAGTAGGCTGACCAGCCACGATAAACTTAAGTACCTCGGGTGTGGCCACAAAATCGAAGATCGCTGGTAGAGGAATCCAGCGACGACTGAACACATTCACAAGCTCCCAGTTCCAAGCAAGGCCAACAGTAGCGATCCAATCTCCATGGGCGTCTTCCCACTTCTTACCCTCACAATCTGGCATCACAGCGTCGGAGGAGGACCTCTCCAGCAGCGTCAGCTCTCACAAGGTCCACCCGAACTTCTTCTGTGGCTTCTTCTTGCCCCTGATGCAATAGTAGCTGCCCCTGTAGAACTGCTTCATGCGATTGTCGCGGTAGAATACATTGTACTCACGCGGTACCTCAGTTGAGTGAGAGTGACGAACACAAGGAGACCAAATGGATGAGATTTCGATAGAGATGCACTATGTGTTGCAGAGTAAAGATAACGTTTGCAGCAGGCGGCGGGGCTCGCGGCGGTGATGACATCGCATCTAGCAGAGATTTCTTCAAGGGGCCATCAGAAAACACCCTAGAAGTGTCATTGTCATTGATCAATTGGGCCATCCTGAGGAAGGGCTCGAGAATGTAGGGGCGATGGCGTTTGGTTTTGATTAGGGGTTTTGGAGGAGAGAGCGAGCGGCAGCTGGCAGGGCGAGACGGAAAATAGTCTATCAAACTGGGCGCCGGTGCTAATCCTAAAGTGGCATGGCAGTGTTGGCGCACGCCAGTATTGGTGTGCGAGTGGTAATGGCCGTCGCCGGGACGCTGGAGGTGAAGTGAGGATGGAGATCGAGGCAAAGAGAAATATGGAATTAAATCAAACCAAGCATGCCTTATTTCTCTCTACTAAATCCACAGTGCATGTTGAACTGGGCTACGGAGATGCTCCGAAAGCGGCATGGCGGTGTTGGCGTGTGCTAAAGGTGGGCGAGTGGGGATCAACAAGAAGATGGAGAGGAAGAGGATGGAGAGCAAAGGAAAATAGAATAACTCGATTGAAATCGTACCGCCTACCGAGTATGGTTTTTCTCTCTTCTCTGCGTTTCCTGGTGCCTATCGAGTAAATAGGTCAGGCCTAGCCTAGCATGTGATGGAGCTGTACCGTCCTCTCAAATAAATGGTCCAGAGACGGTTCGGAGTATACTCGAAGCTCCTCTTGCCGAACATAATAATCCTTTGATCTTCTAGATTCATCATCTTCTGAAGTCACATTTGGAACAAGTACTACTTTACTACTACTATAACTAATAAACACATAAAGGTTCCACCGGTAATTAAGGAACCAAAACTACTATCAAACTATTGTGTAGTACTACAACAACAAAATGCTCCCAAAATGGGCTACCGGTACGGCAGTACCATCTGTACACCAACACGCTGCCACCTCAAATAAGATTGCCTACCACACCGCCAATTTCCTCTCCCCTGTCAGCCTCTACGCCCCCGTTACCGGGCCCAAAATCGAACATCTCTCAGTTCAATAAATAAAAAAATTCGATAATATCTCAAAAAATCAACCATCCACCAAAAGAAATTCTATTGTCTAATGCTTCCCGTTTATTATGAACGGACGGTCGCAATTGCTCGAGTGCCGCGCGGGAGTAGTAGTCGTCTGATCTACTGGCTATAGCTCCGCGAAAGCACGTGCCTAGAAGCGATAGAAGAATTTATTCTCTGTCAGTGACGGAAGAAGAACGACGATATACATTACCAAATCAACAAATCAGTGGCTTTATCCGTCTGACCAGTGAGAGCCGACACGAGTGGTGAACAATTGAAGCGCAGCAAAATAGGTGCCTTTAAGGCATACAGTACGTACACCTCCATTCTGATTTATTATGGTCACATAATGCTAAATAACTTAGACTACTCTAGTAACTTGCACATGTACCTTCATCATAGTGGGTAACAACATGTGTGTAGTGTCACGCAAAGGCCTAATTAATTAGGTTGTACTCCCTTTGTTTAGAAATATAAGACGTTTTAGCTTTGTGAATCGAATGTATCTAGACGTCTTTTAGTGTATGGGTTCGTAGAGGTTAAGAGTGAACCTATACACTAAAAGGCGTCTAGATACATTCATCTCACAAAGCTAAAGTGCCTTATATTTCTGAACGGAGGGAGTAGAATCACATATACTACTAGTCTTGGTATGTGTGATGTTATGGTAACTAGCTAAGTTATTATGTCACTTTCTTTTTTCATTAATTAACTCTGAAAAGACATTTAATTCGAGACAAGTATCTACGCATAATTGTAGCTCAAGTTTGTCAAGATGCAAAATCATAGGAAGAAGTTAAACCTCTTGTAAAAACTCTCTGTGGTTTCTGATACGGAGTATATTAATTGACTGTCCGATGGGTGCCTCCAAAAGCTTTTTCTGAAAAATTTCAAAGCAACCTACAATTTTCTTGTAGTTCAAATTTGACCTAATTTTGATGAATCTACATAGAGTCATTCAAGTGGCAGAGTTAGCTAGGAAGTTTGAAAACTCATAAAACATAGGAATCGTTAGTACACCATGTTAGTCCACTATATACACTAGTAAGTTGCATGGGCCTTGCACGCGAGACTCAGATAGTACACGTATGACATATCATCACTATATACAATTATAATTGGTAAAGCATAAAAAATTATATATTCGATCAACATCTATAAACTATCGGTGTATATTTGGTCCTTGTACTTTGTATTATCATGTATAAGTCAAAGATTATTAGCTACCTAACACATGAAATTTTTGATAACATGGTCTAGAGAAACAAGGGAGAATATTCTAGTATGGTGGAGAAGTGTGTTTTGAGGTTTGCGCATAGCATTCATTATGCCGAAGACTATCAATAGAATCTTCCAGATGCTAGAATACAAAAGAAGATCCAACGGCTAGAAATGCTAGGATTCGCGAGTCTTGATCCAACGGTCAACATTCAAAGTTATCCGTACACTATATAGTGGTTTGTAATGAAAACTATCAATAGAATCTTCAAGATGCTAGAATGTAAAAGAAGATCCAATGACTGGAAATGTTGGAATTCACGAGTCTTTATCTAATGGTCAATATTCAAAGTTGTTTGTACACTATGTAGTGGTAAGATCATGTAGAAGTCAACGATTATTAGCTACTAGTAAGTTTCACGTGAGACTTAGATAGTAGATGTATGCCATATCATCAGTATATACAATTGTAATTGGTAAAGCATAAAAACAAATTTTGAGCAACATCTAAAAAGTATGGGTGTATATTTTGTCCTTGTACTTTGTATCATCATGTACAAGTCTAAGATTATTAGCTACCTAACACATGAAATCTTTGATCACAGGCATGGTCTAGAGAAACAAGGGAGAAGCTTATAGTATGACAGAGAAGTGTGTTTTGAGGTTTGTGCATAGTATTCATTATGCCGAAGACTATCAATAGAATCTTCTAGATGCTAGAATGGAAAAGAAGATCCAACGGCTAGAAATGCAGGGATTCGTGAGTCTTCATCCAACGGTCAACATTCAAATTTATTCATACACTATATAATGTTAAGATAAGATACTAGTATGTTGCATGTGCCCTGCACATGAGGCTCAGATAATAGACGTCTGGCATATCATCACTATATAAAATTATAATAGGTAAATTGGAAAAAATATAAATTTGATGAACATCTATAAAGTATGGGTGTATGTTTCGTTCTTCTACTTTGTATCATTATGTGTAGAAGTCAAAGATTATTAGCTACCTAACACTTGAAATTTTTGGTAACATGGTCTAGAGAAACGAGGGAGAAGATTCTAGTATGATGGAGACGTGTGTTTTGGGAGGTTTATGCATAGTGCATTCATTGTGTTCAAGACTATCAATAGAATCTTCTAGATGCTAGAATGGGAAAGAAGATCCAATGGCTGGAAATGTTCAGATTCGCGTGTCTCGATCCAACGCTCAATATTCAAACTTATTCGTACACTATATAGTGGTAAGATAAGATAAGATGTCTAAAAACATGGCTTGTGGCATTCAGATCCATACTCTTTAGACTATCTTTACAGAAAGGAACAATCTCGTCATCACTCGGAAATTAAGAATGATATTTCCTTATTTTTAGAAACTCACATCGACGATATTGTTTACTACAAGAAGATGCACCCGTCTACCTCCGAAATGACAGTTAACTCAAGAGCAATCTATCGCATTCACTTGTAGCTCAAATTTGATATAATTTCGTTAAATTGTTAAGATGCAAAATCTTAGCAAGAAGTTGAACTTGTTGTAAAAACTATCGGTGGTGGTTTGTGATATATTAAATCAGGCCCCCAGTGGTTACCTCCAAAAAACGTAAAACTTTCAATGCAACCTACAATTTACTTGTAGTTCAATTTACTTTCAATGCGAACAATAATCTCATCATCACTCGGAAAATTGAGAATGTTCTTTCCTGATAGTTGGAAACTCACATCGGCGGTACTGATTACTACAAGAAGATGCATCCATCTACCTCCAAAGAGACATTTAATTAGAGAAAAATCTATCGTGCTTACTTGTAGCTCAAGTTTGAGCTAATTTTTTGTTAAATTGTCAAGATGAAAAATCTTAATTAGAAAGGAGTTAAAAACCTATTGTCAAAACTCTCGGTTGTTTTCTGATATATTAACTGAGGCCCCAATGGGTACACCTCCAAAAGTTTTTTTGTAATTCTTTAGAAGCAACCTACAATAATTTAGTTGTTGTAGTTCAAGTTTGACCAAATTTCGATAAATATAGGCATGAAGTCATTCAAGTGGAAGTTAATTAGCTACATAGAGAGTTTGAAAACTCATAAAACATGGGAATCGTAGGTAAAACATGTTGGTCCACTTAATATGTCTAAAAGCTTGGCTTATGGAATTGAGATCCATATTCTTTAGACTTTCTTTACATAAAAGAACCATCTCGTCATCACTCGGAAAACTGAGGATTTTCTTTTCTCATAGTTAGAAACTCACACCGATGACATTGTTTACTAGAAGAAGATGCACCCATCTACCTATGAAAATACATTTAATTCAAGAGCAATCTATCGCACTTACTTGTAGCTCAAGTTTGATCTAATTTCATTAAATCGACTAGAAGTCACTGAAGTGTGCAAAGTTTGCTAGGAAGCTTGAAAAATCCTAGTACTAAAAACTTGGGCATTACGTATAAGAAACTGTTGGTCCAATTTGTGTGATAATTGTGTTGGTTGCAATTTCTTTTAACTATGGTAGGTCTCGTAGGAGAGAGGTGCTTGAGAGTTAACACGATCGATGGATGTACAAGTTACATCAAGGACCTCATAAAAAATGAAAATTACATCCAAGTCCATCCATTTAACACAATGACCCTAAAAGTAAATAATGAAGTGTGTGTGTTTTGTGTTTTGCTCATACTAGCATTCATCGTGCTAAAGACTATCAATAGAATCTTTATCGATGCTAAGGGAAAATAGAAGATCTAATAGTTATCAATGTTTGGATTTACCAGTCTTGATCCAGAGGTCAATGTTCGAAGTTAATTCGTACACTATACAATGGTGGTATGGTATTGTAAGAGATAAGACAAGATAAAGATAAGATAAGAAGTACCGCGAATGGCTGATCTAATGGTTGGTCTCGCAGGAGCGAGGTTCTTGAGAGTTAAGACAGTCAGGGGAAGTACAAGTTACATCAAGGACCTCACAAAAATTGAAAATTGCATCCAAGTCCATGCATGCATTTAGCACAAGGACCCTGAAACTGAGAAATGAAGTGTGTGTTTTGAGGTTTGTGCATACTAGCATCCATTGTGCTAAAGACTATCGGTAGAATCTTTCTAGATGCTAATAATGGAAAAGAAGATCCAACGGTTAGCAAAGTTTGGATTTGCTAGTCTTGATCCAATGGTCAATGTTCAAAGTTTGGATTTGCCAGTCTTGATCCAATGGTCAATGTTCAAAACGGGTTCAAAATTGCCTTCTCTCCCAATGTTTAGCCGATCTTTTGGATAACCTTTACTCTCGATGTTTGGGAAGCAAGTGAATCTTTCGAAAATCGGAAAAGTTTGAATTTTTGTGCCGCCAAGGACCAAAGTGGTTTCCTTCCTATGTACTCCTCGTACCTACTCCACAACAACGCATGGCTGCCGAACACGCCAGAGACACAGAGCCGTCGTACCAAGGCAACACGTGCACAACGCCACACTGTGGACGAGGGGAGAGAGATCAGTCGGACCGGTGCGCGAGGGGAAAGGGGAGGAGAGATGGAGCATAGCGAAGGACAGAGAAAACACATGATTTTTTTGCGTGAATAGGTCCTGAAATTTACTACTAGTATAGTGTACACTATAAGGCTGCAAGAGTACCTCGCGTCAGAAACCCATCATAACTTTGCTTTGACATGGAATCGCCTTCAACTTCTCTTCGTTGCTGCCCTCTTCCCCTGCGAACATTTTATTCTATCAGCATGTACTGCGCGTGGAAAGAGGTGACCATATGTCTAATCAAAGAAATATACTACTCCCGCATTTTGTAAAAAAGCACACCTTAATAAGGCTCAGATAGTAAATCGTATGACTTATCATCACTATAAAATTATAATTTGTAAAGCACAAAAAATTATAAATTTGATCAACATCTATAAACAATGGGTGTATATTTGGTCCTTTTACTTTGTATCATCATGTGTAGAAGTCAAATATTATTAGCTACCTAACACTTGAATTTTTGGTAACATGGTCTAGGGAAACGAGGGAGAAGATTCTAGTATGATGGAGAAGTGTGTTTTGAGAGGTTTATGTATAGTGCATTTATTGTTTTCAAGACTATCAATAGAATCTCTTAGATGCTAGAATGGAAAAGAAGATCCAACAGATAGAAATACTGGGATTCGCGAGTCTTGATCCAACGGTCAGCATTCAAACTTATCCGTACACTATATAGTGGTAAGATAAGATAAGATCATGTAGAAGTCAACGATTATTACCTATGAGGGAGAATATTCTAGTATGATGGAGAAGTGTGTTTTGAGGTTTGTGCACAACATTCATTATGCTTAAGACTATCAATAGAATCTTCTAGATGCTAGATTGGAAAAGAAGATCCAACAACTGGAAATGTTGGGATTCACGAGTCTTGATCCAATGGTCAATATTCAAAGTTATTCGTACACTATATAGTCGTAACATAAGATAAGATAAGATATCTCTATCTCTACTACTATCAAGAGCGAGGTGCTTGAGAGTTAACATGGTCGGTGTAAGTACAAGTTACATTAAGGACCTCACAAAAATGAAAATTGCATCCAACAAGTTTGTGCATTTAGCACAAGGACCCTTAAACCGAGTAATGAAGTACTATGTGTTTTGAGGTTTGCGCATACTAGTGTTCATCGTGCTAAAGACTATTAGTAGAATCTTTCTAGATGCTAAGAATGGAAAATAAGATCCAACGGTTAGCAATGTTTGGATTTGCCAGTGTTGATCCAACGGTCAATGTTCAAATAAGTTAATCCCTAAACTATTTAGTGGTGGTATGCATGGTATTGTAAGAGATAAGAGACAAGATAAAGGTAAGATAAGAAGTATTGTGAATGGCCGATCTAATGGTAGGTCTCGTAGGAGCGAGGTGATTGAGAGTTAACACGGTTAGTGGAAGTACAAGTTACATTAAGAACCTCGTAAAAAATGAAAATTGCATCCAATTCCATGCATTTTAGCACATGGACCCTGACACTGAGCAATGAAGTACTGTGTGTTTTTACGTTTGCGCATACTAGTGTCCATCGTGCTAAAGACTATCAATAAATCAAATCTTTCTCTATGCTAAGAATGGAAAAAAGATCCAACGGTTAGTAATGTTTGAATTTGTTAGTCTTGATCCAGCGGTTAATATGTTCAAAGTTAATCCCTACACTATGTAGTGGTATGGTATTGTAAGAGATATGAGACAAGATAAAAGATAAGATAAGAAGTACTGCGAATGGCTGATCTAATGTTAGGTCTTGTAAGAGAGAGGTGCTTGAGAGTTAACACGGTGGGTAGAATTACAATTTACATCAAGGACCTCATAAAAAATGAAAATTGCATCCAAGTCCATGAATTTATCACAAGGACCCTGAAACCGAGTAACGAAGTGCTGTGTGTTTTGAGGTTTGTGCATACTAGTGTTCTACCTCCGAAAAGACTTTTAAATCAAGAGAAATCTATTGCACTTACTTGTAGCTAAAGTTTGGCCTAGTTTTGTTAAACTGGCAAGAAGCAAAATCTTAGCAAGAAGTTGAATTTGTCGTCAAAAATCTCGTTGGATGGTTTCTCATATATTAATTCTGACCCCCCGATGGGTACCTTCAAAAGCTTTTTCGTAAAACTTTCACAGTAACCTACAATTTGCTTGTAGGTTATTCAAATTTGACCTAATTTTGATAAATCGACATAAGGTCATTCAAGTGGGCGAAGTTAGGTAGCAAGTTTGAGGATTCATAAAACACAGGAAATCATAAGTACAATATGTTGGTCCACTATATATATGTGTGAAAACTTGGCTTCTAGCATTTAGATCGATATTCTTCGAACTTACTTTATGAGAGAGAATAATCTTGACATCACTCAGAAAATTGAGAATGGTCTTTCCTGATAATTGGAAACTCACACCGACAACATTGTTTACTGCAAAAAGATGCACCCATCTACCTCCGAAAAGACATTTAATTCAAGAGCAATCTATCGCGCTTACATGTATCTCAATTCTGACTTAATTTTTTTTAAATTATTAAGATACAAAATCTTAGAAAGAAGTTGAACCTATCATTAAAGCTCATAGTGGTTTCTCATATATTAATTCACCCCTCCCTCAAAGGGTACCTCCAAAAGCTTTTTCATGAAACTTTCAAAGCAACCTACAATTTACTTGTAGTTCAAATTCGACCTAATATAATTTCGATAAATCGGGATAAAGTCATTCAAGTTGGCCGACTTTGGTAGGAAGTTTGAAAGCACATAAAACATGGGTATCGTCAGTACAACATGTCGGTTCACTTTATATATATGTCTGAAAACCTGGATTGTGGCATTCAGATCCATATTCTTCGGACTTTCTTGACGAAAAATAACAACCTCGCTTGTCATCTCTCGGAAAATTGAGAATTGAATGTTCTTTCCTGATAGTTCGCAACTCACACCGACGACATTGTTTACTGTATTATGATTTTTTTCAATGAGTATACTATTTAATACTGTATATAGTTGGTCAAACTTTGTAACGGTTGACTTTGACTAAACATAATATGTTGAGTAATACTCCCTCCGTTTAGAAATATAAGACGTTTTAGCTTTGTGAAATGAATGTATCTAGACGCCTTTTAGTGTATGGGCGTCTAGATACATTCGATTCTCAAAGCTAAAACGTCTTATATTTCTGAAGAGAGGGAGTATTAAATAAATGGAGTATAGGATAAGATTAGGAAAACAACATTTTTTTAGAACCCTCACAAGCTTTTTCTTAGTATCACATATCTGAATATTACATTGACACTGATGATTAACCAAACTGCAAACAGAGCAAACCCAAACACATATGGAGTAGTGGTAGTACTACAACTTACTTCTAGGGGGGCTCCATGGTCTTCTCTGGCGACTTGGCAGCATCCTCCATGGGCAAATTGGCTGCATCCTCCGCGGTACCATCACCAAGCAGGGACTCGTGGATGCTGGGCAGCACGCCGATGTGCGTGATGGTAACACCGACCAGCAGCTTGCTGAGCTCCTCGTCGTGCATGACGCTGAGCACGTGCCTTAGGATTATGCAATCTTCTTGTTGTTCTTCACGGCTTTCCCGGGGAGCTCCAGCACCTCGGCGGTGAGGTACTCGAGAACGGCCGCGAGGTAGATGGGAGCCCTGAAGCCTATGTGCTGGGAGTACCGACCCTCCTTGTGGTAGTGCCCGATCCGGCCGACGGGGAAATGCAGCCCGACCTTGACGGACGTCGACACCTTCTTCTTCCTGCCGCTGCCTGGTGCAAGACTGCGACTTGGAGTGGCCAGAGCAGGATTCAGAAGCCGGCGACATGTCTTCTTTTTCTCAACGTCCTTTGTCGCCACCACCTAGGTCTTCTTCTTCCCACGGGGAGCTCCGGTCTTTGGATCCAGAGCTACAAACCCTAAGAGGAAGACAGGTTAATTGTGGAGGGCCGGTGAAGGTGCCCAGGTCCCTTGTATTGAAACTTTAACAGTGTCGTTTTTCCTATTTTACAAGTATGAATTTTTAAAAGGAGTACTACTACTAAAAGGTTGTGTGCATGTTTCCTTATTTTCTTTCACTTTTTTGAAACATGGTCAGATGTGTCAGCATGAAAATTCATACAAAGAAGTTGTATCTTTCAAAACAATAGTCGGTTTTTAGTATGACTACGTGGGTACAATAATTTGTACTATATGAATTTCTGACAAATTTACAAGCAATCTATCAGGCACTTGTAGATCAAAATTTACCTACTTTGGTTTTATTGACAAAATGTCATTTAATTATGCGAAATTAGCAAGAAGTCCTGAAAATTCATGAAACTTGTTAACCATGAAGCATACTCTATTTTGTGCGAAATTTAGTGTGTTGTGGCATTCAGCGCCATACTCTTTGACTTTTATTTGAAAAATAATTATATGTGGCACTTCTAAAATAATTTAACAAAATTCTATACATAAAAGTTGAAAAGTCCAATTAACAACATTAGTATGCCATGCCAAGATGCACCCCGTCTACCGGAAATGGACACGACCTTTGTCATTATTTAACTTGAAACCCAAGTACTCCCTCGGTCTCAAATTAGATGTCGCAAGTTTTTAAAAATTTAGATGTATCTAGACTAGATAGTGGCTAGATACATCCGAATTTAAACAATTTTGAGACATCTATTTTGAGACATCTTGTGGCACTTATTTAGATCAATATTCTTCGGACTTCCTTTACGGGAGAGAATGATCATGACATCACTCGGAAAATTGAGAATGTCCTTTCCTGGTAGTTGGAAACTCACACTGACGAGATTGTTTACTATAAGAAGATGCACCCATCTACCTCTCAAAAGACATTTAATTCAAGAGCAGTCTATCATGCTTACTTGTAGCTCAAGTCTAACTTAATTTCATTAAATTGATGCAAAATCTAAGCAAGAAGTTGAACCGTACCTATATATCATAAAACTCTTGGTGGTTTCCCACATATTAATTGACCCCTCCCCCCGATATATATGGGTACCTCCATGAGAGATCTTTCGTCAAACTTTCAAAGCAACCAACAATTTACTTGTGGCAGTTTAATTTGTACCTAATAATTTCGATAAATCGACATACAATCAGTCAAGTGGACGAAGTTAGCTAGGAAGTTTGAGAACTCATAAAACATGGGAAATCGTAAGTACAACAAGTTGGTCCATAATATATTTCTGAAAACATGCCTCGTGTGAGTCATTCAGATCCATATTCTTTAGACTTGATTTACGAGGAAGAACAATCTCGTCATCACACTCAGAAAATTGAGAATGTTATTTCCTGAGATAGTAGGAAACTGATAGTGATGGAATTGTTTACTACAACAAGATGCACCTATAGACCACCGAAAAGACATTTTAATTCAAGAGCAATCTATATCATTCTTACTTGTAACTCAAGTTTGACCTAATTTCGTTAAATTGTCAAGATGCAAAATCTATCTTAGCAAGAAGTTAAACCTATTGTCAAAACTCTTGGTGTTTTGTGATATATTAATTGACCCCTCGATGGGTACCTCCAAAAGCTTTTTCGAAAAACTTTCAAAGCAACCTATAATTTTCTTAGACACGAGGCTAGTAAATTTCTAAGCTACATATAGTAAGGGCGTGTGCAGTGTCTAGAAGTAGCTATGAAAACTACTTTGGTCCAGCGTTTAGAACTGAAGTGGGTCCACACAACCATGCTAAAAATAAAAATAGACTGTTATCCACTGAATAGTGGGCCCTCCCAATTGATTCTCTTAGACATAAGTCTAGCACTAGAATCACCTTGAAGAATCTTTTTGTTAGCACTACCCACTCCACCGTTATGATATATGTTTAAGACTTGACACTGTGCTTTCTATGATGTCCGGGGCCAATGGGCTCACTACCGTGGGGCCCATTGTTATTAGTGGTCTAGTTATATCCTATAGTAGCCAACGAATGTTAGCTCTGACTCCCCTAGCTATTCCTTCTCGATGAAGCCTCAACACTCGGCTTTGAAGGATGGTTACAAGGGCAATAGGTGCCTATGATGACTTCTTCAAGCTCAAGCCCCCCCACCAGACAGTCCGAGGACACAATCTTTCGGAGGTGCACATAGGGGTAGGATGTGCGTTTATCCGTTCATAGGGGTGAGTGTGTGTATGCATTTGTGAACGTGTGTGTTTTGTAGTGGATTTTCACAAAAATGAGAGAGATGGGCCTTCCGTTTGTATTAAGTTTTGCTCGGTTTTCCCAAAGTAATTGCAATGGTCACTGGTGTCTAGGGTCTACGGGCTCACTATCGAGGGCCACATTATTAGTGGTTCAATTACATCCCATAGCAGCCAATGAATATGAGCTCCAACCCCCAAGCACTTCCTTCACCACGAAGCCTCGGCGCTCGACTTTGAAGGATGGTTATGAGGGTAGTGAGAGGCGACATTCCCGTCAATATATAGCGAGGTGCCTATGGTGACTTCGTCAAGCGCAAGCCCCGCGAGATCAGTGTCAAGGTCCAGTATTCTTGAAGTACTCATAGGTGTAGGGTGTGCGTACCTGCATTCATAGGGGTGAGCGTGCGTACGCATTTGTGAGTGTCTCCGTTTTGTAATGGATTTTCACAAAAAGAGACGGGGGCCTTTCGTTTATTTATTGAGTTTTGATCTGTTTTCCAAAAGTAGTCCATGTAACGCAAGTCAAACTAGGTGAGTGATGTTTGGTGGCCCACAGGCTCTCTAGCACGGGCCCCAGTTATCAATGGTCGAGCTAAATCCAATACGGAGTAGTAGCCAGTGGATGTGAGGACCGGCTGCCCTACCTCTTCCTTCTCCATCAAGCCTCTATGCTAGGCTTTGAAGGCGCACTCTTTTTTCGAGCAATGTCGGCGGATTCAATCATGCCGGTCCGGCGAACGACGGAGGATGTTGATGCGCAAGGCGGTCAGGTTAGGCTAAGTACACCAGAGTTCACAGTCTCAGTTTATTTTCTCGAATTCAGCATATGGGTTCTCTCCTTTTGGGGTTTTTCTCTATTCTTCCCGTCTCGATGGACGATGTTTCCTGGGTTCAGATGCAGGCACGGATGGTAGACGCGGAGTGGTACGACATCGTTACAGCTGCGGATCTATGGCTCTGGTTCGACGGCGCCCTGGCGCCCCGTCACCGCATCGCGTTCGAGGGAACGAACTTCGGCCACAGGTTCTTGGGTTGCAACTATGAATGTGAGAATTGCATGTTCGTCCACTAGGTAGATCTACCACACTCACTTACGCTGCAGCGCACGATGATGTCGCTGTGGTTATAGCTCGAGGTCCGTGATGATCTCGAAGTGGAGGAGCAGGAGCGCCATCAGATGCATTCCGAGGAGATGGCTATAGAGTTAACGGATGTCTCCAACTCACTACACTCAGTTGAAAACAGGATAGATGCTCTTAGATTTGGGTAATTAGCGTTGGACATTAGGTTCTTAACCAAGTATGGTTTGCAATCTAGATATTTAGCATGCTCATGATGCTTTTGGTGGCTAGCTGTAGATTCCACTAATAATTAAGTAATCCACTTTTTTTACTAGTACTCACCATCTCATAGTACTGCCACGTTAACTTACTGTCAACACCCGGATTTTTAATCTCAGATGCCTGTTATGTCATTCATCGCAATCCCAGGATTACCATTTTTAAGAGACATAACATATTTGATATCACAGTACATCATCCATTACAAACCATACATAAGGTCTTACACAAATAAGGATCTCATGATCGAGTCTTAATACAACAAGCAGCGGAATAAAAGATAAGCGTAGCGGTGGGGTCCATCTTCAGGGGCACAGGCAATGCTGACGAAGGCAAATATTCCTAGTTATCATAGCCGTCCTGCTGGCCATCATCTTGGTAATCTCCTTCATAGTCTGGCCATGAGAATAGCCTGGGACAAAAGCCATGAGTACTCTTTAAGTACTCGCAAACTACCACTAACAAGTAGTATAGTTCTAAGTTAAAGTGCTAACTCTATGATTAACTATAAATTTAAGTTCGAAACCTAAGCTGAGTTCAGAAGAAAATAAGGATAAAATAAAGTTCTAGAATCACTTAAGTTGGGAAACTAGTGTCATAGTCACAACTCTGTTGTGGTCCAGTCAAGATTCATCATTCATTTCATAAGTTATTTGGAAAACATCTGACAACGAAACAGTTTGGCCATTCCAACTATCCATAACCGCAGACGCGGCTATTCGAATAGTTTGACACTCTGTAGAGGTGGTACACTTTCACCACAAGATTCGATACATCTGTCAGGGATAACCCTAAATCATCATACTTAGTATGCAGATAATCAAACATAACCTTTCCTTTACACACCCTACTATAAGCACCTCTCCTATGAGCATGGCCTCCCAACCATGACCATCTGTCATCTTGGGCACTGCATAGGTGGACAACATTGAGAGGTAGCCTCATCTCAAACCTCTCCTACGAGGGAACTAATACTAATGCATATAAACTTCCGGCTAAGCCTTACCCAATTCAGGTAATGTGGTTGTACGGTAAATTTGGAATGGTATCCCATCCAAATCCAACCATCAGTTTTACAAAAAGGTTAAGTTCATGCCTCAACATTTTCATCATCATAAACCATTTGTGTTTCTCAACACATGTCAAAACATCTCAATAGAATGACTCATCATTCCAAGGTTTTCATAATTCATTTTCACCAAGTGCTCCCATCTATAGTGACTCAAGTTTTTATCTACTATAAACTACTAAGTTAAGAGTGTTCACTAAGGTGGAAAAGATGGGATCAATCTCATGCCATAGAATGACTTCTAAAGTATTCTATATGGCCAAGTTTTATACTCTTTATGCTACCTTCTAAACAAGTAAAGAACTTTGGGTAAAGTAAAGGAAGTAAAGCTTGGAAAAATAATACTTGGGGTAAGTAAATAGTCAAAGTGGTATAACCCAAAGCATGCCTAATGCATTTGCTTAGATTATCTGGCTTGCAAGGGTTATCTTGCATTGTTAATGGTGGATTGCCTTGGTTGGTGCAGTGGTTGAAGTTTTCTTCTTCTTCTTCTTGGTAGAACTCCTCCTCGTAGACTTGGTCGGTACTATCGTCTATAAATACATACGGAGTACACAATCACATAACAATACTTAACTAGTCTAATTAGCACTCTAAGGCATATAGTTGATGATCTATTACCATCACAAGCATCACAAGTTTAATTCAATAGTTTCATTCTTTTTATTTTAGAAAAGTAATTTCTACTCATTGAAAAATTAACTAAGATTTAATATTCACCACTTCAAATATGGGATCATGTGGACACATGTCATCACCACATATCCTAACATGTGGGAATGGGATTTAAGGGTTGGATCATAATTAGTTGGGTTTAAGTTCATTATTTAATGACTTAAAGTGACTAGAAATGCCTATATAGCATTATTTAGGTACTAGTCCAAAGTCACTGCATGTAAACCTTAATATTTTTACATATTCAGATAGATATAGTGAAATGTGAATTTTTAGAGTTGGAAGCAACTCAAAATCTATCTTGGTTGATTTTATAAAAATGTTGCAAGGTGCAAATGCTTCTGTTTATTATTTTTACTAGGAGAGATCTCTAACTCTGATTGGAATAAATCCAACGGGCTTGGTTAGATATTTTCAGTAGCTCTCTAGCAAAATTTGAATCACTCCATTTGGATTTGTAAATCTTTCTGAATTGAATTTCAAACACAGAGACTGAACTAGGTTTAAACTAAAAAGAAAAATCCAAATTGAAACTAACTGGGTTGCGCGGCAAAGCTTAACGGGCCGGCCCAGTGTCACTCCACGGCACAGGGCTCAGCTGACAGGGGGTTCTACCGGTCAGAGGCTCATAACGCGTGAAGCGGTACGGGGCGATATGGGTCTTCGGATTAGAACTGGGATCGACGGTTGGGGATCATCGTCGACGACGAACAGGTCGCCGTGGAGCTCTAACCCTAGCGGCTCGATGGGGGTGCATAGGGGGCGTACCAGGGCTCCAACAACGACGGCGAGGCGGGCAAACGAACTGGTGGTCGACGGCGACCTCAGAGACGGTCGAGGCCGCTCCGGGGGTGGTCGCAATCAGCGGTGCCGTTCTCCTCCAAAGGCGGCCTGATCCGGTGAACTGCTGCTCCCCTCGCTCCGGCTAGACGTGTGGGATGGTCAGTGAGGTGAGGGGAGGTGAGTGGTGTGCTGCAAATGGCTGGGGGTGCCCTCCTTTTATAGGCTCGACGACGGGACAACGAGGCGTGGCCAGGCGACGGTGGCGACATGGCTACGGGCTGCTAGCGGCATGGCTATGGGCGGCGATCGACGCGTGGTCTCCTGGCGGTGCTCTAGCGCTTTAATGCGGGCATAGGGGCGGTGGTAAGTGGTCGGGTGCAGCTAGCACTCTGAGCGGCAGAGGCGGCGGTGTCCACGACGAGCGGTGGCTATGGTGCGTTGGGCGGCGAACGGGCATGTCCGGCGTGCTCCCTGGGTCGTGGCGAAGCGGTGGGTGCGGGTTGTGGTCGAGCGGCGGCTTGTGCATGTGTGTCGGGCACGGCGCTCTGGCACGTGCTCGGCATGGTGCAGACAGGTAGTGCGCGGCGGTTTGGCGGTGGTTGATGGTCTGGCTCGGCCCGGGGAGGGGACAGTGGGTGACGGTGAGGTCCTGCCTAGCTACTAGACATGGCGAGAGAGGGGGAGGTGGTCTACTAGGGTGATGGCATGGTCGGCCGGCGAGTTGGTGCTCGGCTTGGCATGGCCATGCCACTAGGGTGTAGGGGATGGGGTGATAATGGCATGGTTTGATCATTTGGAGACAGTGGGAGCAAATGGGGGTCAAATGGGGGCAAAACCCTATAGTAAAAAGTGAGCTATGGTTTAGTGTTTGATTCTGCCTGCCAAGTGTTTGATGAAATGGCCGCAAGAAATTTCTTTTTGAATTTTGAAAAGATTTTTGGTGGGTGTGCTAGACATGAGCTTGAGACTCTGTGGGTGCTTGGGTTTTGGAAATTTGAGCTTGTTTGAGTGGTTTTTGAAATAGTGGGATCTTCCCATATGAAATAGATTCAATTTTGAAATGCCATTTAAAATTAGTGTTTGAATGTTTTTAGCAGACCACAAAGTGGGCCTTGGTACATCATTATGTGTACTAGCAAGAGGTGCAAAGATCCACAATTGTTTCTGTTAAGTTTTGAGTTCTAGGAATAGTGAAAGTAGGCATGGTAGTTAATTTGGCAAAAATGACCATTCACTTCTTTTATTCATTTTGATTTGTTTTTCTTTGGGAAAAGATTGGGAATGATTTAGATTATGTTTATTTCACCAAAGAATCATTTTACAAGAAATGGATCATAGAACCATGGAAATTCAAATCAACTCCTAATTTCAATGCACAAACACATGAATGCTTTCATATTTTTAAATGGACAACTTTTTGTTAGCCCTAATTTTGATGATTTGGATCTTGATAAGCTTGGATTAATGTTTTGGGATGTTACAAACCTTCCCTCTTAAACAAAATCTCGTCTCGAGATTTACAAAGAAAACTAGGAACTAAAGAGATATGGGAACTCTGTCCTAATGTAATCCTCTCGGTCCCAAGTGGCTTCCTCCTCGGTATGGTTGCTCCACTGAATCTTTAGAAACTTGATACTCCTAGTCCTGGTGGTTCTGTAAGATTCCTCTAAGATACGGATGGGCACTTCATGATACATCAGGTCATTGTTGATCTCAACAGCTCTATGATCGATATTCTTGAAAACTTAAGTCTTCTCGGACACTTCTAAGCATTTGCAAAGTAACGAGATATGGAACACATTGTGGATTGCTGACATCTCTTCAGGTAGCTCCAGCTGATACCATACTTCTCCTCGGCGGTTCAGAATCTTCAAAGGCCCGATATATCTGGGGGCTAACTTTCCTTTCAGACTAAAGCTTTGGGTTCCTTTCAACAGCGAAACCTTGAGATATACAAAATCTTCGACGTTGAAAGTCAGGTCTCTCCTGCTCTTGTCAGAATAACTCTTATGTCTAGATTGGGCAGTCTTGAGGTGCTCATGGACTTTGTGAACCTTCTCTTCGGCTTCTCGGAGAATGTTGGGTCCAAAGATCTGACTCTCTCCTACTTGCGACCAATTCAAAGGGGTATGACACTTTCTTCCGTATAGGAACTCAAATGGTGCCATCTGCAAACTGGCTTGATAACTGTTGTTATATGAGAATTCTATGAAAGGCAGGCAGTCTTCCCATTTTGATCCGTACTCTAACACACAAGCTCTAAGCATATCCTCTAGGATCTGGTTGACTCTCTCAGTTTGTCCATCAGTTTGCGGGTGATAAGCGGTGTTAAAGTTCAACTTGGTTCCCAATCCTTCCTGGACTTTCTACCAAAATCTTGAGGTAAACTGTGTTCCTCAATCTGATACGATGGTCTTGGGGGTTCCATGCGGACTAACAATCCTAGCAATGTATAGCTCCGCTAACTTCGCACTTTGGTAGGTAGTCTTGATAGGGATAAAATGAGCTACCTTGGACAGTCTATCAACTATGACCCAGATGGAGTCATTTCCCCTACTGGAAGTAGGCAAACCGGTGATAAAGTCCATTCCGACGGAATCCCATTTCCATTCCGGAATCTGCAATGGTAGCAAGAGTCCTGCAGGTGTCTGATGCTCTGCTTTCACTCTTTGACAGATGTCACACTTGTTGATCTAACTTCTAATTTCTCTCTTCATCTTATGCCACCAAAATTGCCCTTTCAAATCTTGATACATCTTCGTTCCTCCGAGGTGGATAGAATAAAGAGTATCATGAGCTTCCTTCATGATAACTTGCTTCAGCTCCGAATCTGCTGGCACACAGATACGTCCTTTGTACCACAGTACTACTTCTTTGTCTTCAGTGAATCCAGGTACCTTCCCTGTACCAATACGACGTTTGATTCCGTCGATACTTTCATTCCCCTTCTGGGCTTCCTTGATTTGGCTGATCAAAGTGGGTTGAAGTTCAATGCTAGCTAAGAATCCTTTGCTAACTAATTCAGTTCTGAACTGCTCCAACTAGTCATACAAGCTTGGCTGCTTTTCTTTGATCATGGTGTTTAGCCTACACGGCAATCTGCTAAGAGCATCCGCTACCACATTGGCTTTGCCGGGGTGATAGTGAATGTCAAGGTCATAATCCTTGATTAACTCTATCCATCTCCTTTGCCTCATATTTAGCTCCTTCTAAGTGAAAATATACTTCAAGCTCTTGTGATCTGAGAAAATCTCACAGCGATTACCCATCAGATAATGACGCCATGTCTTCAATGCCAAAACTATGGCGGCTAGTTCAAGATCATGGGTCGGATAGTTCTTCTCATGCTACTTCAGTTGTCGAGACAGATATGCGATGACTTTGTCTTCTTGCATCAATACACATCCGAGACCAATCTTGGATGCATCACAGTACACATCAAACGGCTTCTTGATGTCTGGCATGATCAATATTGGGGCTGCTATCAATCTCTTCTTCAGCTCCTGGAAACTAGCTTCACATTTGTCTGTCCATTCAAACTTCTTGTCCTTCTTCAACAATTGGGTCTTGGGTCTGGTGATGCTCGAAAATTCTTCTACGAACTTGTGGTAATATCCCGGTAATCCGAGAAATGCATGGACTTGGGTTTGAGTGGTTGGGGCTTCCCATTCTTCGACATATTTGATCTTGGCGGGATCAACGGAGACTCCTCTGGCAGACACAATATGTCCTAGGAATCCTACTTCTTTCAGCCAAAACTCACACTTGCCGAACTTGGCATATAACTAATGCTCTCTTAGGGTTTCTAGGATGATTCTCAGATGTTGCTCATGCTCTTCTTCTGACTTGGAGTAGATAAGGATGTCATCGATAAACACAACTACAAACTTATCTAGGAAATTCATAAAGATCTTATTCATGAGATTCATGAAATAAGCAGGGGCATTGGTTAATCCAAAAGACATAACCGTATACTCGTATAAACCATAGCGAGTAGTAAAGGCAGTCTCTGCAATATCCATTGCACGAATCTTAAGTTGGTGATAACCAGTTCTAAGATCAATCTTTGAGAATACCTGGGCTCCAGTCAATGGATCAAATAGATCCTCTATCTTTGGCAATGGGTACTTGTTCTTGATGATGACGTCATTCAACTTTCTGTAATTTGTGTACAAACGGTTGCCTCCATCTTTCTTGTCAACGAATAACACTGGTGATCTCCATGGCGAAGCGCTTGGTTGAATCAAGCATTTTTCTAACATGACATCCAACTGCTTCTTCAGTTCCACTAATTCCGAGGGGTTCATGCTATAGGGTCTCTAGGCCATGGGTCCGGTTCCGAGGATTAGTTCGATAATGAACTCAATATACCTATCCGGGGGCATACCTGGCAATTCATCTGGGAATATGTCGGGGTATTCACAGACTACTCTGACTTGGTCAATGGTGGGCAGGGCTACACTCTTGTTGCACTTGAACTGACGGGGTAAGGTTTCAGAGATATGCTCTACTGTTACTCCAGAGCTACTGGTCATGGTGATAGCTTTCTTAGCATAGTCTATTAGTCCATTATGCCTTGACATCCAGTCCATGCCTAGTACTACTTCCAAACCTTTGGTTCCAAGTACAATTAGGTTGGCATAAAAATCTATCCCATGTATTCTGATAGGCATAGCTTTGCAAATTTTTCTAGCTTTGGTTGTTGAACCGGGGATTTGAACTATCATGACATGATTCAAGTTGGTTGGGTGAATCTTACTAGTGCATGAAAATTCTTCGGTGACAAATGAATGTGATGCTCACGAATCAAACAATACTCTTGCTAAAAATGAGTTGACAGAAAACATACCCAACACTACATCTGGCGCTTCTTGGGCTTCTTCTGCGTTCATGTGGAAGAGACGACCGCTGCGGTTGTGGGGGTTCCCTGGAGCAAATCTTCTCCCTGGTTGAACACGACGGTGCTGTTGAGCTATGGCATTCACATTAGCATTGGCGGCAGTCTTCTTGGGACACTCATTGGAATAGTGACCCTTCACTCCACACTCGAAACAAGTGATCTGAGACTTGTCCTTGACTGCGAGAGGCACAACATTGCTGCCAGTTCTGGGTGCAGTGTTGTTGTTGTTGTTGTTTTTTCTCTTGGGAGGTGCACGGTTGAAGTTGTTGGCATTGCCGGAGTTGTGGTTGTTTCCTCCGAACTTCACATTGCCTCCGCTACAGTTGGGGTAGCTTGGGCGAGACATTGGGGGTCGATTGTTCCTTGGTGCATAGCTTGGTGAGGGGTTGGGACGGTACTTCTGGTGACTGCTAGATCCAGATTGCTGCATCATACGACGCTTGCGGTTGTCGTTTTCCTGGTTAATCTTCCCTTCCATCTGAATGGCAGAGTCGACTAGCTCTTCTAGGTTCTAGAAACGGATGTTGACGAGGACAGTCTGCATCTCATCATGCAGTTCGTTCAAGAATCTCTCCTTCTTCTTGGCCTCCATGTTGATCTCATCCTGTGCATATTTGGCAAGTGATAGGAATCTATCACGGTACTCCACCACAGTCATTCTGCCTTGCTTCAAGTCACGAAATTCATCTCTCATCCTGTTAACTAGACCTTGCGACACGTGGGTGCGGCTGAACTTGACTTTGAATGCTTCGCATGTCATCACTTGACCATGGTTCATGTTGCGGATACTAGTCCACCAAGCTCTTGCATCTCCTGCCAGATAGTGGGTGGCGAAGAGTACTTTCTCATTGTCATCAACTCCTGCAACTTCTAAGTTGTTTTCCATGGTCTGCAACCAGTCATCAGCATCTAGTGGGTTTTCAGCTTGGTTAAAGATTGGGGGATTCGTGTTCTGAAAGTTTTTGAGTTTAGGTCCATGGTGCTCCTGATTTCCATGCCCTTGGTTGTTTTGGGCCATCTAGGCTATCTTCTACAATGTTGCTAAATTGGCTTGGCGCTCTGCCCTGCTTGCTTCACGGTCTGCAACTAACATCTGCATAATCTGCAACATGGGGTCTTGCGACGAGCTACTCCCTCATTGGTTTCCACGAGTCATCTGAGGATTTAGATAGATACAGGGGTAAGAGGGAAAGTTCTAAGGTTCATGTTTTGGGTTTCAAAGCTAAAACTTTGAGTTTGACTCAGGTTTTGCAACTAACTTAATTTCATTCATGCAAGCAAACACACGATACAACACACACCACAACAATCAAAGGAAAACAGATGGTTTGAAGAACCATTCTGCAAGCTACGATACAGTGGGACCGATACATCTCATGCTACGACAATTCTCTAGTGCATCTACTCATCGTCGATGAAGTCGGAGTCCTCATCGTCAGTGTAGAATTCCCAAACATCCTCCTCTAGAAACTCATCATCATTGCTGAGGTAAGAATCCATGTCTCCCTGGATGTCTTCACCCTCCTCTTCTTCCTCCTTTGCTGCAAGCTGAGCTTCCTGCTCCTTGACGGTCTTCTCGAGGTCGGCCACCTTCTTGCGAAGACGGGCGATGGTGCGATCCTTCTTTGCACGTTGGCGGCAAAGAGACTGGCAATCCTGGACGAGCAGTGCGAAAGTCTCGGCCTTCTAGTCGGCAATGGCACGGTTCTGGTTGGCTAACTCTCTAGCATTGTCCAGCTCCATCTGACGATCATACAACAGGAAGTCGAGGTTCTCCACTTGGCGCTTCAGTGCTGGATGACTTGGCATCTCCATCGGCATTCCCACGAAGTCACGTCTTGCATAGTGGGCAAAACGGGTTCCTTGGATCTGGTTGACACTTAGGGCACATAGACGTGCGAGAGCTTCATGCATTGCCCTGGCTAATCCATCTAGCCAGTTGTTCTCTCTCACAGAGAACTGGATTCTCCTGGATGTTGGTGCTTCTATGCTTCCTCTAAGATCTGCGGTGACAAGCCACTGTAAGTCTCCTCCTGGGGGTCCTGCAAGTTGATCTCCAAGAAACTCCGGATGTGGGCGTCCCAGTCACTCCGACAGTGAATCCAGATCCCTCTCGAAGATCAGCTAACCTCCGTTTCCCAACTGGTAGAACTTGCTGAACTGAGTCTCCATCTACTAGAATTAAGGATTAGGAAGTTAGTGAAGTGATCAAGTGTGTCAAATGTTTAGTAGTAGTGTAAGAATTTTGAGGAACATGAATTTTGATAAAGGATGAATTCCCAAGGATAAGAGAGGAAATAGTTTTTCATAAATACTCACTTTGGTTTTGAAACTAAGTTTTTGTTTGGACGTCCATTCTAACTAGGGTCTCCTATGGTCAGGATGGCTCTGATACCAACTTGTCAACACCCGGATTTTTAGTCCCAGATGCCTGTTCGGTCATTCATCGCAATCCCAGTATTACCATTTTTGCAAGACATAACAGATCTGATATCACAATGCATCATCCATTACAAACCATACATAAGGTCTTACACAAATAAGGATCTCATGATCCAGTCTTAATACAACAAGCAGCGGAATAAAAGATAAGCGTAGCGGTGGGGTCCATCTTTAGGGGACCATGCAATGCTTACGAAGATAGATAGTCCTAGTTATCATAGCCATCCTGCTGGCCATCATCTAGGTAATCTCCTGCATAGTCTGGCAATGAGTATAGCTAGGGACAAAAGCCATGAGTACTCTTTAAGTACTCGCAAACTACCACTAACAAGTAGTATAGTTCTAAGTTAAAGTGCTAACTCTATGATTAACTATAAATTTAAGTTCGAAACCTAAGCTGAGTTCAGAAGCAAAGAAAGATAAAATAAAGTTCTAGAATCACTTAAGTTGGGAAGCTAGTGTCATAGTCACAACTCTATTGTGTCCCAGTCAAGATTCATCATTCATTTCATAAGTTATTTGGAAAACATCTAACAACGAAACAGTATGTCCATTCCAACTGTCCATAACCGCGGACGTGGCTATTCGAATAGTTTGACACTCTGTAGAGGTGGTACACTTTCACCACAAGATTCGATACATCTATCAAGGATAACCCTGAATCATCATACTTAGTATGCAGATCATCAAACATAACCTTTCCTTCACACACCCTAGTATAAGCACCTCTCCTATGAGCATGGCCTCCCAACCATGACCATTTGTCATCTTGGGCACTGCATAGGTGGACAACATTGAGAGGTAGCCTCAACTCAAACCTCTCCTGCGAGGGAATTAATACTAATGCATATAAACTTCCGGCTAAGCCTTACCCAATTCAGGTAATGTGGTTGTATGGTAAATTTGGAATGGTATCTCATCCGAATCCAACCATCAGTTTTATAAAAGGGTTAAAGCTCATGCCTCAACATTTTCATCATCATAAACCATTTGTGTTTCCCAAGACATGTCAAAACATCTCAATAGAATGACTCATCATTCCAAGGTTTTCATAATTCATCTTCACCAAGTGCTCCCATCTATAGTGACTCAAGTTTTTATCTACTATAAACTACTAAGTTAAGAGTGTTCACTAAGGTGGAAAAGATGGCATTAATATCATGCCATAGAATGACATCTAAAGGATTCTATATAGTCCAAGTTTTATACCCTTTATGCTACCTTCTAAACAAGTAAAGAACTTTGGGTAAAGTAAAGGAAGTAAAGCTTGGAAAAATAATACTTGGGGTAAGTAAATAGTCAAAGTGGTATAAGCCAAAGCATGCCTAATGCATTTGCTTAGATTATCTAGCTTTCAAGGGTGATATTGCATTGTTAATGGTGGCTTTCCTTGGTTGGTGCAGTGGTTGAAGTTTTCTTCTGCTTCTTCTTGTTGGTAGAACTCCTCCTCGTCGTAGACTTGGTCGGTACTATCGTCTATAAAGACATACGGAGTACACAATCACCAAACAATACTTAACTAGTCTAATTAGCACTCTAAGCCATATAGTTGATGATCTATTACCATCACAAGCATCACAAGTTTAATTCAATAGTTTCATCCTTTTTATTTTAGAAAAGTTATTTCTACTCATTGAAAAATTAACTAAGATTTAATATTCACCACTTCAAATATGCGATCATGTGGACACATGTCATCACCACATATCCTAACATGTGGGAATGGGATTTAAGGGTTGGATCATAATTACTTGGGTTTAAGTTCATTATTTAATGACTTAAAGTGACTAGAAATGCCTATATAGCATTATTTTAGTACTAGTCCAAAGTCACTGCATGTAAACCTTAATATTATTACATATTCAAATAGATATAGTGAAATGTGATATTTGAGAGTTGGAATCAACTCAAAATCTATCATGGTTGATTTTATAAAAATGTTGCAAGGTGCAAATGCTTCTGTTTATTATTTTTACTTGGAGAGATCTCTAACTCTGATTGAAATAAATCCAACGGGCTTGGTTAGATCTTTTCATTAGCTTTCTAGCAAAATTTGAATCACTCCATTTGGATTTGTAAATCTTTCTGAATTGAATTTCAAACACAGACATAACTAAGTTTAAACTAAAAAGAAAAATCCTAATTCAAACTAACTGGGTTGCGCGGGAAAGCTTAACGGGCAGGCCCAGTGTCACTCCGCGGCACGGGGCTCAGCTGACAGGGGGTCCACCGGTCAGAGGCTCATAACGCGCGAAGCGGTACGGGGTGATATGGGTCGTTGGATTAGAACTGGGATCGACGGCTGGGGATCGTCGTCGACGACGAACAGGTCGCCGACGAGCTCTAACCCTAGCGGCTGGGTGGGGGTGCATAGGGGGCGTACCAGGGCTCCAGGGATGACGGCGAGGC
Organism: Avena eriantha; assembly: GCA_910589775.1. NCBI lineage: Eukaryota > Viridiplantae > Streptophyta > Magnoliopsida > Poales > Poaceae > Avena > Avena eriantha. The sequence continues at coordinate 115,586,086 of OU342745.1, forward strand.
AGGCAAACAAACTGGTGGTCGATGGCGAGCTGAGGGACGGTCGAGGCAGCTCTAGGTGTGGTCACAATCAGCGGTGCCCTTCTCCTCCAGAGACGGCCTGCTCCAGTGCGATTCCGGTGAACTGCTGCTCCCCTTGCTCCGGCTAGAGGTGTGGGACGGTCAGTGAGGTGAGGGGAGGTGAGTGGTGTGTTGCAAATGGCTCGGGGTGCCGTCCATTTATAGGATGGACGACGGGACAGCGCGGCGTGGCTAAGCGATGGTGGCGACATGGCTACGGGCTGCTAGCGGCATGGCTACGAGCGGGATCGACGCGCAGTCTCCTGGCGGTGCTCTAGGGCTTTAATGCGGGTCTAGGGGCGGTGGTAAGCGATCGGGCGCAGCTGGCACTCTGAGCAGCAGAGGTGGCGGTGTCCACGGCGAGCGGTGGCTGTGGTGCGTTGGGCGGCGAGCGGGCATGTCCGGCGTGCTCCCTGGGTCGTGGTGAGGCAGTGGGCGTGGGCTGCGGTTGAGCGGTGGCTTGTGCATGCGTGTCGGGCGCGGGCGCTCTGGCGCGTGCTCGGCATGGTGCAGACAGGCAGTGCGCGCCAGTTTGGCGGTGGTCCATGGTCTGGCTCGGCTCGGGGAGGGGACAGTGGGTGGTGGTGAGGTCCTGCCTAGCTACTAGACATGGCGAGAGAGGGGGAGGTGGTCTGCTGGGGTGATGGCATGGTCGGCCGGCGAGTTGGTGCTCGACTTGGCATGGCCATGCCACTAGGGTGTAGGTGATGGGGTGATAATGGCATGGTTTGATCATTTGGACACAGTGGGAGCAAATGGGGGCAAAACCCTATAGTAAACAGTGAGCTATGGTTTAGTGTTTGATTCTGCCTGCCAAGTGTTTGATGAAATGGCCGCAAGAAATTTATTTTTGAATTTTGAAAAGATTTTTGGTGGGTGTTCTAGACATGATCTTGAGACTCTGTGGGTGCTTGGGTTTTGAAATTTGAGCTTCTTTTATTCATGTTGATTTGTTTTTCTTTGGGAAAAGTTTGGGAGTGATTTAGATGATGTTTATTTCACCTAAGAATCATTTTACACGGAATGGATCACAGAACCATGGCAATTCAAATCAACTCATAATTTAAATGCACACACACATGAGTGCTTTCATATTTTTAAATGGACAAGTTTTTGTTAGCCCTAATTTTGATGATTTGGATCTTGATAAGCTTGGATCAAAGTTTTGGGATGTTACAATTACACTAGGTTAATTAATATGGGAGTAGTTGGCAGTTTGCTTATAGCCCTTCTGGAGTTTGTGGTTACTACAAATTGATCTAGTTTATGTGTTATTGGTATCTCTATCTATATACGAGTATTGCTACATTTTTTGCACATTTGTGCACCTCCCCCGTCATCACGCACCTTCTTTACCCATCATCATCCACCTTTCCATCGCATCAGTGCAATCTCTGGTGAGTCTGCAACCATCTGGATGGTTGTTTAGGTGATTGCTATTTGAAATAGTAGATCTATATGCCACATTAGGTAGCTAGGATCACCATGGATGTACCCATGGAATTAGTTATAAGTTCCACTAAAAATAGGTAAGTATATGCTACCAAGAAGAGTATTTTGAGGATGGGAAGCTTGCCCCTAGCTTTATTTCACAGAGAGGTCCTCTACTGAACAATGTAGATATAATTTGCTGCATATCGTTCATAAACAGATTGTTCTTTGCTGGTGTCCTGCATTGCTGAGTTGTTTAAATTATATTGTTCGGTAAAGGGAAACACGCCCTATCCTTGGCATCGGATTAATGCATCTATCCTTCTTTGCATGGCAAAGTTTATTTTTTCTTTCCTAAAATTTACTGGTTTTGCTGCATTTCATTTAGCATCATGCGCATGTCCCACCCGTGGAGGAGCCATTATCGAGTGACAAGTGTTTTATGTATCCAGCTACTTTGCTGGAATTTTAGTAGCCTATGCTTTGTCCCTAAAAACATTTTTTTCGATAAAGAGTGCTTTATTACTTAAAATGTCCCCTAAAATATACTGATCATTTTTGTTGCATCATGATTTGCAGAAACAAAGTCATTCTGATATGTTGCCACTTATTGCTAGGGCTAGGACTGCTCATGTGCCAGCTAAGAAGGCAAACCCTGAAGTACGACCCTTTTCATGTCGGTTTTGTTTCCCATGTTTGGGAAATATGCCTCTATGGTTCCTTTCCATTTGCGGTATCATTATGGAGCTTGCATGATGTGTGCAGCTGAATTTGGATTGTGAAACGAGAATATGTTTTTTTAAAATGAGAATCTGATTTAATTTTGGATTTGTTATCTGCAGTTTCTACCTTACTCATATTTCTCATGGCGTAATGGTGCTGGTCACTACAAGGATTTGACAATCACTCGTCTCCGAGAGAAATACAAAGCTCATAGACACATGATTTCGTGCCTTCAAGAGAAAGTGAAACACCAGGACGAACAGATTACGCGCCTGAAGGAAGAAGTGTCCACATCCACTAAGCGGATAGCTGATTTGACTGCAGGATGGAATACAACAATTTCAATTGCTCATGATGCTGCTGTTGATTTTCAAAAGTTCGTGGCTGACAGCTTAGTCCCTGAGTTGCCTGATGTGGATGGTGACGAGTTGATTGGCCTGGTGTACGACCGGATCTTGGAACAGGTGGGAAGCAGCACCAGCGGATACATGTGAAGCGGATGCGGATGCCAATGCTTGTACCACATAGGAGTCTTGGGCAGTGTTGAGTGATGCTTGGAAAGAGGTGGAGGCGCAGTCAAAATCCTCGTCGCCTGCTGCTGGAACAAATTCGGCTATGTTGGCTATCGTTGCCAAAGCGACGGTTGCGTGGGATGCTAGGAATGCATCAGCTCATGGTCTTGCTTCTTCAGCGTCAATGGCTATGGCTCGTCATTCGTCGGTGGCGCCTGCTCCATTAGCTCAGAACTCGTCGACCCCATTGTAAGTTTTGCGTTGGATTTTGTCTTCTTGACTTCTTCCCTCTTTTGTAGACGGAGTGGATATTAGTTTAAACTAGTAGTACTGGGAACATAGAAATCTATTTAATCACAAACTAGTGATCCGAATGGGATGAAACTTTCACAGGATTCAAACCTAGGCACTGATGATTTACTATTTTTTGTCAGTTTTTTAAATAGTTTTAATTTTTAGTTCAAAATCATAACTACTGTCATACGTTTGATCTAAGATGGAAGGTGGATCCTAGGGCAAGTCACCGTGAGACTTGGGTTCACCAAGTCACTGAAGCTATGTCTGTTTTTTCTCCTCTTCTTTATGATAAAACCAGAAAATTCAGCTGGGGGCCTTTCTGTCGTCCCTGGTGACCTAAAAAAGTTCTTCATTCCCTTTGCCCAGTTCCCACATGCTGAAGCATTTTGCGGTGCTTTGGTACTACTCTGGTTGATTCCTTCTGCTGTTTAGGTTATTTGGTGGACATGCTCTGCTTTTTAGGTAGTTTTTCAGATGGGTGCAGTTTAGGAAATTTTGATGATAAATTTTCCTGTAAAAATGTGTGATGCATTGTGGTGTTGTTTAATTCTTTTTTAGGGTTGTGCATTGTGTTGCTTACTTGATTCTGATGATGCACTTGTGCTATTTGCATCATCCTACCAGCTTTGGTGGAAGAACATATGCAACAATCAACGACTTGCCAGGCGATGTATTTGGTCAGATTCTTGTCAGGATTCCTCCGCACCCATCCTGCATACTGAGGTCATCAGTCGCCCCAAAATGTTGGATGGACTTCATGGGAAGCAACGATTTCAAAAGGCTAACCTTGTCACACAACAGAGGAATGCCATTACTTGGGGTTTTCACCAACAGCTCCGAGGACGCTCGATTCTTAACAGATCATAATCTTGACCAATCCATCTTCCAGAAGCTGAACAGGCTAGTGGAAGTACATAAAGCCCACAAACCATATGTACTCGGATGTCGCAATGGTAGGGTGCTACTTCATTATCCGCAAGGGTCTAACATGATAAATCCATGGGATCCAATCAGTGGAAGTGAAACATTGATACTAGAACCACCAATTTGGCAGAGACGTGAGTATGATAGCGGCACAATTCTCTGTTCGAGAAATCATGGGCAATTGTCTTCACACTATTGCAGCAATTTCTGGGTTGTTTGGATAGTAACCAATGGTAACCAAGCACTGGTGCGAAGGTACTCATCAGAGTTAGGAAAATGGGAGGACTAGATTGAACCTTCTGAGATGCTGGCTAAATTGATCGTAGGCCATCAACTATCATAGGGGACATTTTGTACTAGCCAACAATGAACTCTAGATATATAATTGCCTTCGATAACGTGACAACAAAACTGTGTTATATTGAGTGCCCCCATGAGGCACATGATATTTCCAGACACAAATTTGTCATCGCTAAGGGGCATAATGGAGATGTTGCCCTTGCGGTTACAAGAGACTTCAGTCTAAACACGTGGTCCAGTGCAAGATCATCAACAGGCAAATGGGAAGCTTGGGTGCCTCATATAAAGGTTGAGTTGAATACTCTCCTTGGCCTTGATAAATCATGGGCATATGGTGGGAAAGATGCAGTAAGGTTACTCTGCGCATTTGAGGATAGAGAAATGGTGGTTATATGGGCGAAGGACCGAGTATTCGAATTAGATCTCAACATCATGAAGTCTAAGAAGTTCAGATCTCGTAAACGTTGGTGTACTTTACATCCCCACATTATGACACTTGGTTAGTGCAGTCATTCATGTGCAACCCTTGCATTTTTGTACACCTATGATTTTGCTGATCATTTTGTTAATTTTCTTCAGCAACAGACGTGATTCGGAGTGCTAAATCAAAGAAACAAAAAGGAACTCCTGTCAGCAACACAACTGATTCACACTACAACATCAAGGAGATGAAAATAACACTCAGATGAACAAGCAAGGCTTGTTTGGGCAATCATGTGTTTGCCCAGGTTGTGTTATTTGGAGCTACAGTCTGATATTTGTTTGTTTTGGTAGCTGATGGAACTATGGGGGCACCTTTGTTTGTGTTGCAGTCACAGCAGCAGGGGCTGGAATATTAGAGTTGTCTGTTCGTTTTGGGGGCCAATGTGTGTATGATAAAACATTGTTTTATATGATGAAACGGTGTTCTCTATATAGCCGTGTATGCATGATGAAATCTTTTTTTATTTTTTCTACATATACTTTATCTGGTCTTTGTGTTTTGATAGTATGCTGTAGTAGGTGTATTTGTTTCGCACAGGCTTTTTATTTTTTCTGAATTTGTACTACCATTTAGTTAGTGCTTCCTGTACAAGAGTCTGTGCCGACAGCTAAATAATTAGTAGACCCTGGTTGCACACCATTTTCACATGCTTGAATCAGAGCTACTTGAGACATTTGTTTGTTGTTATGTTAAACAAACATTCTTGTATCAAAGATCTGCATTTTCATACGTGTGGTAGATAATCACTCTCCCTGACTTGGATCCCCGAAATAGAGGGAGAACGGCCTATTTTTTTAATTATTCTTTGGACAATATCTAAATTCAAAATCACTGTCGACCACCAAAACCTGCCGCCTACCCCATTTGAATCGGAGCATTGAGTTGATGTGAGTCTCGCCTTAAATTCCTGACCGGATGGCGTCCGAAGTACACAACCTTTTTTCTAGTAATAAAACCTTGGCCGGCAGCCAAATTCAAAATCATAATTGAGCGGAAAAATAATCCACCGACCCTGAAGCATTTCACATTCCCTCTGTTTCAAACATTTTCAGACAAAATCACCCACCAAGGTAGTACCATTTTTATATTATTACATGGACCCTAGAAAAATTTAAAATCTGAGTCAAGCAGAAAACATTACCGCCTATGCTGTGTGAATGGAAGGTATCCAAGTTTCTGTGCAAAAAAATGTTTATGGATGATCAGTTGATGTGACTCTCGGCCTTGAATTTTTGGACAGATAGCGTATGGTCTACTACCTTTTTTCTATTAGTAGATGGAGGCTAGCCAAATTCAAAAGCTCAATCGAGCGGCAAAATCACCAACCTACCAAGCATTTCTCGCCCCACCTTTTCAAAAACTTTGAGACAAAATATCCCACCGACCGGGGAAGTACCATTTTTCTATTATTATTATTAGATGGGTGCAAGCCAAATTCAAATTCTCAATCGAGCGACAAAACCACACACCAACTTTGAAGCATTTCGCGCCCTTCCATTTCAAAAACTTTAGAATTTAAAATTCCAAATGTACCCATTGTTTAGACGACAAATGGGCATGCTAAAGTCGGTCGCTTAGGGGCACGATCGTAATTATTTCTTCTGCTCACCTCTATGGTCCCGATTCCCCCAGTTTTTCCCGCCAGCCCTCCCAAAAATCCCAAGCTCCTCTGTCCCCTCCACGACCACCGCACGCACCGTCTTGACCTGCGTTCTTGTGCACCACCGCACAGCTGCTTCACCGACGCTCACCCACCGGATCTAGGAGCTGCGGTGTCATTCACCACGACGATGGCATCATCGATTGCCCAAGCTCCGCTTCCTCGCTGCCAAAAGCTACCCAACCATACTGCATCCGCTTCACCGATGTCCACCGGGCGTGATCTAGTTCAAAGAGTTCCATGTCCACCGCTCTAGACCAGCTGCAAGGCTGTCGCCATTCACTGCATCGAATCTGCCTCAGCGACGCTCTCATCCACCACTTTCAAGCCAACGTCGACCACCCAAGATCTGCTTCCCCGACGCCAACAACCACCGCAACCGCAGCACCTCGGTGACCTGGACATCACTCGCACGGTACCTACTATGCTTAGATGCCTCTCCGACAAAGGTTAACCAAATCTCCAACCTGTTTTTGTTTTGTCAGCAGTATAGTAGGTTCAAGCCAGTCGTAGTGAACTGCAGTTTTGTAATCGTGCTAGTACATACAAGTCACTGAGCACGCTTGCTCTTCATGCTAGTACATACAATGTCATTAGACATGTTGGTTTGCATTCGCTGCTCTACAAATATCAAGTCATGCACACGTCTGTTATTTTTTCATGCACATGTTCTTATCTTAGCTGCTTCGTACACCAGTAAATGCCTACTATTGTGTAGTTCTTGCAAAATGTAATGTCAGTGGAAAATATTAGTGTGGATTCCCTACTACGCAGTTAATCTGGTTAATCCTGAGCTAAGTTCCTTCTATTATTTCCTCCCTGGCATCGTTCTTCTATCCTGTGGTACCCTTTCAAACTCTTTGTACTAGTTCGATTATAATTTTGTTGTTGCCATTTGGTTCTTCAAAAGCTGCAACACTGACAATTTTCGTTTTCTTTGCGTACAGCTCAAAAAGACAACATTGAAAATGTTGGTTTGGACAGCCTACAGGTCCACCTGCGATGCCATTATATATTTTCTGTATCTGGTGCTGGTTCGTCCTAATCAACAGCATAATTATTCTTTAATATATAGTTCATTCGTGTTTTCCATTCCTGCTCAACAAGTTCTGGTATGATGCATTTATAATTTCTATGTGGTTGCTTCTTAGCTATGATAGTAAACTTCATGCCATTGTGTAGCTCACCGCAAATTCCGAGTCACCCAATGTCTCTTGCATTCCAGGAGATACCACTGCTTCCATATATATATTTGTTGAAATGACCTGGCTAGTTTATACTAAAATTCTAAGAAACACTTTGTTTGATTCCTCATTTCATTGTTGGCATAATTGTCTAATGCTTGTTTGTCTTGTTTTACAGGTTGACAAGCCACACCATTATATCTCGTATCTGGTTCTAGTTCGTCCTAGGAAACGATATAACTATCCTCTACTATATAGTTCATTCATGATTTGGGTTCCTACTCTACAAGTTTGTATTATGAAGTTATAATTCCTATCTGGTTCATTCTTAACTATGAGTAGTTTGTCTTCTTTGCTGTATTAACTTGTTATTAGTTAGTTTGAGACTGCAATTATTGCTATCGCCACCAAAGAGGGGACTTCAAGATCATATCTCAAGGTTGTTTTCCAATGTAGCTGTCACACTCAAAGGGAGATGCAGTTCATGGATTGAGAAAGCAAATTGAGGACTCTACTATCCACTTGATTCGCAACTGAAGTGCTGAATTTTCTTTCCCTTTTGTTCATATTTTGTAATATTTTTGAGAAGTTTGCAGCTCATGTGATATCTAGATAACTCGCATAAGCCATGCGGGAATTTAGTTGACGCTGTCCATGCACGACGGTACCATAACTACGCCAGCTAGGTCGATCAGGTTTCAGAATTACCGAAACTGTAACGGTAACTAGCCAAATCAGTAACATGACAAAACAGTGATAGACCAAAACAGCAACAGTAACTAGCTAAAATAGCAACATGACTAAATAGTAACATGCCGGAACAGTAACGGACCGAAACTGTAACAAGCCAAAACAATAACAGGCTGAAACAGTAACATGTCGAAACAGTAACATGCCAAAACAGTAACAGGGCAAAACAGTAACAAACCAAAACAGTAACAGGCAAAACAGTATCAAACCAAAACACCAGTAGACCAGAACAGTGGTAATCGAGCACAGTATCATGCCAGAATACTAACAGGCCAGAACAGTAACATGCCTAAATAGTAACAAGACAGAACAGGGGCAACCAACACAATAACGGGCCAGAACAGTAAAGGGCCACAACAGTAACAGACATGAATAGTAGACAGCCAGAACAGTAACGAACCAGAATAGTAATAGGCCAGAACAGTATCGGACCTTCTCAAAAGTGGGCCGTTCGTAGGCGGCCCATGACGAGGTGTGAGAACAGTGACGGGCTGATAGTGGGCTTTAACAGTATCAGGCCTACTTGATGCAGCCTGTTAACGGGCCGCATAGTATTCGAAAAGTGTGGGCTTTTGTAGGCAGAAATAGTAACGGGCCTGACATTCGCAGGCCGTTGCTGGACACATCTTTGGGCCCAATTCAAACATTGTCAGGCGAAACAGTAATGGGACGTAATCTTATTAGGCTTCCTTGATGGGCCGGCCCACTTAATTATGACCAGGCCTTGGCTGGGGCTGGCTTTTACCACGGTTTCCGTGGCTGTTAATGGCTGTAACTGGCGTTGACGGTGTTTTCCACGTGGCATTTTGCATCACATCAGCAGTCAATGCGGCTGGCGAACAGATCTACGATGGAACAAGTTTTCATGGCTGAAGGGTGCGATCTGCCACGGTCAGGAAAAAAACCGTGGTAGATTCTTTTGTGACAGGGCTTTTACCACGATGGGCATCTGTCGTAGAAGACTTTTTAGCCACGAAAAACGGGCCTTCAACCACGAAAATCGTCCGTTGTAAAAGCCAACTTTTCATGTAGTGTTAGCTACTAAACCTAGTTCTAGCTTAATCTTCTCCCCTTGGTGCTCCTTATACTAGACTTGGATTATGTGATCAAGGTGGTGATGATGTTCTAGTGGGTTTGGTGGATATGGAAATGATCCCATGGACGAAGTAGGGATGAAGTAGTGATGTGGTTCCTTCTGGTGTTGATGTATTCTGAACTACTGTGACATGTTGTGGCTGGTGCACTGTCGTTGTTGGCTTCCTGATGCTCTACTATATTGACAACACATACACTTGCAAGTGTGTGTGAGCTGCTTACAAGCTTGTTTAACCCTTTGTTCAAGTTTCCACCTAGAGATATTTTGGCAATGAAGTTTCCTTCGGCTGGTTTGATCTTATATTCACCTAGGGTATAATTTTTGTTGCTAGATGGATTTTGCCCTATTTTTCCTATGATGTTCGTCTGAGGCTAACACTAGTTATAAACAGATTCTATATTGGTCCCTTTTATTCGTACACTCAATGATGTCTTGAGCATAGCATTAATATGGAAATCTAAGAGTATTCTAACCATTAACCCTCCTTTGCTTTGTTTAATTTTGTTTTACGGGAAATTAAGAATGAAGATATGGAGATACAAGATGAAGATTTCGTTTAGAAATTAGTCTAGGGTTTTTTATTTATTTTCCTTTTTTAGGTCCTTGATGTAATATGTACTCCCACCGACCGTGTAAAATGTTAATCTAAAAGTAAATGGTGAAATTTAAACGAATTTAAGCTTAGTTGTCAATGGGTGTGAACATTCTTGGATTTCAAGACGAACGACCAAGGTAACGCCATATCAACATCATACTTTATGTTCATGATCCCATATTAGAGAACTTGCATGGCAACAGATCTGGCCATGTTTGAAAACAATCAAAGAGGAAGTAGTATTAAGAGTTTGGCTTAGATAAGGTGATATCTCGAGAATGAGTCGAACCAGATTTCTTCTTTTATGGTCCTTTATGCTAAATGTATATGGACCTCGATGTAATTTTTACTTTTTTGAGGTCCCTAATGTAAAATGTACTCCGATCGACCGTGTAAATTTCTAACCTAAAAGTAAGTGGTGAAATTTAAACGAATTTAGGCTTAGTTGTCAACGAGTATTCACCACAAGATTCGATACATCTGTCAGGGATAACCCTAAATCATCATACTTAGTATGCAGATAATCAAACATAACCTTTCCTTTACACACCCTAGTATAAGCACCTCTCCTATGAGCATGGCCTCCCAACCATGATCGTCTGTCATCTTGGGCACTGCATAGGTGGACAACATTGAGAGGTAGCCTCAGCTCAAACCTCTCTCGCGAGGGAACTAATACTAATGCATATAAACTTCCGGCTAAGCCTTACCCAATTCAGGTAATGTGGTTGTACGGTAAATTTGGAATGGTATCCCATCTGAATCCAACCATCAGTTTTACAAAAGGGTTAAAGCTCATGCCTCAAGATTTTCATCATCATAAACCATTTGTGTTTCTCAACACATGCCAAAACATCTCAATAGAATGACTCATCATTCCAAGGTTTTCATAATTCATTTTCACTAAGTGCTCCCATCTATAGTGACTCAAGTTTTTATCTACTATAAACTACTAAGTTAAGAGTCTTCACTAAGGTGGAAAAGATAGGATCAATCTCATGCCATAGAATGACATCTAAAGGATTCTATATAGGCCAAGTTTTATACTCTTTATGCTACCTTCTAAACAAGTAAAGAACTTTGGGTAAAGTAAAGGAAGTAAAGCTTGGAAAAATAATACTTGGGGTAAGTAAATAGTCAAAGTGGTATAACCGAAAGCATGCCTAATGCATTTGCTTAGATTATCTAGCTTGCAAGGGTTAGCTTGCATTGTTAATGGTGGCATGGCTGCGGACGGCGATCGACGCGTGGTCTCCTGGCGGTGCTCTAGGGCTTTAATGCGGGTCTAGGGGCGGTGGTAAGCGATCGGGCGCAGCTGGCGCTCGGAGCAGCAGAGGCGGCGGTGTCCATGGCGAGCAGTGGCTGTGGTGCATTGGGCGGCGAACGGGCATGTCCGGCGTGCTTCCTAGGTCGTGGTGAGGCGGTGGGCGTGGGCTGCGGTCGAGCGGCGGCTTGTGCACGCGTGTCGGGCGCGGCGCTCTGGCGCGTGCTCGGCATGGTGCAGACAGGCAGTGCGCGGCGGTTTGGCGGTGGTCCATGGTTTGGCTTGGCTCGGGGAGGGGACAGTGGGTGGCGGTGAGGTCCTGCCTAGCTACTAGACATGGCGAGAGAGGGGGAGGTGGTCTGCTGGGGTGATGGCATGGTCGGCCGGCGAGTTGGTGCTCGACTTGGCATGGCCATGCCACTAGGGTGTAGGGTATGGGGTGATAATGGCATGGGTTGATCATTAGGAGAAAGTGAGCTATGGTTTAGTGTTTGATTCTGCCTGCCAAGTGTTTGATGAAATGGCCGCAAGAAATTTATTTTTGAATTTTGAAACGATTTTTGGTGGGTGTTCTAGACATGATCTTGAGACTCTATGGGTGCTTGGGTTTTGAACTTTGAGCTTCTTTTATTCATTTTCATTTGTTTTTCTTTGGGAAAAGTTTGGGAATGATTTAGATGATGTTTATTTCACCTAAGAATCATTTTACAAGGAATGGATCACAGAACCATGGCAATTCAATCAACTCATAATTTAAATGCACACACACATGAGTGCTTTCATATTTTTAAATGGACAAGTTTTTGTTAGCCCTAATTTTAATGATTTGGATCTTGATAAGCTTGGATTAAAGTTTTGGGATGTTACAATTACACTAGATTAATTAATATGGGAGTAGTTGGCAGTTTGCTTATAGCCCTTCTGGAGTTTGTGGTTACTACTAATTGATCTAGTTTATGTGTTATTGGTATCTCTATCTATATATGAGTATTGCTACATTTTTTGCACATGTGTGCACCTCCCCCGTCGTCGCGCACCTTCTTTACCCATCATCATCCACCTTTCCATCGCATCAGTGCAATCTCTGTTGAGTCTGCAACCATCTAGATGGTTGTTTAGGTGATTGCTATTTGAAATAGTAGATCTATATGCCACATTAGGAAGCTGGGATCACCATGGATGTAGCCATGGAATTAGTTATAAGTTCCACTGAAAATAGGTAAGTATATGATGCCAAGAAGAGTCTTTTGAGGATGGGAATCTTGCCCCTGGCTTTATTTCACAGAGCGGTCCTCTACTGAACAACGTAGATATAATTTGCTGCATATCGTTCATAAACAGATTGTTGTTTGCTGGTTTCCTGCATTGCTGAGTTGTTTAAATTATATTGTTCGATAAAGGGAAACACGCCCTATCCTTGGCATCGGATTAATGCATGTATCCTTCTTTGCATGGCAAAGTTGATTTGTTCTTTCCTTAAATTTACTGGTTTTGCTGCATTTCATTTAGCATCATGCGCATGTCCCACCCGTGGAGGAGGCATTATCGAGTGACAAGTGTTTTATGTATCCAGCTACTTTGCTGGAATTTTAGTAGCCTATGCTTTGTCCCTAAAAACATTTTTTCAATAAAGAGTGCTTTATTACTTAAAATGTCCCCTAAAATATACTGATCATTTTTGTTGCATCATGATTTGCAGAAACAAAGTCATTCTGATATGTTGCCACTTATTGCTAAGGCTAGGACTGCTTATGTGCCAGCTAAGAAGGCAAACCCTGAAGTACGGACCTTTTCATGTCGGTTTTGTTTCCCATGTTTGGGAAATATGCCTCTATGGTTCTTTTCCATTTGCGGTATCATTGTGGATCTTGCATGATCTGTGCAGCTGAATTTGGATTGTGAAACGAGAATATGTTTTTTTTAAATGAGAATCTGGTTTAATTTTGGATTTGTTATTTGCAGTTTCTACCTTAGTCATATTTCTCATGGCGTAATGGTGCTAGTCACTACAAGGATTTGACAGTCTCCCGTCTCCGAGAGAAATACAAAGCTCATAGACACATAATTTCGTGCCTTCAAGAGAAAGTGAAACACCACGGAAAACAGATTAGGCGCCTGAAGGAAGAAGTGTCCACATCCACTAAGTGGATAGCTTATTTGACTGCAGGATGGAATACATCAATTTCAGTTGCTCATGATGCTGTTGTTGATTTTCAAAAGTTCGTGGCTGACAGCTTAGTCCCCGAGTTGCATGATGTGGATGGCAACGGGCTGATTGGCCAGGTGTACTACCGGATCTTGGAACAGGTGGGAATGCGAGCTGACAATCTTTTTAAATCGGCTCTAGAAGCAGATGAGACCCTGACAGAAATTCGACATTTTCCACGCCCATACAGTCCTGATCCTGCAAAATATGAGGAAATTGGTAAACCATATTGACTACTCTACTTTCATTTTTGAAGGGTTTGGGTCTCTTGTGAGGATGATTGTTTGTTAAGTCAGGTACTATAACTGTTTTTTTGCTTTGCTGGTGTGTGGTGTCCACGAATCTACTATTTGATGTACTATTATGACATATATGTTGGACCTGGCTTTATGTGACTATATTTGGCAATAACAGTCATCTTATTCGAACTTTTGGTGGTTTTTTATCTTTAATTTTTTTCCTTCTCAGATCTGTTAATGCCAGTTGTGAGTGATTTGTTAGCATGTTTCTGGTAGTAAACCAAAACTTGTAGTTGTAGATTGTGGAATTTCATGTCGATGTTTGAACTCTAGATCTTGATGTCATAGAAAGGGCAGGCTTCTACCACCTGGAATATTTTACCCAGCAATTGATTGTATCACACGAATAAGTGCACAAACTTGATGTCTGTAGGCAGGAAATTGAGCAACGCAAGTGCACAAACTTGTATCAGTCGTTTGGTTGCTACTATTAATACATCTGCGGTTTCCCCTAGAAAAGGCGGGGTTCACAAAAAAATAGTGGGGCGAAAGTTATTTTTGAGTTCGAGGTAGCTCAGTCGTGTGCCCCTCGACCCCATCGTCATCTTCTCCCCCTACCAGCCCTCCCTCGACCGAACCGTCCCCGCCGCTCCACCATTGACCACCACCGCACCGCCATTCGCTGGTATGTACGTCCCCAACCTCCAGCCATTACGGGCTTTCTGAAGGATATAATGCATTTATTTTTGGGCATTGCAAGCTAAATAAGCTCATGGCGTTTACAGGAAATGGAATCGGCGTTGGCGGATGCATTTGCTGCGTCGGCGGATGCTTATAAAGCAGAGGTGGATGCTGAAGCAGCACCAACGGATACATGTGAAGAGGATGCGGATGCCGATGCTTGTACCACGTAGGAGTCTTGGGCAGTCTTGGGTGATCCTTGGAAAGCGGTGGAGGCGCAGCCAAAATCCTCGTCGCCTGCTGCTGGAACAAATTCGGCTGTGTTGGCTGGCGTTGCCAAAGCGACGGTTGCGTGGGATGCTAGTAATGCATCAGCTCATGGTCTTGCTTCTTCAGCGTCAATGGCTATGGCTCGTCATTTGTCGGTGGCTCCTGCTCCATTAGCTCAGAACTCGTCGACCCCATTGTAAGTTTTGCGTTGGATTTTGTCTTCTTGACTTCTTCCCTCTTTTGTGTATTCTGCTCCCGGGTTTTTTCTAGACGCAGTGGATATTAGTTTAAACTAGTAGTACTGGGAACATAGAAATCTATTTAATCACAAACTAGTGATCCGAATGGGATGAAACTTTCACAGGATTCAAACCTAGGCACTGATGATTTACTGATTTTTTGTCAATTTTTTTAAATAGTTTTAATTTTTAGTTCAAAATCATAACTACTGTCATACGTTTGATCTAAGATGGAAGGTGGATCCTAGGGAAAGTCACCGTGAGACTTGGGTTCACCAAGTCGCTGAAGCTACGTCTGTTTTTCTCCTCTTCTTTATGATAAAACCAGAAAATTCAGCTGGGGGCCTTTCTGTCGTCCCTGGTGAGCTAAAAAAAGTTCTTCATTCCCTTTGCCCAGTTCCCACATGTTGAAGCATTTTGCGGTGCTCTGGTTGATTCCTTCTGCTGTTTAGGTTATTTGGTGGACATGCTCTGCTTTTTAGGTAGTTTTTCAGATGGGTGCAGTTTAGGAAATTTCGATGATAAATTTTCCTGTCAAAATGTGTGATGCATTGTGGTGTTATTTAATTCTTTTTTAGGGTTGTGCATTGTGTTGTTTACTTAATTCTGATGATGCACTTGTGCTATTTGCATCATCCTACCAGCTTTGGTGGAAGAACATATGCAACAATCAACGACTTGCCAGGCGATGTATTTGGTCAGATTCTTGTCAGGCTTCCTCCGCACCCATCCTGCATACTGAGGGCATCAGTCGCCCAAAATTTTTGGATGGACTTCATGGGAAGCAACGATTTCAAAAGGCTAACCTTGTCACACAACAGAGGAATGCCGTTACTTGGGTTTTTCACCAACAGCTCCGAGGACGCTCGATTCTTAACAGATCATAATCTTGACCAATCCATCTTCCAGAAGCTGAATAGGCTGGTGGAAGTACATAAAGCCTAAAAACCATATGTACTCGGATGTCGCAATGGTAGGGTGCTACTTCGTTATCCGCAAGGGTCTAACATGATAAATCCATGGGATCCAATAAGTGGAAGTGAAACATTGATACCAGAACCACCAATTTGGCAGAGACGTGAGTATGATAGCGGCACAATTATCTGTTCGAGAAATCATGGGCAATTGTCTTCACACTATTGCAGCAATTTCTGGGTTGTTTGGATAGTAACCAATGGTAACCAAGCACTGGTGTGGAGGTACTCATCAGAGTTAGGAAAATGGGAGGACTAGATTGAACCTTCTGAGATGCTGGCTAAGATTGATCGTAGGCCATCAACTATCATAGGGGACATTTTGTACTAGCCAACAATGAACTCTAGATATATAATTGCCTTCGATAACGTGACAACAAAACTGTGTTATATTGAGTGCCCCCATGAGGCACATGATATTTCCAGACGCAAATTTGTCATCGCTAAGGGGCATAATGGAGATGTTGCCCTTGCGGTTATAAGAGACTTTAGTATAAACACGTGGTGTAGTGCAAGATCATCAATAGGCAAATGGGAAGCTTGGGTGCCTCATATAAAGGTTGAGTTGAATACTCTCCTTGGCCTTGATAAATCATGGGCATATGGTCGGAAAGATGCAGTAAGGTTACTCTGCGCATTTGAGGATAGAGAAATGATGGTTATATGGGCGAAGGAGGGAGTATTCGAATTAGATCTCAGCAGCATGAAGTCTAAGAAGTTCAGATCTCGTAAACGTTGGTGTACTTTACATCCCTACATTATGACACTTGGTTAGTGCAGTCATTCATGTGCAACCCTTGCATTTTTTTACACCTATGATTTTGCTGATCAATTTGTTCATTTCCTTCAGCAACATACGTGATTCGGAGTGCTAAATCAAAGAAATAAAAAGGAACTCCTGTCAGCAACACAGCTGATTCAGACTGCAACATCAAGGAGATGAAAATAACACTCAGATGAACAAGCAAGGCTTGTTTGGGCAATCATGTGGTTGCCCAGGTTGTGTTATTGGGAGCTACAGTCTGATATTTGTTTGTTTTGGTAGCTGATGGAACTATGGGGGCACCTTTGTTTGTGTTGCAGTCACAGCAGCAGGGGCTGGAATATTAGAGTTGTCTGTTCGTTTTGGGGGCCAATGTGTGTGTGATAAAACATTGTTTTATATGATGAAACGGTGTTCTCTATATAGCCGTGTATGCATGATGAAATCATTTTTTATTTTTTCTAGATATACTTTATCTGGTCTTTGTGTTTTGATAGTATGCTGTAGTAGGTGTATTTGTTTCGCACAGGCTTTTTATTTGTTCTGAATTTGTACTACCATTTAGTTAGTGTTTCCTGTAGAAGAGTCTGTGTCGACAGCTAAATAATTAGTAGACCCTGGTTGCACACCATTTTCACATGCTTGAATCAGAGCTACTTGAGACATTTGTTTGTTGTTATGTTAAACAAACATTCTTGTATCGAAGATCTGCATTTTCATACGCGTGGTAGATAATCACTCTCCCTGACTTGGATCCCCAAAATTGAGGGAGAACGAGCTATTTTTTAATTATTCTTTGGACAATATCTAAATTCAAAATCAATGTCGACCACCAAAACCTACCGCCTACCACGTTTGAATCGGAGCATTGAGTTGATGTGAGTCTCGCCTTAAATTCCTGACCGGATGGCGTTCGAAGTACACAACCTTTTTTCTAGTAATAAAACCTTGGCCGGCAGCCAAATTGAAAATCGTAATTGAGCGGAAAAATAACCCGCCGACCCTGAAGCATTTCACATTCCCTCTGTTTCAAACATTTTCAGACAAAATCACCCACCAAGGTAGTACCATTTTTATATTATTACATGGACCCTAGAAAAATTTAAAATCTGAATCAAGCGGAAAACTTTACCACCTATGCTGTGTGAATGGAAGGTATCCACGTTTCTGTGCAAAAAAATGTTTATGGATGATCAGTTGATGTGACTCTCGGCCTTGAATTTCTGGACAGATAGCGTATGGTCGACTACCTTTTTTCTATTAGTAGATGGTGGCTAGCCAAATTAAAAAGCTCAATCGAGCGGCAAAATCACCCACGTACCAAGCATTTCCCGCCCCACCATTTCAAAAACTTTGAGCCAAAATATCCCACCGACCGGGGAAGTACCATTTTTCTATTATTATTATTAGATGGGTGCAAGCCAAATTCAAATTCTCAATCGAGCGACAAAACCACACACCAACTTTGAAGCATTTCACGCCCTTCCGTTTCAAAAACTTTAGAATTTAAAATTCCAAATGTACCCATTGTTCAGACAACAAATGGGCATGCTAAAGTCGGTAGCTCAGGGGCACGATCGTAATTATTTTTTCTGCTCACCTCTATGGTCCCGATTCCCCCAGTTTTTCCCGCCAGCCCTCCCAAAAATCCCAAGCTCCTCTGTCCCCTCCACGACCACCGCACGCACCGTCTTGACCTGCGGTCTTGTGCACCGCCGCACAGCCGCTTCACCGACGCTCACCCACCAGATCTAGGAGCTGCGGTGTCATTCACCACGACGATGGCATCATCGACCGCCCAAGCTCTGCTTCCTCGCTGCCAAAAGCTACCCAACCATACCGCATCCGCTTCACCGATGTCCAGCGGGCGTGATCTAGTTCAAAGAGTTCCATGTCCACCGCTCTAGTCCAACTGCATGGCTGTCGCCATTCACTTCATCGAATCTGCCTCAGCGACGCTCTCATCCACCGCTTTCAAGCCGGCGTCGACCACCCAAGATCTGCTTCCCCGACGCCAACAACCATCGCAACCGCAGCACCTCGGTGACCTGGACATCACTCGCACGGTACATACGATGCTTAGACGCCTCTCCGACAAAGGTTAACCAAACCTCCAACCTGTTTTTGTTTTGTCAGCAGTATAGCAGGTTCAGGCCAGTCGTAGTGAACTGCATTTTTGTAATCGTGCTAGTACATACAAGTCACTATGGACGCTTGTTCGTCGTGCTAGTACGTACAATGTCATTAGACATGTTGGTTTGCATTCGTTTCTCTACAAATATCAAGTCATGCACACGTCTGTTATTTTGTCATTCACATGTTCTTATCTTAGCTGCTTCGTACACCAGTAAATGCCTACTATTGTGTAGTTCTTGCAAAATGTAATGTCAGTGGAAAATATTAGTGTGGATTCCCTACTACGCAGTTAATCTGGTTAATCCTGAGCTAAGTTCCTTCTATTATTTCCTCCCTGGCATCGTTCTTGTATCCTGTGGTACCCTTTCAAACTCTTTGTACTAGTTCGATTATAATTTTGTTGTTGCCATTTGGTTCTTCAAAAGCTGCAACACTGACAATTTTCATTTCCTTTGCGTAGAGCTCAAAAAGGCAACATTGAAAATGTTGGTTTGCACAGCCTACATGTCCACTAGCGATGCCATTATATATTTTCTGTATCTGGTGCTGGTTCGTCCTAATCAACATCATAATTATTCTTTACTGTATAGTTCATTCGTGTTTTCCATTCCTGCTCAACAAGTTCTGGTATGATGCAGTTATAATTTCTATGTGGTTGCTTCTTAGCTATGATAGTAAAGTTCATGCCATTGTGTAGCTCACCGCAAATTCCGAGTCACCCAATGTCTCTTGCATTCCAGGAGATACCACTGCTTCCATATATATATTTGTTGAAATGACCTGGCTAGTTTATTCTAAAATTCTAAGAAACACTTTGTTTGATTCCTCATTTCATTGTTGGCATAATTGTCTAATGCTTGTTTGTCCTGTTCTACAGGTTGACAAGCCACACCATTATATCTCGTATCTGGTTCTAGTTCGTCCTAGGTAACGATATAACTATCCTCTACTATATAGTTCATTCATGATTTGCGTTCCTGCTCTACAAGTTTGTATTATGCAGTTATAATTCCTATCTGCTTCATTCTTAACTATGAGTAGTTTGTCTTCTTTGCTGTATTAACTTGTTATTAGTTAGTTTGAGACTTCAATTATTGCTATTGCCACCAAAGAGGGGACTTCAAGATCATATCTCAAGGTGGTTTTCCAATGTAGCTGTCACACTCAAAGGGAGATGCAGTTCATGGATTGAGAAAGCAAATTGAGGACTCTACTATCAACTTGATTCGCAACTGAAGTGCTGAATTTTCTTTCCCTTTTGTTCATATTTTGTAATATTTTTGAGAAGTTTGTAGCTCATGTGATATATAGATAACTCGCATAAGCCATGTAGGAATTTAGTTGACGCTGTCCATGCACGACGGTACCATAACTGCGCCAGCCAGGTCGATCAGGTTTCAGAATTACCGAAACTGTAACGTTAACTGGCCAAATCAGTAACATGATAAAACAGTGATCGACCAAAACAACAACAGTAACTAGCTAAAATAGCAACATGACTAAACAGTAACATGCCGGAACAGTAACGGACCGGAATAGTAACAAGCCAAAACAATAACAGGCTGAAACAGTACCATGTCGAAACAATAACATGCCAAAACAGTAACAGGGCAAAACAGTAACAAACCAAAATAGTAACAGGCAAAACAGTATCAAACCAAAACAACAGTAGACTAGAACAGTGGTAATCGAGCATAGTATCATGCCAGAATACTAATAGGCCAGAACAGTAACATGCCTGAATAGTAACAGGCCAGAACAGGGGCAACCAACACAGTAACGGGCCAGAACAGTAAAGGGCCACAGCAGTAACATACATGAATAGTAGACGGCCAGAATAGTAACGAACCAGAATAGTAATAGGCCAGAATAGTATCGGACCTTCTCAAAAGTGGGCCGTTCGTAGGCGGCCCATGACGAGGTGTGACAACAGTGACGGGCTGATAGTGGGCTTTAACAGTATCGGGCCTACTTGACGCAGCCTGTTAACGGGCCGCATAGTATTCGAAAAGTGTGGGCTTTTGTAGGCTGAAATAGTAACGGGCCTGACATTCGCAGGCCGTTGCTGGACACATCTTTGGGCCCAATTCAAACATTGTCAGGCGAAATAGTAATGGGCCGTAATCTTATTAGGCTTCCTTGATGGGCCGGCCCTTTTAATTATGAGCAGGCCTTGGCTGGGGCTGGCTTTTACCACGGTTTCCGTGGCTGTTAATGGCGGTAACTGGCGTTGACGGTGTTTGCCACGTGGAATTTTGCATGACATTAGCAGTCAATGCGGCTGGCGAATAGATCTACGATGGAACAAGTTTTCATGGCTGAAGGGTGCGATCTGCCACGGTCAGGAAAAAAAACGTGGTACATTCTTTTGTGAGAGGGCTTTTACCACGATGGGCATCCGTCGTAGAAGACTTTTTAGCCACGAAAAATGGGCCTTCAACCACGAACATCGTCCGTTGTAAAAGCCAACTTTTCTTGTAGTGTTAGCTACTAAACCTAGTTCTAGCTTAATCTTCTCCCCTTGGTGCTCCTTATACTAGACTTGGATTATGTGATCAAGGTGGTGATGATGTTCTAGTGGGTTTGGTGGATATGGAAATGACCCCGTGGATCAAGTAGTGATGAAGTAGTGATGTGGTTCCTTCTGGTGTTGATGTATTCTGAACTACTGTGACGTGTTATGGCTGGTGCACTCTCGTTGTTGGCTTCCTCATGCTCTACTATGTTGACAACACATACACTTGCATGTGTGTGAGCTGCTTACTAGCTTGTTTAACCCTTTGTTCAAGTTTCCACCTAGAGATATTTTGGGAATGAAGTTTCCTTCGGCTGGTTTGATCTTATATTCACCTAGGGTATAATTTTTGTTGCTAGATGGATTTTGCTCTATTTTTCCTATGATGTTCGTCTGAGGCTAAAACTAGTTATAAACAGATTCTATATTGGTCCCTTTTATTCGTACACTCAATGATGTCTTGAGCATAGCATTACTATGGAAATCTAAGAGTATTATAACCATTAACCCTCCTTTTCTTTGTTTAATTTTGTTTTACGGGAAAATAAGAATGAAGATACGGAGATACAAGATGAAGATTTAGTTTAGAAATTAGTCTAGGGTTTTTTATTTATTTTCCTTTTTTAGGTCCATGATGTAATATGTACTCCCACCGACCGTGTAAAATGTTAATCTAAAAGTAAATGGTGAAATTTAAATGAATTTAAGCTTAGTTGTCAATGGGTGTGAACATTCTTGGATTTCAAGCCGAACGACCAAGGTAAGGCCATATCAACATCATACTTTATGTTCATGATCCCATGTTAGAGAACCTGCATGGCAACAGATCTGGCCATGTTTTGAAAACAATCAAAGAGGAAGTAGTATTAAGAGTTTGGCTTAGATAAGGTGATATCTCGAGAATGAGTCGAACCAGATTTTTTTCTTTTATGGTCCTTTATGCTAAATGTATATGGACCTCGATGTAATTTTTACTTTTTTGAGGTCCCTAATGTAAAATGTACTCCGATCGACCGTGTAAATTTCTAACCTAAAAGTAAGTGGTGAAATTTAAACGAATTTAAGCTTAGATGTCAACGAGTATTAACCATTCTTTTATTTCAAGATGAACGACCAAGGTCAAGGCCATATCTACGTCATACTTCATGCTGATGATCCCATATCCAAGAATTTGCATGCCGACAAATTTGTCCATATTTTGAAAACAATCGAAGATGAAGTAGTATGAAGAGTATGTCTTGATCAGCTACTCTCTAGAGTAGGAGCTGAACCTGACTCTTTTCCTTGCTTAATTTTAGTGTCGTTTGTGCTAAATGTATGGACCTTGATGTAATTTCCCCCTTTTGTTAGGTCTAAAAGTGTAAGTGGTGAAATTTAGATGATTTTAAGCTAACTTGTCAATAAGTATGATCATTCTTGGATTTCAAGCCGAATGACCAAGGTCAAGACCATATCAACATTATACTTTGTGCTCATGATCCCATGTTAGAGAATTTGCATGGCAACAGATTTGGCCATGATTTGAAAACTATCGAAGAGGAAGTAGTATTAAGAGTTTGGCTCAGATCAACTGATCTCTCGAGAATGAGCCAAACCAGATTTTTTAGGGTCCTTTATGCTAAATGTATATGGAGCTCGATGTAATTTTTATTTTTTGAGGTCTGTGATGTAAAATGTACTTCGGTCGACCATGTAAAGTTCTAACCTAAAAGTATTGTGGTGAAATTTAAACGAATTTAAGATTAGTTGTCAATGAGTATGAAGCATTATTATTGTATTTCAAGATGAACCACCAAGGTCAAGGCCATATCTACATCATACTTTATGTTTATGATCCCATATCTAAATTTTTTTATGCCGACTAATTTGGCAATATTTTGAAAATAATCAAAGATGAAGTAGTATGAAGAGGAGTATAGGTCGATCAGCTACTCTCTTGAGAAGGAGCCGAACCCGACTATTTTCCTTGCTTAATTTTAGGGTCATTTGTGATCAATGTATGGACCTCGATGTAATTTCCCATCTTTTAGGTATAAAAGTGTAAGTGCAGAAATTTAGACAATTTTAAGCTTACTTATCAACGTGTATGAACATTCTTGGATTTCGAGCCGAACGACCAAGGTCAAGGCCATATCAACATCATACTTTATATGATGATGATGATCCCATGTTAGAGAATTTGTATTGCAATAGATTTGGCCATGTATTGAAAATGATCGAAGATGAAGTAGTATCAAGAGTTTGGCTCAAATCAACTAATCTCTCGAGGAGCCAAACAAGACATTTTCCTTTTAGGGTCCTTTATGCTAAATGTATGGACCTCGATGTAATTTTTCCTTTTTCGAGGTCCCTGATGTAAAATGTACTCCGATCGATCATGTAAAGTTCTAACCTCCTAAAAGTAAATGGTGAAATTTAAACAAATTTAAGCTTAGTTGTCAACGAGTATGAACCATTCTTGTATTTCAAGACAAATGACCAAGGTCAAGGCCATATCTACACCATACTTTATGATGATGATCCCATATCCAAGAATTTGCATGCCGACAAATTTGGCCATATTTTGATAACAACTGAAGATGAAGTAGTATGAAGAGTGTGGCTCGTTCAGCTACTCTCTCAAGAAGGATCCGAACCCGACTGTTTTGCTTGCTTGTTTTAGGGTTATTTGTGCTAAATGTATGGACCTCGATGTAAAATTTCCCCTTTTTAGGTCCTTGTTGTAAAATGTACTCCCACCGACCGTGTAAAATTCTAACCTAAAAGTAAGTGGTGAAATTTAAACGAATTTGAGCTTATAGTTGTCAACGAGTATAAACATCCTTGGATTTCAAGCCGAACGACCAAAAGGTCAAGACCATATCTCTACATTAGACTTTATGTTGATGATCCCATATCCAAGAATTTGCATGCCGACAAGTTGGCCATATTTTGAAAACAATCAAAGATGAAGTAGTATGAAGAGTGTGGCTCGATCAACTACTCTCTTGAGAAGGAGACAAAGCTTGCTCAATTTTAGGGTCATTTGTGCTAAATGTGTGGACCTCAATGTAATTTTCCCTTTTTTAGGTCCTTGATGTAGAATGTACTCCCACTGATCGTGTAAAATGCTAACCTAAAAGTAAGTGGTAAATTTCAACGAATTTAAGCATAGTTGTCAACGAGTATGAAAAAATATTGGATTTCAAGCCCAACGACCAAAAGGTCACGGCCATATCTCTACATCAGACTTTATGCTGATGATCCCATATCCAAGAATTTGCATGCCGAAAAATTTGGCCATATTTTGAAAACAATCAAAGATGAAGTAGTATGAAGAGTGTGGCTCGATCAGCTACTCTCTCGAGAAGGAGCCGAACCCGACTGTTTTCTTTGCTCAATTTTAGGGTCCTTTGTGCTAAATGTGCGGACCTCTATGTAATTTTCCCTTTTTTAGGTCCTTAATGTAGAATGTACTCACACCGACCGTGTAAAATCCTAAGCTAAAAGTAAGTGGTGAAATTTCAATGAATTTAAGCATAGTTGTCAACGAGTATGAAAAAATCTTGGATTTCAAGGCGAACGACCAAGGTCAAGGCCATATATATCAACCATCATACATTATGTTGATGATCCCATATGAGAGAATTTGCATGGCAACAAGTTTGGCCATATTTTGAAAACGATCGAAGTGGAAGTAGTATCAAGGGTTTGGATCAGATCAGCTGATCTTTTAAGGAGCCAAACCAGAAAATTTTCCTTTTAGGGTCCTTTATGCTAAATGTATGGACCTTGACGTAAGTTTTGCTTTTTTGAGGTCCCTGATGTAAAATGTAGTCTGATTGACCGTGTAAAGTTCTAACCTAAAAGTTAGTTGTGAAATTTAAACGAATTTAAGCTTAGTTGTCAACGGGTACGAACCATTCTTGTATTTCAAGACGAATGACGAAGGTTAAGGCCATATCTACATCATACTTTATGCTGATGATCCCATATTCAAGAATTTGCATATCAACAAATTCGTCCATATTTTGAAAAAAATCTAAGATGAAGTAGTATGAAGAGTGTGGCTTGAGCAGCTACTCTCTCGAAAAGGAACCGAACCCTACTGTTTTGCTTGCTTAATATTAGGGTCCTTTGTGCTAAATGTGTGGACCTCGATGTAATTTTCCCCCTTTTTAGGTCCTTGTTGTAAAATGTACTCCCATCGACCGTGTTAAATTCTAACCTAAAAGTAAGTGGTGAAATTTAAACGAATTTCAGCTTATAGTTGTCAACGAGTATGAACATTCTTTGATTTCAAGACGAACGACCACAAGGTCGAGGCTATATCTCTACATCATACTTTATTTTGATGATCGAGTATCCAAGAAATTGCATGGCGATAGATTTGGCCATATTGTGAAAACAATCGAAGAGAAAGTAGTATGAAGGGTATGGCTCGATCAACTGCTCTCTTGATAAGGAGTCGAACCCGATTGTTTTCTTTGCTCAAATTTAGGGTCCTTTGTGCTAAATGTATGGACGTCGATGTAATTTGCCCATTTTTTAGGTCTTTTATGTAGAATGTACTCCCACCGACCGTGTAAAAAGCTAACCTAAAAGTAAGTGATGAAATTTCAATGAATTTAAGCATAGTTGTGAACAAATATGATTTTTTTGGATTTTCAAGCCGAACGACCACGAGGTCAAGGCCATATCTCTACATCGTACTTTATGGTAATGATCCCATATTCAAGAATTTGCATGGCGACAGATTTGGCCATATTTTAAAAACAATCAAAGAGGAAGTATTATGAAGTGTATGGCTCGAGGAGCTTCTCTCTCGAGAAGGAGCTGAACTCGACTGTTTTCTTTGCTCAATTTTATGGTCCTTTGTGCTAAATGTATGGACCTCGATGTAATTTTCCCTTTTTAGGTCCTTTATGTAGAATGTACTTTATGCTTATGATCCCATATCCAAGAATTTTCATACCGAAAAATTTGACCATCTTTGGAAAACAATCGAAGATATTAAAAAAAATCAATTTCATTTTTCCAAGTGACAGGAATTTATTTTATGAAAAGAAAGTAAGAAGAATTTATTTCCTTTTTTCTGTTAAAAAATAAAGAGGGAGAAGAGACTATATGAGCACGGAGAAGGCAGCGAGAGAGCTGCAAAGAGGAGGATTTGAAGGTGGTGCGATGTGAGAGAAAAGATGGGATGGGTTCCTCACACGAGGTACAGGGTATATTGAGTAGAGTAAATTTTAGGACCATAATATATATGCACGTAAAACAAAATTTGTTTTCTCTCTCCACTCCCCCATCACCACCCCCACACCCTGGCCGGCTGATCTCTCCCTCGTCAACAAAGTGGCGCTGTGTACGCGCGTCGACCGACAACCTACCTTGTGTCGGCGGCTCCGTGTCTATGTCTGGCGTGTTCGACAGCTGCATTAGTGGGAACCATTTTGGTCCTTGGCGGCAAAAAGTATTACTACTACAGTAGTACGTAGTACAATAGAGTAGCAATTCAAACTTTCCCGGTTTCGAAATTTTCACATCCTTCACAAACATCCGGGGGGAAAGATATTCAATAGATCGTCATTCGTAGTACTACTACTAGTACTATAGGGTATAGTGAGTAGTACCAAAAGAAACTTTTTTTGACGAGTGAAGAAACTTCATACAATCATTAACTTCATATAGGAATCGCTGCTGAACTAGTGCAGGTCCGGCGCCTCCTTGCACCTAGTCCGCCCCGCCAGCGGTAGCTCGTGACATTGGCGCCAATGACAGCTCCAGCGATAGAGCCAGCTCCTGACTCATCGGCACCTCAGGAGAAGGTGGTGACACCTCCTGCCATCAGCGGCACCACCAGAAAATGAGGTGGCACCTCCGGAGCCATCGGCAGCTCTAGGAGAACACTATGGATGAAGTTGCCGTTGTTTGGGAACCGGTTCTAGTAGTTGGTGAAAATGTTGGAGCCGGTGAACACCACCATCTCGCAAATGCAGTGAAACGTCTGGCCGTAGAGGAGACGGGCGTCCCTGAAGTTGACGAACTTGACCTTCAGCGTCCCGTCCGGATTGTCGTACATCTGGTACTTGCGGTCACTATACCCAGCATCGAGGAAGGCGCACGCCAGCTGCCTATTTGTTCTCTGCAGGGATAAAGCCCAAATGCGTAGGGCATTGTTCTTCTGTGCGGTGATGTCAGGGTATTTGTGCTCCGGTACGGCGGGCGGCAGCCGAAAGGTGGCCATGGATGACAAACGAGGTCGGAGATGGTTGCTGGAAGCGGGGGATTAGAAATGGTTTGGTGCGGGGAAGGGGAGAGATAAAATAGGAAGGAGGTGATCCAAGATTAATGTGGCAGATTACCGGAGCGAGGGGTAATCAATGTCGCTGATGAAGCCAATGCGTATGGCAAATATTGATGACGATGACTGATACATTGCAAATGTATCTATAATTTTGTATGTTCCATGCTTGGTTTTATCTACTTTCTTATGTTTTGTCCACACTTTGGAGTACTTTTCATATGATTTCTTGGACTAACCTATTAGCAAGATGCCACAGTGCCAGTTGCATGTTTTCTGCTGTTTTTGGTTCGAGGTAGTCAAAAAATGAATATTCTCAGAATTGGACGGGACAATAGTCAAAGTCAATATTTCACCAAGGGGAACACAGAGCCAGAAGACGAGATGGAGAGGGGCCAGGGGCCAGCCACACCATAGGGTGGCGCAGATCCCCCTTGGTCGCGCCACCAGGTGGTGTGGGCCCCTCCGGCCTCCACCGACCTTGCCCCATCGCCTATATATTCCTCCCGGTGCGAAAACCCTAAATAGTCAAGCATCCAGCCACGGAAAGTTCTACAACACCGCCGCCACCGAAGGGGAGATTCAGGGGACAGAAAGTCTCTATTCGGGCACCCTGCCGGGATGGGGAAGTACCGCCAAGCCATCTCCATCGATCTCCACCACCATCTCCATCACCATTGCTGATTCCCATGATGAGGAGGGAGTAGTTCTCTCTCGAGGCTAAGGGTTCTACCGGTAGCTATGTGTTCATCTCTCTCTCTATGCATGATCATATTGTGATCATGATCTTGTAATCTGTAGATCTACCTTGCTACTCAAGTGCTTAATAGATCTCTGCTCTCCCCATGTTTGTGAAAGTGACAGCGTGCTCACGATGGTGGCACTTAGGCTAGAGATTACAAATACTTGTTATGAGTTATATTTGGAGTTGGATGTCTTTTTGAAATTGTGGTGTTTGTTGGACTCATCTAGTACTCAAGGTGACAGTGTGGGGTTTTCTAGATGGGAAAGATGAACTTTGAGGTGTGCTGTTATAGCCCTATCAACGATTAGAGTGTCCAACCAGAGAGTAGTTCAGCGTAGTATCATAAAGAAGAATATATTTATATGAGAGTGTTCACTAGTGAAAGTATGATCCCTAGGCCTTGTTTCTAAGCATTGAAACACCATTTTCTATTAGATCTACTACATGTTTGCTTGCTTTCATCTTTATTTCAGTTTGCCTTTAGTCTCTTCCACGCCATCAAGCTATTATCTATCACCGTTACCACTTATAATTATCTTTACCACTTGTATTTCACTATCTCTTCGCCGAACTAGTGCACCTATACACCTGACAAGTGTATTGGGTGTGTTGGGGACACAAGAGACTTCTAGTATCTTGATTGCAGGGTTGCAGTCATAATTTTGTGGTGCGTCCAAGGCGATCGCGACCTGCCCAATCTGTGGGCCCTACGTGGATGACTGAGTTGATGGGTGAAAACAAATTGATAATCATAAAGTGGTATGAAATGTGATTTAACAAACGTTAGCTTGTTTTAGCCAATAATCTTGTTGGAGAAAAAGTGCATACATTAAGTATATTAGTTATAACTATCTACCCATATTGAGAATACATCCTAGTGTGCTATGAAATTTTTGGGGTGGTGAAATGATGGTTCTAGAAAATGTTGGAGTTTTCTCTAGGTACTATTCAAAACGAATCCAGCTGCTCTTAACCATTGGATCTAACAGCCCAACGGTTAGGATTGGTGATATGAATCCAATTCAAAACTGGTCCATTATAGTAGTAGAGAAAAGTACCACCACCCGGTAGAATGGAAAAAAGAAGATCCAACGGCTAGCATTGTTGTGATTCGCGAGTCTTGATCCATAGGTTAATACTCAAAGTTATTCGTACATTATATAGTGGTAAGATAAGATAACAAAGACTATAAATAGTATATTCTAGATGATGGAATGGATTAGAGGATCCAATAACTAGAAGCAATGTTGGAATTCGCGGGTCATGAATCAGCGGTCAATATTCAAAGTTGTCCGCACACTATATATAAAAAATAGTGGTAAGATAAGAAATGAAAGACTATCAATAGTATCTTCTTGATGCAAAAATGGAAATGAAGATCCAACATCTGACAATGTTGGGATTCGCATCTTGATCCAACGGTCAATATTCAAAGTTATTCGTACACTATATAGTGCTAAGAAAAAAATTGAGAAACATGTGTTTTGACACCTTTGAATACAAAAAAAATGCTATGGCTTCTCCACAATGT
This sequence comes from Avena eriantha, assembly GCA_910589775.1. NCBI lineage: Eukaryota > Viridiplantae > Streptophyta > Magnoliopsida > Poales > Poaceae > Avena > Avena eriantha. The sequence goes on from OU342745.1 coordinate 115,615,945, forward strand.
GTATTGGCCTACGGTGTATGTACATTCATGGCTTTGACCCGAACAGCCAAGGTCATGACCATATTGACATCATATCTCTACTACTATAATGGAGCAGTTTTAATTTGAATTGGATCCATAGCACCAATCCTGACCGTTGGCTGTTAGATCCAATAGTTCAGAGCAGCTCAATTCGTGTTGAATAGTACCTATAGGAAACTCCACCATGTTCTAGAACCATCATGTCACCACCCCCAAAATTTCATAGCACGGGAGGTTGTATTCTCAATATGTATAGATATATTATTAATAGACTTAATGTATCCATTTTTTTCTAATGAGACTATTGGTTAATAACAACTTAATGTTTGTTAAATCACATTTCATACAGTAGATACGTGTGTGGCACGTGCCTTTTACTAGTAGTGGTAAGATAAGAAAAGAAATAATATCAATAGTATCTTCTCGATGCTAATATGGAAATAATGAAGACCGAATGTTTGACAATGTTGGGATTCACGTCTTGATCCAACGGTCAAGATTCAAAGTTATCCGTACACCATATAGTGCTAAGAAAAAAAAATGAGAAATATGTGTTTTGACACCTTTGAATACAAAAAATGCTCTCGCTACTTCACAATGTGTATTGGCCTAAGGTGTATGAACATTCCTGGTTTCGACCCGAATAGCCAAGGTCATGACCATATTGACATCATATATAGTTTATGATACAGTACCTGCATCTGATAGATTCGTGCATGTTCGTCAACAAGATATGCTGAAAGTGAGAACTGCGTTGTTTTCTTTTGCTAAGAAAGTACTAGTATTACCATTACCACTATGTTAACACTATATGGTGTACAAAAAAACTTTGAATATTAATTGTTGGTTCGAGACTCACGAATCCCAACATTTCCAATCGTTGGGTCTTCTTTTCCATTCTAGCATCAAGAAGATTCTATTAATAATCTTCATCACAATGAAATACTATGCACAAACCTCAAAACTCACTTCTCCATTATTCTAGAATCTTCCCCCCGTTTCTATAGACCATGTTACCAAAATTTTCAAGCATTTGATTTTAGTATCCTTTGTGCTAAATGTATGGACTTGGATGTATTTTTTGTTTTTTGAGGTCCTTGGTGTAACATGTACATATCTACTTACCGTGTTAATTAATTGAAGAATCTCGCTCCCTCAGGACATACCTTAGTCAAAAAAGTACCACCACTAGGGCTGGAATTCGAGCCGCCCCGAATCAGCTCGGCTCGACTCGCTAAATCTCGTTCAACTAATGACCTAGCTTGTCTCGGCTCGTTTACAAAACGAGTTCATATTTGAAACTCAGTTCGACTCGGTAAACTCACGAGTAACTCACGAGTAGCTCGTTTAGCAAGTTATGAGTTACGAAAAAGAGCACATATAAGAAAAACTAGAAATTATCCTACTAATTAAGAACTAGAATAAGGATAGTACTTTCATAATAACACGAAGGCAAGATCGAATGGAAAATATAGTAGTTATACACCATTACATGTACAAGAAACATTCGTAGTATGGCACTCATTAGTGGAAAATTTAAAATTCTATATTTGAACGAGTTTAACGAGCTAAATGAGTAGCTCATTTAGCTTGGGTGAACAAACGAGTTCAAATCTAAAACTAGGCTCGACTCGTTAGACAGCGAGTTCAAGCCGAGTCGAGCCGAGTCATGAGTTACACTCATTTAGCTCGCGAGATTCGAGTTATAATTCCAGGCCTAACCACCACCCGGTTTTTTGAAAAAGTGGGGACCATGTTTTCTTACAATTCCCTAATCTTATCACATTTCAAGATTCCCTAGCGAACCGTGCCTACTTAAATAACTTTATGTTGATTTAAAGAAATTAGGTCAAACTTGAACTACAAGTAAGCGTGGTAGATTCCTCTTGAATTTTCTTAACACCGTCTGAAGGGACCCAGGATGTCTATATATCAAGACTTAAGTTCCGGGATAGATTACTAAACACTAGTAGTACATGCATCCAAGGCTCAAGGCCGATTTTTTTTGAAAAGTCAAACTATGCAAAGTTTGACCAAGTTTGTAGAAAAATATATTAATATTTACAATATGAAATACATACCCTTTAATACATCATGAAACATATATTCACATGGTATCTACTAATATCATACAGTAGTTCTTGATATTTTTTTAAGAAGTTTGGTCAAACTTTTCGTAGCTTCACTTTTCAAAAAAGCCTTAGGCCCTCTTTGGAACAAAGGAAAATCATAGGATATTTGGAGGATAGGATTCCTATAGGAAAAATTCCTATGGGTTCGTTTGGGACAAAGGAATAGGAATCTAAGATTCCTTTGAAATTCCTATGGTGTAGGCTATTTCATATGAATTTTCTAGGAAAAATAACATGAGGTCTAACCTCCTGTTTCATCTCCTTGTGTCTACAATTCATGCGGTTTTCCTGTGTGACATCCAAACGACACCCTAATTTTTTTCCTGTGGTATTGATTCCTGTAGGAATTGAGAATACATGATACTATCTTAATTTCTACGTTTTTCTATTCCTATGTTTTGCATTCCTGCATTCCAAACGGGGCCTTAAGCTTTGGGACGGGGGGTACTAGTGAGATGAGGGAGAAACCGAAGAGCAAGAGGAGCTCAGAGAATAAAAGGGAGGTAGGACGGGTGTGCAGCGTGACAAGGCACTTGAAGGTGGTACAATGTCATAGCAGAATTATGATGGGTTCCTGACATGAGGTACTATAGCCTTTACAGCATACACACTCTAGTAAATTTCAGGACTTATGTGCATTCAAAACAAAACAAATTTATTTATGTCGCTCTCAGTCGCCGCCTCATCATCCATCTCAGCACTCCCTCGTCCACAGCACTGCGCATGTGTCTCTTGGTACGGTAGCTCAGCTCGGTCTGCGGCGTGTGCGTTGGTGTACATAGGAAGGAACCGGGCATTAGCAGCAAAAATTAGTAGAATTCAAACTTTTGATTTTTTTCTCTTCCTTTCCAAGCATCGAGAATGAAGGTTATTCAAAGAATGACCATATCGACATCATATCTCTATCTGTACTATTACTAGAAAGTTGCACGTGCCTTACACGTGAGACTCAGATAGTCGACGTATGATATATCATCACTATATAAAATTATAATTGGTAAAGCACGGTAAATTTTAAATTTGATCAACATCTATAAAGTATGGGTGTATCCTTGTACTTTGTACATCATGTAGAAGTCAAAAATTATTAGCTACCTAAGACATGAATTTTAGATACCCTAGTCTAGAGAAAAAAAGGAGAAGATTCCAGTATGATGGAGAAGTGTATTTGGAGGTTTGTGCATACCATTCATTATGTCGAAGACTACAAATATAATCTTATAGATGCTAGAATGGAAAATAAGATCCAATGGCTAGACATGCTGGGATTCGAGAATCTTGATCCAACGGTCAACATTCAAAGTTATTCGTACACTATATAGTGGTAAGATAAGATAAGATATATATGTAGAAAAACGTCAAAACACACTTATCCATCATTCTAGAATCTTCTCGATTGTTTCCCTAGACCATGGTTCTAAAATTTTCAATTATTTGGTAGCTAATAAAATTTATTTCTACATGATATAAAGTGCAAGAACCAAATATACACTCATACTTTAGAAACAACGTGGCTCAAATTCATAGATATATCAAGATTTACCTATTACAATGTTATATACTAATGACATATCATGCTTCTGTATATTATGTGAGTTTCACGTGCAAGGCACGTGCAGCTTACTGGTACTACTATGAAGAGCATGGCTCAACTCCATGATAGAGGAGAAGGACCCGACTACTACTTTTAATTGCTTGATTGTAGGGTCCTTTGTATTAAATGTATGGACTTGGATGCAATTTTCACCTTTTTAAGGTCCTTTGTGTAACATGTACACATGCACTAGCTGTGTTAATTATTAAAACATCTCACTCCTTCGGGACATACCCCAATCAAAAAAAATAAAGTGCCACCACCAAATTTTCAGAAAACATGGACATGTTTTGTACAATTCCCTAGTCTTAGGACATTTCAAGCTTCCCTATATATTAGCTAACTACGCCCATGCACTCAACTAACTTTATGTCGATTTAAAGAAAGTAGGTCAAATTTGAACTGCAAGTAAGCACGATAGATTTTTTCTTGAATTTGCAAGAGATCCAACAATTAGCAATGTTGGAATCTGTCAATCTATATCCAATGATCAATGTTCAAAGATATCCATGTTATATATCTTATTAGTAAGTTGCACATGCCTTGGACGTGAGAATCAAAGAGTAGAAGTATATGCCAAATCATTTTTTCTCTACTACTATAAAGAAGTAGTTTTGAATTGGATCCATATTACCAATCCTGACCGTTGGGCTGTTAGACCAATGGTTCAAAGCAGGTGGATTCATGTTGAGTACTACCTAGAGAAAACTCAAACTCCACCATGTTCTAGAACCATCATGTCAATCCCCCCACAAAAATTCATAGCATAGTAGGTTGTATTCTCAATATGTGTAGATAGTTATTATTACTAGACTTAATGTATGCATTTTTCTCAAATAAGACTATTTGTTTATAACAACTTAATGTTTGTTAATCACATTTCATACAGTATATACAAGTGTGACACATACCTTCTACTAGTTTATATAAAATTATAATAGGTGAAGCCCAAAAATAATTATAATTTCGAGCTACGTCCATAAAGTACCGTTGGATCTTAATTCTATCCATTATAGCATCTAGAAGATATTATTGATAGCCTTTAGCACACTAAAAGATATGCACAAACCTCAAAACACACTTCTCAATAATTCTAGAATGTTTTTCGTCATTTCTCTAGAGCATGGCCAGTACTATTAGGTAGTTAATAGGTTGATTACTACTACTCCCTCCGAGCTATATTAGTTAACTTGTATTTGTCTAGATACAGATGTATCTAATACTAAAATGTGTCTCGATACATACATATCTAGACAAATCTAAGTCAACTAATATGAGTCGGAGGGAATACATGATACAAAGTATAAGAACCAAATATACAACGGATATTCTATGGACATGGCTCAAAATTATAATTATTTTTTGAGCTTGACCTATTATTATAGTTTTTTGGTAGTCCTAATTATGAGAGTTGGGCATGTGGGTTCAAATCCTTTGCGTGCTAGAAAAGCGATTCTATGGTGCACACTATCTAGCAGGGAGGGGAGAAATGTGGGTTTGTGTCCTTTCTCGAAACACAGTCTACGTGACGAGACAGTACAATACTGAGCCAGGACGTGACAACTTGCTAGTCTAGCACTCTAGCTATAACTCCAGCACGCGTCCTCGATCCACTGCAGAAGATCGACAAGGGAATACGCAAAATTAACACCCCTTGTTCAAAGAGCCTCCCATCTTTCCCATCTCCGGCGATTGCCATTCGCTAACGCTGGCTAACCGCATTTTGGATCCTCTAGAGCGCCACACTTCCTAAATTTTCCTAACCATTTCTTGCCCACTGCATCGGTTCTTGCAGGCCTCCATCACTCTACTCCAAGAAACTCCAACAATCATATTTGAATCCGCCCTCGCCCCCAGTCCATCCAGACGCAATGGCAGATTCGATGCACAACATTTGGTACGGTGTCTAGAGCAAGGTCAACGACGACTCCTTCAGAGAAATCGCTATGCGTATGGACACTGCCAGTGCCGTCCGGCTGGCCGCATGCTCCAAGGAGTTGCGCCGCCAAGACGTCGACAGAAAAGGTAGCAAATGCCCCAATGTCGGCTGCAGATATTGGTCGCCTTCCATGACTTCCTCAACCACAGGATGGCGTGCCCGCACGGCCCGTGCAACTGCACTGAGCCTGGCTGCGAGTTCGCCGCGCCGCACACAGCATTGCTCGCTCACCTCGAAAAAGCCCACCCAATTGAAGTGCAGAGTTTCCACTACGGCGAGGTACACAGGTACATCTCCCAGCCTTTGCTGCCACCTAGCTCATGGAGAGTAGAGACCTTGTTATCCAGGGACGATGGTACATTGTTCGCCATGTGATTTGACATGCTCGACTATGGCCTCACCGTATCCGTCCAGTGCGTCAGGTCGGTGGCGTGCTTGTTTCTGCGGTACGTGGTGGAGTTGCACTTTTATAAACCTTCAATGATTGGAGAGGACCTAGAGGAGTTCACCGAAGATAGCCTATTTTTCGAGCCAAAGAGCAGCGTGTCTCCGGCCTCCGTCAGGATTACTGAAGATTACGTTAATTTCCTGATTATGAAACATGATAGGTTCACACTGGATTACTCATTTTGCATCCACAATGTGGGACATGACAAATACGACCATCATGATTCTGATGATGATATGCAATTCATGTTTGTTTAGATCAAACGCTCGAGATGATCTAGCATTTCCTTCGAAACATGGCTCTGTATTTTTCCCTTGGGAATGGCTAGATCTCAAGCGCCTGAGAACTTCTTATATGTATATTTAGCATGCTGCAATTTAGTCCGTCGATTCTTACTTCCTTTAGAAATCCTAGGTTCATCTCTTAGCCACTGTCGGCACCGCGCTCATCAAGACTAGAGAACATCAGATCTGGGGACGATGGTACGATGTTCGCTGTGCTATTTGACATGCTCGAGTGAGGCGACATCATCATATCCGTCATGTGCATCAAGCCGAAAGATTGCTCGTCGCCCTTGTACAATGTGTGATGGCCCAAAATATATCGAGCTCGTTGGGGAACCCCAAGAGGAAGGTATGATGAGCACAGCAGCAAGTTTTCCCTCAGTACAAAACCAAGGTTATCAATACAGTAGGAGCAAGGAAACACCCCAAAGGTGTAGCTAGCTGAATGTTGGCAGGGCGCACTACCGGTGCCAGCAGCAACGTGGATACCTATACAACACAAGCACAGAACTCTGTCCCCAACTTACGATGAGGTTGTCAATCTCACCGATTTTGCTGAAAACAAAGGATTAAACGTACCAAATGGAAGGAAGTAATAGTTTGCATAAAGTAAACACAAAGCAGTAAACAGTTTATAGATTGTATGTAAAAGAAAGGACCGGGATCCATAGTTAACTAGAGGTGGCTCTTCTTAAGATAGATAACATGCTGGGTGAACAAATTACAGCGGGGAAATTGACAAACATCGAGAAATCAATACATGCATATACTAATCATCTTGACTCCTTTGGAACTTGATTGGGCATTACAACATTATACATAGACCGCCAACCAACCGCATCTATGACTAATAATCCACCTTCAGGTTATCATCCGAACCCCCTCCAATATTATGTTGCAAGCAACAGATTATTGCTTTACAAATTGCGTGTAATGTAAACAATGCGATTGTTCTATGAACAAAGGATTGTTGTTTTCTCCCTAGTAGAACCAACACATCTAGTACCTTAGAGATTTCTGTCACTTCCCCAGATTACCAGAGGCATGAACCCACTATCGAGCATAAATACTAACTCTTCGAGTTGCTAGCATCAACTTGGCCAAGATAGCTACTAACAACGGAAAGCATGCAAGATCACAAATAACAAAGACATGATAGAATCAATAATCAATCTGAAATATCATCTCAATACCCATCGGATCCCCGCAAACACAACATGTAGAATTACAAATAGATGATCTTGATCATGAATGGAGCTCACAAGATCTAAACATGAAAGCACAAAGGATGAGAACCAGCCATATAGCTACTACATGGATCCGTAGTCCAAGGATGAATTACTCACGCATCACACCGGAGGCTTACATGATGATGAAGAAGGCCTCCAAGGTGAATTCCCCTCTCCGGCAGGGTGTTGGGAAGAGCTTCAGATCGCTCCCGATCTAGGGATGGATATGACGGTGGCTACAGACTCTTTTGTGGATTTTAGATCGGGTACTTAGGGTTTTCGTCCCGAGGGCATCTTATAGGCGAAAGGAGAGGCCGAGGGGGTCTTGGGGTCGGCCAGACCACCCCCTGGGGCGAGCCAGGCCTGGCCGCACGGCCAGGTGGTGTGGACGGCCCCTAGCCCTTATCTGTCTCGTATTCTGGCATCTGATGACTTCCATAAAAATAGGCACTTTGGCTTTTGTCCCGTCCAATTCCGAGAATATTAATTTTCCGACTTTCTGGAACCAAAAACAACAGAAAACAGGCAGCTGGCACTCTGGCTCTTGTTAATAGGTTAGTCCAAGAAATCATATGAAAAGTACTCCAAAGTGTGGAAAAAACACACAAAAGTGGATAAAACCAAGTATGGAACATCAAAAATTATAGATACATTTGCAATGTATCAATGTGCAGTTCACCGTCTATCAGCCGTCACCAGAGGCTGGGTTTTGGGAGGGTGCAGTGCGCAATTCCTTCACTACTGGGAGCAGGGCGGTGCCTGGCATTATATAGAAGGAAAAGCATTCCATGGTGGTGTACCTTCAAACATCTCAGACCTAGGACATGTATTACTCAATACGCATCCATCGCGAGGGAGAATTCCAAATTAACCATTCTACTACCTCAGATTTTGTTTATCCCACTCTCAATACATACCACGGACGTACATGTACTGGAGATTGGATTTTGGATGCACAGTAGTACTAGTATAGCACTAGTTCTTATACTTCGGACTATTTTATACTACTATATACCGGTACTGGTAGTACTTTGTACGTCATGTAGAAGTCAAAAATTATTAGCTACCTAAGACATGAATTTTAGATACCCTAGTCTAGAGAAAAAAAGGAGAAGATTCCAGTATGATGGATAAGTGTATTTGGAGGTTTGTGCATAGCATTCATTATGTCGAAGACTACAAATAGAATCTTATAGATGCTAGAATGGAAAATAAGATCCAATGGCTAGACATGCTGGGATTCGAGAATCTTGATCCAACGGTCAACATTCAAAGTTATTCGTACACTATATAGTGGTAAGATAAGATAAGATATATATGTAGAAAAACGTCAAAACACACTTATCCATCATTCTAGAATCTTCTCGATTGTTTCTCTAGACCATGGTTCTAAAATTTTCAATTATTTGGTAGCTAATAAACATTTATTTCTACATGATATAAAGTGCAAGAACCAAATATACACTCATACTTTAGAAACAACGTGGCTCAAATTCATAGATATATCAAGATTTACCTATTACAATGTTATATACTAATGACATATCATGCTTCTTTATATTATGTGAGTTTCACGTGCAAGGCACGTGCAGCTTACTGGTACTACTATGAAGAGCATGGCTCAACTCCATGATAGAGGAGAAGGACCCGACTACTACTTTTAATTGCTTGATTGTAGGGTCCTTTGTATTAAATGTATGGACTTGGATGCAATTTTCACCTTTTTAAGGTCCTTTGTGTAACATGTACACATGCACTAGCTGTGTTAATTATTAAAACATCTCACTCCTTCGGGACATACCCCAATCAAAAAAAATAAAGTGCCACCACCCAATTTTCAGAAAACGTGGACATGTTTTGTACAATTCCCTAGTCTTAGGACATTTCAAGCTTCCCTATATATTAGCTAACTACGCCCATGCACTCAACTAACTTTATGTCGATTTAAAGAAAGTAGGTCAAATTTGAACTGCAAGTAAGCACGATAGATTTTTTCTTGAATTTGCAAGAGATCCAACAATTAGCAATGTTGGAATCTGTCAATCTATATCCAATGATCAATGTTCAAAGATATCCATGTTATATATCTTATTAGTAAGTTGCACATGCCTTGGACGTGAGAATCAGAGAGTAGAAGTATATGCCAAATCATTTTTTCTCTACTACTATAAAGAAGTAGTTTTGAATTGGATCCATAGTACCAATCCTGACCGTTGGGCTGTTAGACCAATGGTTCAAAGCAGGTGGATTCATGTTGAGTACTACCTAGAGCAAACTCAAACTCCACCATGTTCTAGAACCATCATGTCAATCCCCCCAGAAAAATTCATAGCATAGTAGGTTGTATTCTCAATATGTGTAGATAGTTATTATTACTAGACTTAATGTCTGCATTTTTCTCAAATAAGACTATTTGTTTATAACAACTTAATGTTTGTTAATCACATTTCATACAGTATATACAAGTGTGACACGTACCTTCTACTAGTTTATATAAAATTATAATAGGTGAAGCCCAAAAATAATTATAATTTCGAGCTACGTCCATAAAGTACCGTTGGATCTTAATTCTATCCATTATAGCATCTAGAAGATATTATTGATAGCCTTTAGCACACTAAAAGATATGCACAAACCTCAAAACACACTTCTCAATAATTCTAGAATGTTTTTCGTCATTTCTCTAGAGCATGGCCGGTACTATTAGGTAGTTAATAGGTTGATTACTACTACTCCCTCCGAGCCATATTAGTTAACTTGTATTTGTCTAGATACAGATGTATCTAATACTAAAATGTGTCTAGATACATACATATATAGACAAATCTAAGTCAACTAATATGAGTCGGAGGGAATACATGATACAAAGTATAAGAACCAAATATACAACGGATATTCTATGGACGTGGCTCAAAATTATAATTATTTTTTGAGCTTGACCTATTATTATAGTTTTTTGGTAGTCCTAATTATGAGAGTTGGGCATGTGGGTTCAAATCCTTTGCGTGCTAGAAAAGCGATTCTATGGTGCACACTATCTAGCAGGGAGGGGAGAAATGTGGGTTTGTGTCCTTTCTCGAAACACAGTCTACGTGACGAGACGGTACAATACTGAGCCAGGACGTGACAACTTGCTAGTCTAGCACTCTAGCTATAACTCCAGCAGGCGTCCTCGATCCACTGCAGAAGATCGACAAGGGAATACGCAAAATTAACACCCCTTGTTCAAAGAGCCTCCCATCTTCCCCATCTCCGGCGATCGCCATTCGCTAACGCTGGCTAACCGCATTTTGGATCCTCTAGAGCGCCACACTTCCTAAATTTTCCTAACCATTTCTTGCCCACTGCATCGGTTCTTGCAGGCCTCCATCACTCTCCTCCAAGAAACCCCAACAATCATATTTGAATCCGCCCTCGCCCCCAGTCCATCCAGACGCAATGGCAGATTCGATGCACAACATTTGGTACGGTGTCTAGAGCAAGGTCAACGACGACTCCTTCAGAGAAATCGCTATGCGTATGGACACTGCCAGTGCCGTCCGGCTGGCCGCATGCTCCAAGGAGTTGCGCCGCCAAGACGTCGACAGAAAAGGTAGCAAATGCCCCAATGTCGGCTGCAGATATTGGTCGCCTTCCATGACTTCCTCAACCATAGGATGGCGTGCCCGCACGGCCCGTGCAACTGCACTGAGCCTGGCTGCGAGTTCGCCGCGCCGCACACAGCGTTGCTCGCTCACCTCGAAAAAGCCCACCCAATTGAAGTGCAGAGTTTCCACTACGGCGAGGTACACAGGTACATCTCCCAGCCTTTGCTGCCACCTAGCTCATGGAGAGTAGAGACCTTGTTATCCAGGGACGATGGTACATTGTTCGCCGTGTGATTTGACATGCTCGACTATGGCCTCACCGTATCCGTCCAGTGCGTCAGGTCGGTGGCGTGCTTGTTTCTGCGGTACGTGGTGGAGTTGCACTTTTATAAACCTTCAATGATTGGAGAGGACCTAGAGGAGTTCACCGAAGATAGCCTATTTTTCGAGCCAAAGAGCAGCGTGTCTCCGGCCTCCGTCAGGATTACTGAAGATTACGTTAATTTCCTGATTATGAAACATGATAGGTTCACACTGGATTACTCATTTTGCATCCACAATGTGGGACATGACAAATACGACCATCATGATTCTGATGATGATATGGAATTCATGTTTGTTTAGATCAAACGCTCGAGATGATCTAGCATTTCCTTCGAAACATGGCTCTGTATTTTTCCCTTGGGAGTGGCTAGATCTCAAGCGCCTGAGAACTTCTTATATGTATATTTAGCATGCTACAATTTAGTCCGTCGATTCTTACTTCCTTTAGAAATCCTAGGTTCATCTCTTAGCCACTGTCGGCACCACGCTCATCAAGACTAGAGAACATCAGATCTGGGGACGATGGTACGATGTTCGCTGTGCTATTTGACATGCTCGAGTGAGGCGACATCATCATATCCGTCATGTGCATCAAGCCGAAAGGGTGCTCGTCGCCCTTGTACAATGTGTGATGGCCCAAAATATATCGAGCTCGTTGGGGAACCCCAAGAGGAAGGTATGATGAGCACAGCAGCAAATTTTCCCTCAGTACAAAACCAAGGTTATCAATACAGTAGGAGCAAGGAAACACCCCAAAGGTGTAGCTAGCTGAATGTTGGCAGCAGCAACGTGGAGACCTACACAACACAACCACAGAACTCTGTCCCCAACTTACGATGAGGTTGTCAATCTCACCGGTTTTGCTGAAAACAAAGGATTAAACGTACCAAATGGAAGGAAGTAATAGTTTGCATAAAGTAAACACAAAGCAGTAAACATTTTATAGATTGTATGTAAAAGAAAGGACCGGGATCCATAGTTAACTAGAGGTGGCTCTTCTTAAGATAGATAACATGCTGGGTGAACAAATTACAGCGGGGAAATTGACAAACATCGAGAAATCAATACATGCATATACTAATCATCTTGACTCCTTTGGAACTTGATTGGGCATTACAACATTATACATAGACCGCCAACCAACTGCATCTATGACTAATAATCCACCTTCAGGTTATCATCCGAACCCCCTCCAGTATTATGTTGCAAGCAACAGATTATTGCTTTACAAAATGCGTGTAATGTAAACAATGCGATTGTTCTATGAACAAAGGATTGTTGTTTTCTCCCTAGTAGCAACAACACATCTAGTACCTTAGAGATTTCTGTCACTTCCCCAGATTACCAGAGGCATGAACCCACTATCGAGCATAAATACTAACTCTTCGAGTTTCTAGCATCAACTTGGCCAAGATAGCTACTAACAACGGAAAGCATGCAAGATCACAAATAACAAAGACATGATAGAATCAATAATCAATCTGAAATATCATCTCAATACCCATCGGATCCCCGCAAACACAACATGTAGAATTACAAATAGATGATCTTGATCATGAATGGAGCTCACAAGATCTAAACATGAAAGCACAAAGGATGAGAACCAGCCATCTAGCTACTACATGGATCCGTAGTCCAAGGATGAATTACTCACGCATCACACCGGAGGCTTGCATGATGATGAAGAAGGCCTCCAAGGTGAATTCCCCTCTCCGGCAAGGTGTTGGGAAGAGCTTCAGATCGCTCCCGATCTAGGGATGGATATGACGGCGGCTACAGACTCTTTTGTGGATTTTAGACCGGGTAGTTAGGGTTTTCCTCCTGAGGGCATCTTATAGGCGAAAGGAGAGGCCGAGGGGGTCCTGGGGTCGGCCAGACCACCCCCTGGCGCGAGCCAGGCCTGGCCGCACGGCCAGGTGGTGTGGACGGCCCCTAGCCCTTAAATGTCTCGTATTCTGGCTTCTGATGACTTCCATAAAAATAGGCACTTTGGCTTTTGTCCCATCCAATTCCGAGAATATTAATTTTCCGACTTTCTGGAACCAAAAACAACAGAAAACAGGCAGCTGGCACTCTGGCTCTTGTTAATAGGTTAGTCCAAGAAATCATATGAAAAGTACTCCAAAGTGTGGAAAAAACACAGAAAAGTGGATAAAACCAAGCATAGAACATCAAAAATTATAGATACATTTGCAATGTATCAATGTGCAGTTCACCGTCTATCACCCGTCACCAGAGGCTGGGTTTTGGGAGGGTGCAGTGCGCAATTCCTTCACTACTGGGAGCAGGGCGGTGCCTGGCATTATATAGAAGGAAAAGCATTCCATGGTGGTGTACCTTCAAACATCTCAGACCTAGGACATGTATTACTCAATACGCATCCATCGCGAGGGAGAATTCCAAATTAACCATTCTACTACCTCAGATTTTGTTTATCCCACTCTCACTACATACCACGGACGTACATGTACTGGAGATTGGATTTTGGATGCAGAGTAGTACTAGTATAGCACTAGTTCTTATACTTCGGACTATTTTATACTACTATATACCGGTACTGGTAGTACTTGTTTAGGCCAAGGACCGGAGATGGTCTTGCTTTGCCTTTATTCTGTCATCGCTATTACTGAAATATTTTTTTAACTAATAGTGATGTATTGTTACTTATTTCGATCAAGTGCAACAGTTTATCTTGCTTTTCTTTTGAAAGTTAGTATTGTCACAATTATCTAGATAAGACTTGGGCATTTTGGGTTGCATATGGGGGGGTCACACAAGCATTGTCACTTGATTGTCAGTTTTGCTTGCTCCAATGATCGGGTCCGTTTTTTGAGCTGGAACAAGAACTGATTCTCTCTGTACTGTTATTGAATTTCAAACAGGAAAGCTTTTGTGAAACGAGTTTATCTAGACTCTTTTTAGTGTGTAGTTCAGAGTGAACCCATATCCTAAAAGAGGTTTAGATACACTCGCCTCATAAAAGCTAAAATATCTTATATTTGAAATGGAGGGAGTACTACGTATGTTTTATCGAATTCAGGTTACTCATATTTACTTTATCATATTTTTATTATAATATTTAGCATACTACCATTTAGTCCGCTGAATCTTACTTCCTTTAGAAACTCCGGGTACATCTCTCAGCCGTTGTTGACACCACACTCATCGAGAGTAGAGAAGATCGGATCACGGGACGATGGTACGGTGTTTGCTCTGCCAATCGACATGTGCGAGTCTGGCGACATCAGCGGATCCGTCATGTGCGTCAGGCCGGACGCATGCTCGTCGCCCTTCTACAATGTGCTGATCACTGCCTATTACCCGACAATAGAGCTAGGGTTTTAGACCCGTAAAATCTTTAGTTCCTCCACGCCTGGGAGCTGGGAGGTGTCAGGCATCATCAAGAGGAAAAAACATTCCTTTGTGTTCTGCAGTGAACCATCTCATATTACCGGCCTACATTACTCAATATGCATCAATCATGGGGGATAATCCTATAATCGAGCCTATTCGGAGAACAGGGCAACTGGTCATGCGCCAAGGTTTTTTGAGATGTAATAAGAAATTATTATCTCTGTATTGCTATTGAATTTCAAGTAGGAAAGCTCCTGAATCTCTCAAATGATCTGCCGTTACTATTACTAAAGTATTTTGTGGAACTAATACTGATGTACTGGTACTTGTTTTTCTTTTGAAACATGGCTGTGTCACAATCTAGATGAGACTTGGGCATTTTGGGTTGCGTACGGGGGTCACACAGGCATTGATGTGAGAAGAAGGTACTCAAAGCATACTTGATTGTCAGTTTTTCTTGCTCCAATGGTTGAGTGTGTTTGGTGAAAAGGACAAGCTGATCGCGCGACAAGGTTTTTAGAGCTGAAACAAAAAGAATTATCGATTTCCCCTCCCTCTCTAAGGTCTTTGTTTTGAATCCGGCCGAGCACATCACAATGCAATTTTTATTAACCAGGAGAAGAAATCTAGTAGCTCATTCGGCCCCTCTTTAGCCCAGAACATTTTTATTCGGTCTTTTCGGGGTCATGGAACTGCTGACCATAGCCCAGTGAAATTTGAGAAAGGACCCCATGGAGCATAGCCAAGAACATATTAATTCGGCCTTTTTGGGGTCAGGGGACTGCTAAGCACATCCCACTAAAATTTCAGAATGAAGCCCATTGAGCCTTCCCTATGGAGTAAAACCCACGTAGAGCAGCCTATGTAGAATAGCCAAACGCTTTTTAATTCAGCCTTTTGGGCATTGCCCCCCACTTCTCAAAATAAAAAAACTCTACCTACCCATGTTTTTAAGAAAATACTCCATTATGTGGCATTTTATAAATTGAGATGCCAGGAGCGCTGCCCTTCTATATTTTAAAACAGATAAACATAGACACCCAAACTATTTTTAAGAAGACTAATACATAATGTAGTACTAATAAAAGTTTAATGATATTTATTCTATAAATATCTTTGTTGTAGTGGCAACACACTCAGTTTACGTTTATTTGATTTGAAGGTCTTTTGTTCGAATTGTATCTTGGATTTATATTTTTTCTTCTAGCAATATCGCATTACAGAGAGGCTGACATCACAGACCCACCAGCATGCATCGTCCCTACAGTTTGTTTTAAGGGTGGTTCGAAACAAAAGTTTAAATACTTGTACAGAGAGGCTTGCATCGGGGACCCACCAGACAGAACATACAAGGTTGCATCAGGGACCCACAAGCCAAAACATGAAAGAGAGGCTGACATAAGTGCCCCAGCAGTAAGACCATACACGGCTGCCACGGTGAAAATAGCGGACGCGACCGTAAAAAGTCCATCATACACACGTTGCACTTATAGAGAAGCTAACATGCCGGACCCAGCAGGCCCAAGCATAACCCATGCAATTAGCCTATCAGCCCCAAGCATAGTCCAATACCCTATAATTCGTCCTTTTCATGGTCTTGTGGCCACCGACCGTAGCCCATTCAATTTAGGAGTGATCCCATGGAATATAAGCCATGACGAATAGGGCATCCGCCATGAGTTACCCCAGAATCTTTTTAATTCGGCCTTTCTCAGCTTTTTTGTACTCTGAGGCTGACATCTAGGACTCGAAAAAACTGTCCAACATGCACACTCTTCTTTCAAATAGAGGCTGTCAGTTGGGACCCAGCTTAGACAAGTTTCCTGCACATAGGTGGTTGACATCTAGGACTCAGCAAGTTCCCAAGGTCAAAACAGTGGACATGGCAAAAAAAGTCCATCATGCGCATGTTTCATTTACAGAGAGGCTGATATGTGGGACCCAGCAGCGCGACCTTATACAGATGCTGCTTCGAGCAACGTAGCCAGTTCGAAACAGGGAGGCGCGAGCAAGAAAAAAGTTCAGCATGTACACATTTCAATTAATGAGAGGCTGGAATGGGGGACCCAGCAGCGTGAGCAAATGGCAGATTCGTCGAGAAACACTATCTAGTTCAGAATATGGTAGCGCTAGAGAAGAAAAAAATTCCATCATACCCACGATTCTTCTAATGTGAAGCTGACATGTCGGTTCCACCAGCCTGTATAAACGGCTAAAGCAGCGAGCAACACTATCAAGTTCGGAACATAAAGGCGCGACAGAGGGTAAAAAATCCATCATACACATGTTTCTTCTAATGAGAGGATGACATGTGGGGCCCAGCGTCGTGATTAATTGGTAGATGCATCGAACAACGCTATCAAGTTCGGAACAGGATAGCGCGAGCGAAGGAAAAAATCCATCATACACACGTTTCCTCTAATGAGAGGATGACATGTGGGGCTCAGGAGGTTGGTTAAACGGTAGATGCGTCGAGCAGCGCTATCAGCTCGGAACGGGGTAGTGCCAACAAAGGAAAAAAATTCCATCATACACACGTTTCTTCTACTAAGAGGATGACATGTGGGTCCCAAGAGGTTGATTAGACGGTAGTTGCATCGAGCAGCGCTATCAACTTCAGAACAGGGTAGCACGAGCGAAGGAAAAAAATTCCATCATACACACGATCCTTCTAATGAGAGGCTGACATGTGGGACCTAGCAGCCTGACTAAACGGCAAATGCCTCGAGCTACGTTATCAAGTTCAAATCAGAGAGGCGTGACCGAAAAGTATGGCCCGCTAGAGACACTGACGTCCGGGGCCCACACGCCTCAAAAGACTTCGGCGAGTCAACATTGCGCGAGGAAACGAAAATCTTGCTTCTGCCACGCGCCATCCGAGCTTCCTCCATGTTTTTTAGCAGATCTTTCATAGTAGAGGGTCGCGAAATCAGGAAAAAAAAGTTTTCCATCGGCCACGGCTGAGCCGAGAATTTCATCGCGGAAGACGCGCCTTCTACGACGACCGTCGAGCAAATTCGTTGTAGAAAGAAACTTTTCTTGTAGTGGGTTATATAAGCTATTTTAATTAATTTATAATGGAATAAAATAATTTAATAGCATAAATATATTTTTATATGGAAAAAAATTCTAAATTAGTATCTCTAAAGCTAATTAGAATTTAGTAGAATTTATTAGAACTTTAAATGTTAGAAGAATATTTGTTTTCATTTGATAAGAAAATTGGATAAATAATCCATTTTATAACCTCTAATTTTAATAATTCTAATTGACTTAGAATTTTATATTTAGTATTTTCCTAGGATAGAGTAATATTTTTCATTCACAAAGGAGAGTTCTATTTATTTTTACGATTTTTCTATATTTTTCTAGGGTTGATTGGATTGATAGAATATTTCTTTTTATTTTATTTTCTAATTCATTTATTTTCTATTTATAACTAGACCTGGTCCACCGGACAACCCGATCCACTAGGTTGGGCTCAACCCTCTCTACTATGGGCTCGGTCAGTCAAACCAATGCACTCCCCATATCCCTTTCCCCAGTCCTGTCTTCTTCTCTCTCTAGCAATCCCATGGCATTGGCACCATCACCACTTGATTCCGACAAGGTACAGCCACTCCAACCACCGTCGCCAATCGTAGATGAAGAGCCTATCTCCACTCCGTCACTCTGGTGCCCCCGCTCCTGTCGAGCTTACCCCTACTGGAAGCTAGGGTTTCGACACCCTCATACTGTCGTGTGCCGGTAAGAACCACGAGCTACACTAGGCATTGTTGGTGTACTGTAATGCAGATGCTGCAACCGGTCACGTCCTAGTTCTGGTGTAGCCCCATTATTCACCTCGTGTCTCTATTCCATGGCCTCTGCCGCCTATGCATCAATGCTGGTACTGCTTCCTCTTCGGCAAGCCTTGGTGCTTTCCTTAGGTATGTGTCTGCCTTCTTCTCTTGCCTCACCTCTCACTTCTATACTTGCAGTGACATGCTCTAATGATCTCTAGTGAGCATCAATGCTACCATAGATATCACATCTAGCTTATTGATGCTTGCTATTTTTACTAACGAAGTGGTACTAATACTATTGCTCTAGAATTAAAGATTTGGAATGATCATTCCTACATGTTTCTATAGTTTACTACTTATGCTTACATGTTGATACTAGGCTTGATCCAATAGTGTGATTACTTGCTTGGTTACTATCAACTTGAAGATAAACCACTAACATGTGGTGCTTATTTATATGGACATGTTAATCTATTTTGTAGATGATTCCTAGCTAAATAAGATGAGTTGTTTCTTATCACCATTGATATGTTTCTTTGGTTCCTAGAGTTTCTGCTAGGAAAATGATATGAATCACATGGTTGATTAACATCGGTGATTAACTTGTGTGGTTAGCTACCCTAGTGGCTTCTACTGCCCTATGCTGCTGATACTTCCATTTTTCATCACTATTCTATGTCTTAATTCACTATTATTCATTGATATATTTCGTATTGAGAGGTGATACTTATGTTATTTCATCTATTTTTGCATGGTTGATGACTTTTGGAGCATGGACTGCTGCAGCCAGTATTCTGATGGAAAATGTGCTGTTTGGAGGCAAAATTCGCGAAGATCAGAAAATACGGGAAAATATATGGAAAATCCTATTTTTCCAGAAGACTAAGGATGCCAGAAGATGGAGTGGAGGTGGGCCACAGGGGGCCCACACCACCCCATGGCGCGGGCAGGCCTAGGCCGTGCCTGGAGGTGGTGTGGCCGCCCTGGCCCACTCCGGCCTCTCCCCTCTGGCGTATATCATCCTCCCGAAACCCTAAGACCCGAGGAGCGGACCACAGAAAGATTCCACCACCTCTGCGGGGCGGAAAACACCGAGAGAGAAAGATCTCTCTGGCAGACAGATTTCTTCCAGGGGAATTCCTTCTCGGAGAGGGGAGATCGTCGCCAACAACACCACCATCAAGCTGGACTTCATCGAGATCATCATCACCATCATCACCACCATCATCACCATCAACACCCTCATCACCATCTCCATATTGCTGTAACAATTGAGTTGAATCTTACATAGTTCATAGGGGAATCTTTCTCGGTGTTGATTACTCTTTGTAGTTGATGCTATTGAGTGAACCATTGAATTATTGTTTATGTTCAGATTGTTATACATCATTATTCCATCTCTGATCATGATCCATATGATGTCTTGTGAGTAGTTCATTTTGTTCTTGAGGACATGGGAGAAGTCTTGTTGTTAGTAGTGGAGTTGCGTTGAGAAAGATTCAATAGATTGTTATTTAAGTTGTGGTGTACTTCTTCTAGTGGTGTCATGTGAACGTCGACTACATGACACTTCACCTATATGGGCCTAGGGGAATGCATTGTGTATTTGGCTACTAATCGTAGGGGTTGCCGGAGTGACAGAAACCCGAACCCCCGTTAGGAAACCATTGCACAAGGGACATAAGGGTCTTAGAGTTTCTACCTTAATTACTTTCTTGTACTTATGGATGTTTGCAAGGGCTATAATCATAAGTATGTATTAGTCTTGGATGGGGCGGTACATTAGCACAGGTTCACCCACACAACACTTAGCAAGCTAAAGAAGATTAATCGACTATATGAAGCGAAATCACTTGACAGTCTTCCCATGTGTCCTCGAGAACGTTTGGTCATCTTAAGAAATACAACCGACTTGTCCTTTGCTACATAAATGATTGGGCCACTTGCTGCATTTATTCCTACTGTCTTTTATTTACTCGTACTTTGTTTACTTGCTTTATTGCAAACCCCTAAAAATTCGTTTGCTAAGTATTTGCAAAGAATTCCTGATCCATACCACTAGCCAGCACCTTCTGCTCCTCGTTCGGTTCGACACTCTTACCTATCGAAAATACTGCGATACACCCCCTATACTTGTGGGTCATCAGCTGCTACTATGGTGCCTCCAATAGTGGAGTGTGCACAGTAGTGACCCTAGTAGCATGATTTGCTACTTTGAATGCTCATATGTTGTAGTTGGTGTTGGCTTGTAAACATAATTAAAATTTCTACTAGTGATGCAAAAGGCTGAAGGTAAAATGGATGTACCAAGTGAAAATTCTTTAAGTTGGTCTTTCCTTAGTTCTAGGATGATGATGGTATAGCACTTCTACCCATACGGAGAGATCTCTCTACCATGACTCTATTTCCCAAAATATAATGATAAGAACAACTACTAGTGAGAAGATGCTAGTCAACATGCTATTGTAGAGTAGAGTAGCTTAATTAAAATGTTGTTGATATTTCTCTTGATCAACTTCTACTTCTTGTCATTTGCATGCTCCTCCTTAGCTACTAAACCTGGTTCTAGCTTAACCTTGTCCCCATGGTCCTCCTTATACTGGACTTGGATTATGTGATCAAGGTGGTGATGATGTTCTAGTGGGTTTCGTGGATATGGAAATGATCCCGTGGATGAAGTAGTGATGTGGTTCCTTTTGGTGTTAATGTATTGTGAACTGGTGTGATGTGTTGTGGCTGGTGCACTCTCATTGTTGGCTTCCTAATGCTCTCCTGTGTTGACAACGCATACACTTGCATGTGTGTGTGAGCTGCTTACTAGCATGTTTAACCGTTTGTTCAAGTTTCCACCTAGAGATATTTTGGCTACGAAGTTTACTTCGGCTGGTTTGATCTTATATTCACCTAGTGTATAATTTTTGTTGCTAGATGGATTTTGCCCTAT
The DNA here is from genome assembly GCA_910589775.1 of Avena eriantha. Lineage (NCBI taxonomy): Eukaryota > Viridiplantae > Streptophyta > Magnoliopsida > Poales > Poaceae > Avena > Avena eriantha. The sequence continues at coordinate 115,637,586 of OU342745.1, forward strand.
TTTTCCTATGATGTTGGTCTGGGGCTAAAACTAGTTATAAACAGATTCTATATTAGTCCCTTTTATTCGTACACTCAATGATGTCTTGAGCATAGCATTACTATGGAAATCTAAGAGTATTGAAACCATTAACCCTCCTTTGCTTTGCTTAATTTTGTTTTAGGGAAAATAAGAATGAAGATATGGAGATACAAGATGAAGATTTAGTTTAGAAATTAGTCTATGATTTTTATTTATTTTTCATTTTGTAACCTTTATTCTTTTGTAAAGACAATGTATTATTATGTTTGTTTAATGAAGTTATTTTTTCCTTTATTACTACTTTTTAATTTTTATTTTACCGTTTACTTGTAAATACATTGTATTATTGTGGAGGTAATACAGTATAATCTTTTATTCATTGATTCAATTTACTTTATTGTAATATCTAATGGCTCCCAAGTGCAGGAAATTAATTGTAGTACTTTTCAATAAAGAAAGGTTATCGAACCCATGAGGAGTTATGTAATACCTCGAACATTATGCTCTAAGTTTAAGCCTGGACGAACCAAAAGTGGATAAGAGATTCTACCGCGGATGCCCAAGGCCACCCACATGTAGGCCCGTCGAAGCGGAATACGGCACGGTACCGGCCGATCACCTTATGCACTTTCAACAACATCGGGACAAGAGCGAGCAGTGTAAGCGACAGGTAACATGACCACGACATACACAAATGAGTACGTATGTCGGCCAATTACAATAGACATTAGAGTCACACCATCTAAAAACAATAGAAATAGAAATATTCAATGGCATACGGCAAAATCCAAATATCCTAAATAGATATAATATTTTAGGATACATCCTCAAACATCACGCAATAGAGTTTCAAGCGGAAGCGGAAAACATGATCCAAGTATGGATAAGAAGCAAATCGGCATAAGATGCCCTAAAAATAAGCACATCTTGCCCATAGAACTCGTGGATGTCCATCCCCGGAATCTCTAAACTAGATAGTCGTTGTCATCATCGTATGTCTCCTTAACCCAGTAACCTTCCTAAGAGTATACCTATCCATCTAAACTAAATATTTATCGTGTGAGACCCTAGGGGTACTCAGCAAGTCTTAATACAGTTAAAGGGAACAACCTGTGGGTGACGCAATTGCAGCAAAAGATAATATCTACAAAGAGATATAGAGACTCGGTACACATCCAGCCAACCAGAGATGGACGGACACTCATTAATTAATAGCAACAGTTATATAAGAAACATAAATAACCTCGCTCATCCTCCTGCTCGCTTATCGACGAGAAGGCAGAAGAACAACCCATCCATTAGCAATTTTATTAACAATTCCATGAGTGTTGTACTAATTACTAGTCATGTCTTAGTCAAATAAAAGGAGATACTATAGTCATGCTTGTCTATGATCAAGAAACTATGCTCCAAGTCGTCCATAACCGCGGACACGGCTTTCAGAAAGATTTACCCTGCAGGGGTGCACAAATAGAAACACACACACATGATCAACCTTGGGAAGAACCAAATAAAATGAAACGAGACCTCAAGACAATATATTCACATCATTCGGAAATTATTTCAGGGGGTCACCCTAATAAGCTACCCGCAACGAAGTTGGCCGGCTCCAAGACGGACCCAAGGTTTGTGAAGATGGCGGTAAACGACTGGGAACCCGAAAGTTTGATTGGGCTTGTCGATACAGCATGAACAGGGCACGGGATCCTAAACAGTACAAGTTATCCATGCACAATCGTAAATAAAATAGTAAATATGGCATAAGTACTAGATAGTAATAAAGCCCCAAACTAGTTTGTGGCCCCAGGAAATAAAGTGTGAATCAAGCTCAGGCAAAGGGAGATCCATACGGTCTCCCGTATGTGGATAGTGGGAATAGTCAAGGAACAAGAATCAAGTACCCGGGGTCCTACAGGACATAAGTGAGCTTAAAGAACAAAATAGCGAATAATGCTCACCGATGCCTCTTTCATTAGTTATCCTATTACTACTCAGGTTAAGTTGTTTAGGTACCTTGTTATTCAGAGACTCGCACAAACCCTACACATGCATTTCTATGACTCGCATGGCTTCAACAAGTCATGTAGTAATGGCTCATAGGATTTAGGTACAATCTTCGGTGGGGTTTAAAAGTAAAGGCTATGCAATACTTGGGATTCAATTTAATGCAATCGCGACTCAATGATGCAAGAGTAAGATAGAAGCGTGGGTACTATATGTATGCAAGCATGGAGAATTGCTTGCCTGGCAGTTCTGTTACCAAATAGGAAGTATCCGGGTAATAATCTTGAGACTCCTAGTATTCTCCTAGCTTAGTGTCTATACGGATAAAAACCAAACACACAAGGGCCAAAATAAATACATTGCACAATTATATAAATCATATGCAACAAACAAACAAGATATGCCATGATAGAATGATGCACAATGACATGCTATAACATAGAATGGCATGGGTGTGGTGTGAAACAAGAAATAACCAATTTCATTAATTTTTAGTCAAGTTATAGTTGCATAAACCATTCAGGTTTTTAAGTATTTACATGATGCATGCTTAAATTGATAACATGGAATGCATAGTTAGACGGGCTCGTCGCGCTGATCAATTTACACATATTACTTATCAAATTTTGAATTATGGAATTAAAGTTATGAATGTGTTAAGAATAAGGCATTTATTAGCAATTAATAATTTCTAAATTTTAAGTTGCTCAAAAATTATTTTGAATGGCCTATTTGAATTCTTGGTATTTTACTAATCAAGAAACATATATTACATGTTATTTGAATAATCCAATCAAAATACATGAATTATTCTTTATAAAAGATTTTCTAGATTTTTTATTGTTTGGGGAAACGTTTTATGGAACTTTTTGTACCTGAATGTTGCTAACTGCAATCAGTGACTGGTGGCCCACTGAGCTGACTATGCATGGTTGACTAGGTGGTGCTGAGGGTATGCCAAGTGGACTGCACGGGGGACCAGTGCTTGATCGACACAAAATTTCGAGGAGTTTTCTGCAAGGTGTGCATGACGGAGTCGGCTGGTGCCTGAAGAACTGATCCTGAATCAAAACCGAAAGCAGCTAGCTGGGATCGACTTCCGGAGAGATTTACGGGGGATACGGTGAGAGTTTGAAAACACCATAAAAGGAAAAGTTGTAGATGCGATGTAGTAGAACAACTTAACTCATTGGAGATTTGCCTAAGGGTGACTGCAACACTCGGAAACTTGGGATGAATAGAGGAACTAAACACTGACGTTGCGGGTGCATTCACTGACGGACGTGAGCTGCACTTCGTCAGGCATGGACAGAATAAATGACGATCTTCGACCGAAGATTCCGAGAGGTGCAGACCACCGTTTTGAGTGATTCCTTTTTGAATGGAAAGAGAGGACAATCTACTATGTTTTCACTCAGGGAGTTTCATCGGAGGAAGACTGGGATCTGGCAAGGAAGAGGTGAGAACGAGTTGCGCGTGCTATGGCTGCTGCTGACTTGCGGCCGGCATGCGCGGCTACTGCTGCGGGCGTCATGGTGCGCGGCACTGGTGGCGTGCGGCGAGTGAGACGGCGGCGAGCAACAAGAGGGGATGGCGGCCGGCGGCGAGTAGATGACGATAGAGACGGGGCTTACAGGCCAAGAGGAGACAGGGTGCCCTGGCTAGAAGTAGATGCACACCGTGAGGGGGTTGGAGGAGAGGAAGAAGGCGATGGCGATGTTTCTGGATTGAGCTACCTCCTCCTCCTTGCTCCATGTACAGGTCCGGATCCGGTAGACTCTTGCGCGTCTCTTGACGAGGTACAGCGTCGACATTTGCTAGAACCTGGCCGTGGCCATGGCAACGATGGCTAAGGTTTTGATAGAGGGGAGGAAGGAGATGGGAATGTGCGATCTGGGTGGAGTGGTTGGAGGAGACGAGGCCCTCCTGCTTTAAGCACGGAAGAGAGGGGACCAGGTTGGCCGCAACTTGCTTTGCATAAAGCGAGCGATAGAGAGGAGCGCTTGCCCGTGTGCACGTGATCGGGAGTGGGGTGCAGCGAGAGGAAGAGTAACCGGGCGCAACACCACGGAAAGGTTGGATCAAAACAGGTCGAGGCAAGGGAGGTCCAGAGAGGGGAGAAGAAGGTCGGGTTGCACCAGGGCGAGCAGAGGTGACTCCGGTTGGGTTGCACCAAAGAGAGAGAGCGGGGTTGGCGATGGCAACAGGTAAGGTGGGTGCAGCCGGTTATGGTTAGGTTTGCTGCATTGATGGATGGTCTAGCTCCTCACAAGGTGGGATTTAGATGGAAGGTAGCTAGTAGATGGTTAGGCTAGATGGTTTCTTCTATTTCTTTTGTTTTTGTTTAATTTGAAGCAAGCCTTTAAACAAGCTCCAATAAAAAACAAGAAAATCAAATAAATCCCAAATAGAGCATAGATGGGAAAGGAAAATGATCTATGGAGATTGCAATGGAATTTGATGAAATTTGAGTGGATTTAAATCAACAAGCTTCTCACAAAAATAAAAAGAAATCACAATAGAATGGAGATGGTGCAAACTTGCATGGCCATACATGATAATAAATGCTACTATTTAGTTGTGCAAACAACAATATTTTATATGCGCATATATGCAACCATGCATGCGTTCCAACTTGACTAAACCATGTCAGAGAATGAAAGCTTGCTATTATATGAGAATATTTATCGTATGCACATATATGAATACAAATGGCCACTAGTGTGTGTTTTCCCACTAGATCTACTTGTAGCCAAATATAGCGCCATACATGAGCATATAGTAATAAAATCATATGGAAGTTTAGAAAAGGGAATTCGACCCACGTGGCATGCAAAGGTGGCCATGAGCTCTCCATATTTATTATTGTGAAAACAATAATAGAACATATATGGGAGCATGTAGAATTAGAAGTGGATCCATCCCACAACACATGAGCTAGATGTAAATATCAATAGAAAGGCAAAGGCTCACATATAGTTGGATGGTGGAATTATAAGGTGGTGACAAAGAAAGGTGGTGGAGTTGAAAGAGATGTGCCCGCAATTCATCTTGGGCATCAAACAATTTATCAAGAAGCAAATACAATATATCAGGAGGCAAATACAAGTGATACAAATGCATATAAGAGAAGAACCAAATGAAAGGGGTTTTATATGCTGCTCAAATGCAATGTGGCATGATGACATGACCGTAATATAATGATGATGGAACTAATTATATGTAGAAAGTAGCAATATATATACTAGAAAAGTAGCATTGCAATTGTTAGACAATTGGGATGCTACAACTCTCCCCCACTAAACAAGAATCTCACCCCGACATTCCTAGGAAAAAAGAAAAGGCACAAGGAGAGGCGGGTGTTCGGAACAAAGGTGATCCTCACGTTCCCAAGAGGATGAACAACGGAATGGTGCGACCACTACACCTTGCAAAACTTGCTAGACTTGTTGCGAGTCTTGCATTTTTCTTCTTTAAAACAAATGACTTGAATCGTTGGAGGATTGTTGAGAACAAGGCAGGTAGGTGAACTGATCTCAAGGAACATGATAAGGAAAAACCACTTGTTGAAAGGATCATGAAAGATAGTGTATCGAGGAGAAGAAAGGACACAACGTTTGGATTCAAGATCAAAATCTGCAAGTGAGGATGATTCTTGCTCTCGCCGGAAAAAAAGAGCGACTTTGGAGAGATTGTCAACCACTATGAAAATAGCATTGTATCTTCCCTCGGATTTAAGAAAGAAGTTTGGAAAAACCATATTGCCTTCAAACAATAGAGTTCTTGTTGTCCATAGAAAATATTTGGGTTAGAAATTCTTGAATTAGCTTCTTCTTGCGCCGGTAAGAACCAAAGGATCATGCAATTGCTGTGCGCGGATATCTCTTCAAAAGAAGGAGGTGATGCTAGATTATGGTGGAATCTCGAGGAAGGAGTTGAATGTTGAAGATCTTGAGTTTATTGTAGAGAAGCTTATTGCTTTCTTTAACCATGAGGTTATTGCAATAGATTTTGCGATTGATGGCATCGCCCATAATTGGCTTTACCAAAAGCTATGAATTGCTGAAAAGAAGTTAGCTATAACTTCCATCCATCTTTTATGACAATGTAGAACGCCGGTCGAATGAAGAAGACGGCGAAGATTTTGCATTTGCTTGCACCATATTATTCAAGATTTTGCTCCATCTTGAAAAAGACGATACCACCAACAAGAGTTTATTGATCATGTTCTTGAGAGAACACTCCGGAAAAACAAGGGCGGAAGTAAAATCATAAAAAGATAAAGGCCCGTTCTAACTTCTATGGAATGAGCAAAAATCGCATTTATTCCCCAATTCAATGTACAGGAGCGAATGCTACTGGTAGTTGTATGGTCATGACTCCATCTCGCACTAAAAGCATTACTCCGTACATGAATAGGAATATCGTGCAACCCAACTCTCAGAATTTTAGACTGAACGTCTTGACAAGAAAAATTCATGAAGCTCTGTAAGAAATAAAGATGTGATGCAAACGATTCGCCGGAACCAAGTAGATAAACATGATCATGTTTTCATCGTGTCAAAAGTCCCAAACCATTGGAAAGATATGAATGATTATCAGGGATACAGATAAAAGATTCAACAGATAGATTAAGGATAACACCCAAACTTGAATAGAAGAATTACAAAAGATCTGAAAAGTCTTCACGACATCCAGTGGATTGAGGACAGAATATAAAGCGAGAGGGTTTCAAAAGATTTCTTGACGAGCAGAAGACCAACATGATTTATCGTCTTTCTTGAGAGAATTCGAGATAGATTTAGCAGTCTTGAGGAAATCTTACGCAGAACAGCGATGACAACTTGCCAAACCAGGGAAAACTCTAGATTTGGTTGAAGGTGGAGGATGAAATTAAGAGTTATCTTGATGATTCCCGAATTTTAGCGATGTGGTTAGAAGAAGGACGGAGCCGAGATAGGTGACTTTAGAAAGTCAGTATTCCTACTTTGAGAACTTTGCACAGATGTGGTGTTTTCGAAGCTTGAGAGAAAGTGAAGAAGTTGTTCTTCACATTTTCCCATTGTCATAGAATAGGCGAGAATATCATTAAGATATACCACCATTAATTTAACAAGATATTTCCAGCATACCAAGTTCATGAAGCGAGAGAAATGAACAAATGCTCGAAACACTTTCTCAACTCGCCCTCTTCGAAAGATCAACGTAAAGAACAAGGATTGGTACTGAGAGCAATGCATTGGAAGAATAGATTATCTGTCCCCGTGGAAGAGAAAAGATACCGACTTGTTCACCTTGTTGATCGGATCATCGGTTGAAAAAGAGAAGAGATCTTGGTTAAAGAAGCAATGATAGCTCATGCATTTAAGCAAAGCAATCAGAGATGAATGGATGATATTCTCCTATATCAAAGAGAACCTTGCCGATATGGATTTAAACAAGATATGAAGCATGACAATGGATGATAATTTACCATAGTGCCTTAAGAAACCTCCGGATTGCCAAGGATACTTGAATATGATAAAGATATGATCACGGTATAACTCAAAATCAAAAGAGATAACTGCCATCATTTGGAGGATTAGATTTATAGAATTGACCATATTCCACTCATGATAAGCGTCATATAGCAAAATCGAGAACCCAGTTACAATGCCAATCATCGGATAGACACAAGTTATGTATTTAGCCCAAAGAATTAGAAGATGAAGTGAAAACTCCAGATTATGCGCCGGTAGCACAAGATCAAGTTAGTGAACATGTCAAAAAGAAGATAGCTAGCATATCACACACGACTGAAAAGAAGTGTGGAAAACATAGATGTATCAAAGAAAAAAATCCGCATTTTTCGGCACTAAAATACCAATAGATGCGAAAAACAACTTAACGGATAGAGATGAGCAATTCCACATTATGTGAAAGCATGCCTCAAGGAAGAACACTCTTAACAAGATTATGTCGGTAACAAAGAGCAAGGCAGATCGCATCAGTTTACAAAGAGTCAAATAGATCGCGTTGGTTTACACAAAGCCTGTCGGTATGGAATATACCAACAGTTGATAACCAAAGGCAAATTGCGACAAGGTTGGATGCAACAGATAGACAAAGAATTACACACACATCCTATGGTACTATGTAAACCCCAAACACGTGAATCCTAGTTTGAATTTTTAGAAGAGGATAGACAAATGTTACACTTCCTTACTAGAAAAGGATGGGTGGGTGGGTAATAAGAAAAAGGGAAGCAGTCCTACTCTCACGTTTAGTTTTTTCCTAGTATACATAGCTACCAATTTTTTTCTAGACTGACAATGTAACATCCCAAAACTTAATCCAAGGTTAATCAAGATCAAATCTACCCAATTTAGGGTTAACAAAAAAACTTTTTCATTTAAAATGATTAAGCATTCATATGTGTGTGCATTTAATTTAGGAGTTGTTTTTAAATGCCATGTTTGAGTGGTCCATTGATTTTAAAATGATTTTAAGGTGAATTAAACATCATCTAGATCATTCCCAAGCATTTCCCAAAGAAAAAGAAATAAAAAAGAATAAAATAGGGAAATGGTCATTTGTGCCATTTTAACTAACTAGCCTACTTTGGCTATTCCTAGAACTCAAATCTTAACAGAAAAAATTATGGTTCTTTTCACCCCTTGCAAGTACAAGTAGTGATGTGCCACTGCCCACTTTGTTTCAGCCTAAAAACTTTCAAACACTAAATTTAAATGACAATTGAAAAATGATTGTAGTTCATATGTATAGATCACACTTATTCAAAAAACACTCAAATGAACTCCATTTTTAAATCCCAAGCAAACCTAGATGCTTCATAAGATACATCACTCCACCAAAAATCTCCCAAAAATTCAAATATTTTCTTCATGCGGCCATTTGACCAAACAGGTGGCAGGAAAGATTTTTCTGCCTAGCTTATACTGTTTTGTGATCCAAGCTTTGTTTAGTTTATCACCTTCATTTGGTTCCCCTGTCCCTCCCAGCTCTAACCAAACTCTCACCAGCTTACCCCAAAGCCTGGAGCAGCAGTGGCGCGCTGCCATAATATGGTCGTCGCCGGCCAGAAGCGGGCAACGCGCCAGTGACCAAGCCGCGCCATTCCAGCGTGCCCTCTAGCTCCGCCCAACCCTACCGCACCTTCCTGTCCACCCCTCGATCAACCCCATCCACTAGACCACCCCACAGCCTCGCCGCCCTTTCTCTCTCCGTGCAGCCAGAGCACGCCAGAGCGTGATCACCGCTAGCACGCAGCAGACTGCGCCCCGACTCCAAATCACGCACGCCGCTCCGCCATCAACCCAGCACCCCGCTAGACACGGCCGTGCACCACCGCGTGACCCACAGTCGCCATGATTGCCGTCGAGCACCGCCCCTATCTCCCAGAGTGCGGGAAGCTCCCGACCATTAGGCACCGCCCCTAGCCATTCCATTGCACCGTAGCTGACCGCCAGCAGACCGCCCACTATGCGCCTACCTCGCCCATGCCGGTAGCCCCCCTATTTCGTCGCCACCGACGAGCCGCGCCATGCTTCTCTGCCGCCGTGTCGAGCCTATATAAGGAGGCCTCCCCAGCACCATCTTTGTACACCATTCCACTCCCCTCTCTCCCCTGAACATTTCCCCTCTCTCGCCGGAGCCGCTCGAGCCGCCGTTCACTAGAATTGCACCGGAGGAGGCCACTGCAGAGGAGGAGACGTTGCCGTCGATTCTGTCAACCTCAGCCCCTGCCGCTACCTCGCCTGAGTCCGTCGTCACCGTCCAATTCGATCACCCCCCTCACCGCACTAGCTGGAGCCCTGGTACGTCCCCAATAGACCCCCACCAGCCGTTTAGGGTTCTGTCTCGCCGGAGACAAGTCCGTCGTCGACGACGACCATGAGCCGTTGATCCGCTTTATAATCATGTGGCCTAGATCGCTCGATATCGTTTTGGGTTTTAAAAGTCGCTGACAAGCGAGACCAACCTGTCAGCCGCCCTCTGCGCCGCTAAGCGTCACTGGGCCGGCCCATTTTGTTTCCTGCCTAAGCCCGTAGATTCAAAATTAGCTTTTGCAATTTTAATTCAAACCTAGTTATGTCCCTTAGTTCAAAAATTAATTCAGGAAGATTTACTAAACCAAATTGAGCGATTCCAATTTTGTTGGAAAGCTTCCGAAAAGATATATCCAAGCCCATTGGATTTAATTCATTTAAAGTTATAGATCTCTCCTAGTAAAAATAACAAGACAGGAGCTTTTGCACATTCAATCATTTTTATAAAATCAACCATAATAGCTCTGAGTTGATTCCAACTCTCAAAAATCACATTTAACCATACCTATATGGATATGTAATAATATTAAGATTTACATGCAGTGACTTTGGACTAGTACCAAAATAATGCTATATAGGGATTTCTAGTTACTTTAAATCATTAAATATTAAACTTAAACTTATTTAAATGTGATCCAACCTTTAAATCACATTCCCGTATGTTAGAATATGTGGTGATGACATGTTTCCACATGATCCCATATTTTAATTGGAGAATATTAAATCTTAGTTATTTTTCAATGAGTAGAAATTACTTTTCTCAAATAAAAAGAATGAGGCTAGTTAATTCAACCTTGTGATGCTTGTGATGATATTAGATCATAAAATGTGTGCCTTAGTGTAATAAGTAGACTAGTTAAGTATTTTTTGGTGATTGTGTACTCTATATGTATTTATAGACGATAGTACCGGCCAAGCTTACGAGGAGGAGGAGTTCTACCAAGAGGAGGAAGGAGAAAACTTCAACCATTGCACCAACCAAGGCAAGCTATTGTGATCAAGCTAGAATTGAGCTAGATAACCAAGCAAAGGCATTAGGCATGATTTGGTTATACCATTTTGGACTTATACCTATTCCAAGTTTTAGTTCCAAGCTTTACTTTTGTTTACTTTACGAAAGTCCTTTACTTGTTTTAAAGGTAGCATAAAGAGTATAAAACTTGACCTATCTATTTATATTTAGATGTCATTCTATTACATGAGATTGAGATTAGCATCCCACCTTAGTCAACACTTTTAACTTAGTAGTTTAGAGCTAAACCAAAAATTAGATCACTTTAGATGGGAATACTTGGTGAAAATGACTTGGGTTCGGATGCGATACCATTCCAATTTTACCGTACAACCACAATACCTGAATTGGGTAAGGCTTAGCCAGAAGTTTATATGCATTATTATTAGTTCCCTCGCGGGAGAGGTTTGAGCTGAGGCTACCTCTCAATGTTATCCACCTATGCAGTGGCCAAGATGACAGATGGTCATGGTTGGGAGGCCATGCTCATAGGAGAGGTGCTTATACTAGGGTGTGTAAAGGAAAGGTTATTTTTGATTATCTGCATACTAAGTATGATGATTCAGGGTTATCCCTAACAGATGTATCGAACCTTGTATGAAAGTGTACCACCTCTGCATAGTGTTAAACTATTCGAATAGCTGCGTCCGCTGTTATGGACAGTTGGACTGGCCATACTGTTCCGTTGTCAGATGTTTTCGAACCAACTTATGAATTTAATTATGACATGACTTGACCACAACAGAGTTGTGACTATGACAATTAAGTTCCCACTTACGTGTTTTTCAAACTTCTTTTATCTTTCGTTGTTTCTGAGCTCAACTTAGGTTTCAAACCTAACTTTACAAATAGACTTAGACTTAGCATTTTCCTACTAGAACTATCCTAATTGTTAGTGGTTGTTTGCGTGTACTTAAAGAGTACTCATGGCTTTTGTCCCTGGCTATTCCTATGGCCAGACTCTGAAGGAGATTACCAAGATGAAGGATAGCAGGACGAATATGATAACTAGGACTATCTTCCATCGTCAGCATTGCCTGTGACTCTGAAGATGGACCCCACAGCTACGCTATTTATTCTGCTGGTTGATTGTACTAAGACTGGATCATGAGATCCTTTATTTGTGTAGGACCTTATGTATGGTTTGTAATGGATGATGTATTGTGATATCCAATATGTTATGTCTCACAAAAATGGTAATCCTAGGATTGCGATGTACGACATAACATGCATCTGGGATTAAAAATCCGGGTGTTGACAAGTTGGTATCAGAGCCATCCTGACCATAGGAGACCCTAGTTAGAATGGACGTTCGAACAAAAACTTAGTTTCCAAAACCGAAGTGAGTACTTATGAAAACTATTTCTTCTCTTACGCTTGGGAATTCTTTCTTTCAAAAAAATCATGTTCCTCCAGATTCTTATACTACTACATAAAACTTTGACACACTTGATCACTTCACTAACTTTCTCATCCTAAACTCTTATAGATGTAAGCTCAATACATCATGTTCTACCAGTTGGGCAACGGAGGCCAACTGATCTTCGAGAGGGATTTAGATGCACTGTCTGAGTTCTTGGAGAGTCCTCATCCGAAATTCCTTGGAGCTTAACTCCCGGGTCTACCGGTAGGAGATTTGCAATGGCTAGTGACTGCTGATCTACGAGGCAAGATAGAAGCACCAGTATCTGGGAGGATTCAGTTCTCCGTGAGAGAGAACAACTGGCTAGATGGATTAGCTAGAGCAATGCATGAAGCCCTCGCACGTCTATGTGCCCTCAGTGTCAACCTCATCCAAGGAACTTGCTTTGTTCACTATGCAAGGCGTGATTCCATGGGAATGCCACTCGAGATGCCAAGTCACCCAATATTGAAGCGCCACGTGGAGAACCTCGACTTCCTACTGTACAGCAAACAGAAGGAGTTGGACAATGCTAGGGAGCTCGCCAACAACAACCTTGCCATTGCAGCCCAGAAGGCCTAGACTTTCTCACTGCTAGTCCAGGATCGTCAGTCTCTGCGCCATCAACGCGCCAAGAAGGATTGCACCATCGCCTGTCTTCGCAAGAAGGTGGCCGACCTCGAGAAGACAATCAAGGAGCAAGAAGCTCAGCTTGTTGTAAAGGAATAAGAAGAGGAAGGTGAAGATGTCCAAGGGGATATTGACTCCTACCTCAGAAATGACGATGGCTTTCTGGATGAACACGTCGTGGAATTCTACACCGACGATGACGACTCCGACTTCATCGACGATGAGTAGATGCACTAGAGCACTGTCATAGCATGAGGAGTATTGGTCCCATTGTATCGTAGCTTACAGAATGGTTCTTAAAACCATCTATTTTCCTTTGATGTTGTGGTGTGTGTGTGTTTGTATCGTGTGCTTTGCTTGAATGACTGAAAAGAAGTTAGTTGCAAAACCTGAGTCAAACTCAAAGTTTTAGCTTTGAAACCAAAACCATGAACCTTAGAACTTTCCCTCTTACCCCTTTATCTACCTCAATCTTAAGATGACTCGTGGAAACCAAGGAGGGAGCGACTCATCGCAAGACCCAATGCTGCAGATTCTGCAAACTCTCATTGTAGACAGGGAAGCAAGCAGGGCAGAGCGCCAAGCCAATCTAGCAACACTGCAGCAGATTACCCAGATGGCTCACAACAACCAGAACCATGGAAATCAGGATCATCATGGATCCAAACTCAAAAATTTCCAGAATACAAATCCCCCAATCTTTAGTACTTCAGAGAACCCACTGGATGCTGATGCCTGGTTGCAAACAATGGAGAACAACTTAGAAGTAGCTGGAGTGGATGCCAGCGAGAAGGTTCTTTTTGCCACCCACTATCTGGCAAGAGATGCAGGAGCATGGTGGAACAGCGTCCGCACAATGAACCATGGTCAAGTGATGACATGGGAAGCCTTCAAAATCAAGTTCAGCCGCACCCACGTGCCACAAGGTCTAGTCACTCGAATGAGGGATGAATTTCGAGAATTGAAGCAAGGCAGAATGACTGTAGTGGAGTACCGTGACAGATTCCTAACCCTTTCTAGGTATGCACCTGAGGAGATCAACATGGTGGCCAAGAAGAAGGAGAGATTCTTGAACAGACTACATGATGAGATGCAGACTGTCCACGTCAACATCCGTTTCCAGGATCTCGAAGAGCTAGTCGACTCTGCCATTCAGATGGAAGGGAAGCTTAACCAAGCAAACGACAACCGCAAACGTCGTATGATGCACCAAGCTGGATCCAACAGTCACCAGAAGTACCATCCCAACCCTTCCACGGGATATGCACCGAGGAACAACCGACCCCCAATGTCTCGCCCAAGCTACCCAAACCATAGCGGAGGAAATGTGAAGTCCGGAGGAAACAACAATCACTCCGGCAACACCAGCAATTTCAACCGTGCACCTCCCAAGAGCAACAACAACAACAACAACACTGCACCCAAGACTGGAAGCAATGTTGTGCCGGTGGCAACGAAAGACAAGTCTCAGATCACTTGTTTCGAGTGTGGAGTGAAGGGTCACTATTCCAATGAGTGCCCCAAGAAGATTGCCACCACTGCCAATGTGAATGCCCCAGCTGAACAACAGCGTTGTGTTCAACCAGGAAGAAGATTCGCCCTAGGGAACCCTCACAACCGCAATGGCCGTCTCTTCCACATGAACGCCGAAGAAGCCCAAGAAGCGCCAGATGTAGTGCTGGGTATGTTTTCTGTCAACTCCATTTTAGCAAGAGTGTTGTTTGATTCTGGAGCATCGCACTCATTTGTCACCAAAGAATTTGCATGCACTAGTAAGATTCACCCAACCAACCTGAAGCATGTCATGATAGTTCAAATCCCTGGTTCAACTACAAAAGCTAGAAATATTTGCAAAGTTGTGCCTATCAGAATACATGGGATATATTTTATATGCCAACCTAATAGTACTTGGAACCAAAGGTTTGGAAGTAGTACTAGGAATGGATTGGATGTCAAAGCATAAAGGATTGATAGACTGTGCCAAGAAAGCCATCACCATGACCAGTAGCTCTGGAGTCTCAGTAGAGCATATATCTGAAACCTTGCCCCGTCAATTCAAGTGTAACAAGAGTCTAGCCATGCCCACCGTTGACCAAGTCAGAGTAGTCTGTGAATACCCCGACGTATTCCCAGATGAATTACCAGGTATGGCCCGGATAGGGATATTGAGTTCATTATTGAGCTAATCCCCGGAACAGGACCCATAGCTAAGAGACCCTATAGCATGAACCCCTCAGAGTTAGTAGAATTGAAGAAGCAGCTAGATGCTATGTTGGCAACAGGGTTGATTCAACCAAACACATCGCCATGGAGATCACGAGTGTTATTCGTCGACAAGAAAGATGGAGGCAACCGTCTATGCACCGATTATAGGAAGCTGAATGACGTCACCATCAAGAACAAGTACCCGTTGCCAAAGATAGAGGATCTATTTGATCAGTTGACTGGAGCAAATGTGTTCTCTAAGATCAATTTTAGGACTGGTTATCACCAACTTAAGATTCATGCAACGGATATTCCGAAGACCGCCATTACTACTCTCTATGGTTTATACGAGTATACAATTATGTCTTTGGATTAACCAATGCCCCTGCTTATTTCATGAATCTCATGAACAAGATCTTTATGAATTTTCTGGATAAGTTTGTCGTTGTGTTTATCGACGATATCCTTATCTACTCCAATTCAGAAACAGAGCATGAGCAGCATATGAGAATCATCCTTGAAACCCTTAGAGAGCATCGGTTGTATGCCAAGTTTAGCAAATGTGAGTTTTGGCTGAAAGAAGTAGGATACCTAGGACATATTGTGTCTGCTGGACGAGTCGCTGTTGATCCCACCAAGATCAAAGATGTCAAAGATTGGGAAGCCCCAACCACTCAAACCCAAGTCCGTGCATTTCTCGGATTAGCAGGATATTACCGCAAGTTCGTAGAAGGATTCTCTAGTGTCGCCAGACCCATGACCCAATTGCTGAAGAAGGACAAGAAGTTTGTGTGGACCGACAAATGTGAAGCCAGTTTCCAAGAGCTGAAGAAGAGATTGATTTCAGCCCCAATATTGACCATGCCAGATATCAAGAACCCATTTGATGTGTATTGTGATGCATCCAAGATTGGTCTCGGATGTGTATTGATGCAAGAAGGCAAAGTCATCCCTTATCTATCTCGACAACTGAAGCAGCATGAGCAGAACTATCCGACACATGATCTTGCGTTAGCATCCGTAGTTTTGGCATTGAAGATATGGTGTCATTATCTTATGGGTAATTGCTATGAGATTTACTCGGATCACAAAAGCTTGAAGTATATTTTCATTCAGAAGGAGCTGAATATGAGGCAAAGAAGATGGATAGAGTTAATCAAGGATTATGAACTTGAAATTCACTATGACCCCGGCAAAGCCAATGTGGTAGCGGATGGTCTTAGCAGATTGCCGTATAGGCTAAACACTATGATCAAGGAGAAGCAACCAAGTTTGTATGAGGAGTTGGAGCAGTTCAGGAATGATCTAGTTAGCAAAGGATTCTTAGCTAGCATTGAACTTCAACCCATGTCGATTAGCCAAATCAAGGAAGCCCAGAAGGGAAATGAAAGTATCGATGGAATCAAACGTCATATTGGTATAGGAAAGGTACCTGGATTCACAGAAGACGAAGAAGGAGTTCTATGGTACAAAGGCCATATCTGTGTGACAGCAGATTCGGAGCTGAAGCAAGTTATCATGCAAGAAGCTCATTATACTCTTTATTCTATCCACCCCGGAGGAACAAAGATGTATCAAGATTTGAAAGAGCAATTTTGGTGGCACAAGATGAAGAGAGAAATCGGAAGCTACATCGCCAAGTGTGATATCTGTCAAAGAGTCAAAGCGGAACATCAGAGACCCGTAGGACTGTTGCAACCATTGCAGATTCCGGAATGGAAATGGGATTCCATCGGAATGGACTTTATCACCGGTTTGCCTACTTCGAGTAGGGGAAATGACTCAATCTGGGTCATCGTTGATAGACTGTCCAAGGTAGCTCACTTTATACCTGTCAAGACAACCTACCAGAGTTCGAAGCTAGCAGAGCTGTACATTGCCAGAATTGTTAGTCTGCATGGAACCCCCAAGACCATATATCAGATCGAGGAACCCAATTCACCTCGAGCTTTTAGCAGAAAGTCCAGGAAGGATTAGGAACCAAGTTAAACTTCAGCACTGCTTATCACCCACAAACTGATGGACAGACTGAGCGAGTCAACCAAATCTTAGAAGATATGTTGAGAGCTTGTGTGTTGGAGTATGGATCAAAATGGGAGGAATGCCTGCCTTTCGCGGAATTCTCATACAACAACAGTTATCAAGCCAGTTTGCAAATGGCCCCATTTGAGTTCCTATACGGAAGAAAGTGTCGCACACCTTTGAATTAGTCGCAAGTAGGAGAGACTCAGATTTTTTGACCCGACATTCTTCGAGAAGGCGAAGAGATGGTTCACAAAGTCTGTGAGCACCTCAAGACTGCCCAATCCAGACAGAAGAGTTATGCTGACAAGAGAAGGAGAGACCTGACTTTCAATGTCGGAGATTTTGTATATCTCAAGGTTTCACCATTGAAGCGAACCCAACGTTTTAGCTTGAAAGGAAAGATAGCCCCCAGATATATTGGACCCTTCATGATTCGGAACCGTCGAGGAGAAGTATCGTATCAACTAGAACTGCCAGAAGAGATGTCAGCCATCCATAATGTGTTCCATATCTCGTTACTTTGCAAATGCTTAGAAGTGTCGGAGAAGACCGAAGTTTTCAAGAACATCGATCACCGAGCTGTTGATATCAACAAGGACTTCACGTATCGTGAAGTTCCCATTCGTATCTTGGAGGAAGCTTACAGAACCACCAAGACCCAGAGTATCAAATTTCTCAAGATTCAATGGAGCAACCATACTGAAGATGAAGCCACTTGGGAGCGAGAAGATTACATTAGGACGGAGTTCCCAGATCTCTTTAGTTCCTAGTTTTCTTTTGTAAATCTCAGGACAAGATTTTGTTTAAGGGGGAAGGTTTGTAACATCCTAAAACTTAATCCAAGGTTAATCAAGATCAAATCTACCCAATTTAGGGTTAACAAAAAAACTTTTCCATTTAAAATGATTAAGCATTCATATGTGTGTGCATTTAATTTAGGAGTTGTTTTCAAATGCCATGTTTTAGTGATCCATTGATTGTAAAATGATTCTAAGGTGAATTAAACATCATCTAGATCATTCCCAAGAATTTCCCAAAGAAAAAGAAATCAAAAAGAATAAAATAGGGAAATGGTCATTTGTGCCATTTTAACTAACTAGCCTACTTTGGCTATTCCTAGAACTCAAATCTTAACAGAAACAATTATGGTTCTTTGCACCCCTTGCTAGTACAAGTAGTGATGTGCCAAGGCCCACTTTGTTTCAGCCCAAAAACTTTCAAACACTAAATTTAAATGACAATTGAAAATTGAATGTTGTTCATATGTATAGATCACACTTATTCAAAAACCACTCAAATGAACTCCATTTTTAAATCCAAAGCAAACATAGATGGTTAAACATAAGATACATCACTCCACCAAAAATCTCCCAAAAATTCAAATATTTTATTCATGCGGCCATTTGACCGAACATGTGGCAGGCAAGATTTTTCTGGCTAACTTATACTGTTTTGTGATCAAAGCTTTGTCGAGTTTTTAACCTTCATTTGGTTCCTCTGTCCCTCCCAGCTCTAACCAAACTCTCACCGGCCTACCCCTAAGCCTGGAGTAGCAGTGGCGCGTCGCCACAATATTGTCGTCACCGGCCAGAAGCGGACAACGCGCCAGCGACCAAGCCGCGCCATTCCAGTGTGCCCTCTAGCTCCGCCCAACCCTACCGCACCTCCCTGTCCACCCCGCAATCAACCCCAGCCACTGGACCACCCCACAGCCTCGTCGCCCTTCCTCTCTGCGCGTAGCCAGAGCACGCCAGAGCGTGATCGCTGCCAGCACGCAGCAGACCGCGCCCCGACACCAAATCACGCACGCCGCTCCGCCATAAACCTAGCACCCCGCCAGGCACAGTCGTGCACCGCCACACGACCCATAGTCGCCATGATCGCTGTCGAGCACCGCCTCTGTCGCCCAGAGTGCGGGAATGTCCCGACCGTTAGGCACCGCCCCTAGCCGCGCCATTGTGCTGTAGCTGACCGCCAGCAGACCGCCTACCGTCTGCCTACCTCGCCCACGCCGGTATCCCTCCTATTTCGCCGTCACCGACGAACCGCGCCATGCTTCTATGCTGCCGCGTCGAGCCTATATAAGGAGGCCTCCCTAGCACCATCTCTGCACACCATTCCACTCCCCTCTCTCCCCTGAACATTTCCCCTCTCTCGCCGGAGCCGCCGTTCACTGGAATTGCACCGGAGGAGGCCGCTGCAGAGGAGGAGACGCTGCCGTCGATTCCGTCCACCTCAGCCCCTGCCGCTACCTCGCATGAGTCCGCTGTCGCCGTCCAGTTCGATCGCCCGCCTCGCCACACTAGCTGGAGCCCTGGTACGTCCCCAGTAGACCCCCACAGACCGTGAGCCGTTGATCCGCGATATAATCGTGTGGCCCAGATCGCTCGATACCGTTTCGGGTTTTAAAAGTTGCTGACAAGCGGGACCAACCGGTCCGCCGCCCTCTACGCCGCTGAGCGTCACTGGGCCAACCCATTTTGTTTCCCGCCTAAGCCAGTAGATTCAAAAATAGGTTTTGCAATTTTAATTCAAACCTAGTTCTGTCCCTTAGTTCAAAAATTAATTCAGGAAGATTTACTGAACCAAATTGAGTGATTCCAATTTTGTTGGAAAGCTTCCGAAAAGATATATCCAAGCCCATTGGATTTAATTCATTTAAAGTTATAGATCTCTCCTAGTAAAAATAACCAGACAGAAGCTTTTGCACATTCAATCATTTTTATAAAATCAACCATAATAGCTCTTGAGTTGATTCCAACTCTCAAAAATCTCATTTAACCATACCTATAAGGATATGTAATAATATTAAGGTTTACATGCAGTGACTTTGGACTAGTACCAAAATAATGCTATATAGGCATTTCTAGTCATTTTAAATCATTAAATATTAAACTTAAACTTATTTAAATGTGATCCAACCTTTAAATCACATTCCCATATGTTATAATATGTGGTGATGACATGTGTCCACATGATCCCATATTTTAATTGGAGAATATTAAATCTTAGTTATTTTTCAATGAGTAGAAATTACTTTTCTCAAATAAAAAGAATGAGGCTAGGTAATTCAACCTTGTGATTCTTGTGATGATATTAGATCATCAAATGTGTGCCTTAGTGTGCTAAGTAGACTAGTTAAGTACTGCTTGGTGATTGTGTACTCCGTATGTATTTATAGACGATACTACCGACCAAGCTTACGAGGAGGAGGAGTTCTACCAAGAGGAGGAAGAAGAAAACTTCAACCACTACACCAACCAAGGCAAGCTATTGTGAGCAAGCTAGATAACAAAGAAAAGGCATTAGGCATGCTTTGGTTATACCATTTTGGACTTATCCCTATTCCAAGGTTTAATTCCAAGCTTTACTTTTCTTTACTTTACCAAAGTCCTTTACTTGTTTTAAAGGTAGCATAAAGAGTATAAAACTTGACCTATCTAGTTATATTTAGATGTCATTCTATGGCATGAGATTGAGATTAGCATCCCACCTTAGTGAACACTCTTAACTTAGTAGTTTAGAGCTAAACCAAAAACTAGATCACTTTAGATGGGAATACATGGTGAAAATGACTTGTGAAAACCTTGGAATGATTAGTCATTCTATTGAGATGTTCTGACATGTGTTGAGAAACACAAATGGTTTATGATGATGATGAAAATGTTGAGGCATGAGCCTTAGCCCTTTTATAAAAACTGATGGTTGGGTTCGGATGCGATACCATTCCAATTTTACCGTACAACCACAATACCTGAATTGGGTAAGGCTTAGCCAGAAGTTTATATGCATTAGTATTAGTTCCCTCGTGGGTGAGGTTTGAGCTGAGGCTACCTCTCAATGTTGTCCACCTATGCAGTGACCAAGATGATAGATGGTCATGGTTGGGAGGCCATGCTCATAGGAGAGGTGCGTATACTAGGGTGTGTAAAGGAAAGGTTATGTTTGATTATCTACATACTAAGTATGATGATTGAGGGTTATCCCTGACAGATGTATCAAATCTTGTGGTGAAAGTGTACCACCTCTGCAGAGTGTCAAACTATTCGTATAGCCGTGTCCGTGGTTATGGACAGTTGGAGTGGCCATACTGTTCCGTTGTCAGATGTTCTCAACACAACTTATGAATTGAATTGTGACATGACTTGACCACAACAGAGCTGTGACTATGACAATTAAGTTCCCACTTAAGTGTTTTTCAAACTTCTTTTATCTTTCTTTGTTTCTGAACTCAGCTTAGGTTTCAAACCTAACTTTATAAATAGACTTAGACTTAGCATTTTCCTACTAGAACTATCCTAATTGTTAGTGGTAGTTTGCGAGAACTTAAAGAGTACTCATGGCTTTTGTCCCTGGCTATTCCTATGGCTAGACTATGAAGGAGATTACCAAGATGAAGGACAGCAGGACGGCTATGATAACTAGGATTATCTTCCATCGTTCGCATTGCCTGTGACTCTGAAGATGGACCCCACCGCTATGCTATTTATTCCGCTGCTTGATTGTACTAAGACTGGATCATGAGATCCTTTATTTGTGTAAGACCTTATGTATAGTTTGTAATGGATGATGTACTGTGATATCCAATATGTTATGTCTCGCAAAAATGGCAATCCTGGGATTGTGATGTATGGCATAACAGGCATCTGGGATTAAAAATCCGAGTGTTGACAGACAACGACCATCTTTGCTGAGACCCTGAAGGGCGGAATGGCTCTGATATCAATTGTAATACCTTGGACATTACGCTCTAAGTTCAAGCCTGGACGAACCAAAAGTGCATAAGGGATTCTACCGTTGAGGCCCAAGGCCACCCACATGTAGGACCGTTGAAGCCTAGCAGGGCACGGTACCGACCGATCACCTTATCCACTTTCAAGAACATCGGGACAAGAGAGAGTGACGTAAGAGACAGGTAACGCGACCACGACATACACAAATGAGTATGTATGTCTGCGACTTATAATAGACATTAGAGTCACACCATCTAGAAACAATAGAAACAGAAATGTTCAACGCCATACGACAAGATCCAAATATCCTAAATAGATATAATATTTTAGGATACATCCTTAAACATCACGCAGCAGAGTATCAAGATGAAGCGGAAAACATGATCCGAGTATAGATAAGAAGCAAATCGGCATAAGATGCCCTAAAAATAAGCACATCCCGCCCACAGATCTCATGGATCTCCACCACCAGAAGCTCTACACCGGATAGTTGTTGCCACCATTGTCCATCTCCATTACCCAGTAACCTTCCTGAGAGTATACCTGTCCATCTAAACCAAATATTTATCGTCTGAAACCCTAGGGGTAATCAACAAGTCTTAATGCAGCTAGAGGGGACAACCTGGGGTGACGCAACTCCAACGAAAGATAATATCTACAAAGAGCTATAGAGACTCCCTACACATCCGCCCAACCAGAGATGGACAACCGCCTGTTAATTAATAGAAACAGTTATATAAGCAACATAAATAACCTGGCTTTCCAGCTCGTTTACCGACGAGAAGGCGGAAGAACAACTCATCCATTAGCAATTTTATTAACCATTACATGAGTGTTGTACTAAGTACTAGTCATGTCTTAGTCAAATTAAAGGCGGTACTTTAGTTATGCTTATCTATGATCGAGGAACTGTGATCTAAGTCATCCATAACCGCGGGTACGACTTTCAGAAAGATTTACACTACAGGGGTGCACAAATAGCAACACACACATGATCAACCTCAGGAAGAACCAGATAAAACGCAACGAGACCTCACAACAATGCATTCACATGATTCATAAATTATTTCAAGGGGCCACCCCAATAAGCTATCCGCAACGAAGTTGGCCGGCTCCGAGATAGACCCAGGGTTTGCGATGACAGCGGTAAACGACTGGGAATCCGAAAGTGTGACTAGGCTTGTTGATACAACTTAAACGTGGCGTGGGATCCTAAACAGTACAGGTGTTCCACACACAATCGTAAATAAAGCAGTAAAGAATGGCATAAGTACAGGATAGTAGCAAAGCCCCAAACTAGTTTGTGGCCCTAGGAAATAAAGTGTGAATCAAGCTCAGGCAAAGGGGGATCCATAGGGTCTCCCGTATGTGGATAATGCGAATAGTCAAGGAACAGGAATCAAGTACTTGGGGTCCTACGGGACATAAGTGATCTTAAAGAACAAAATAGCAAATAATGCTCACTGATGCCTCTTTCATTAGTTATCCCATTACTACTAAGGTTGAGTTTTTTAGGTACCTCGTTATTCAGAGACTTGCACAAACCCTACATATGCATTTATACGACTCGCATGGCTCAAATAACTCATGTAGTAATGGATCATATGATTGAGGTATAAGCTTCGGTGGGGTTTAAAAGTAAATGCTATGCAATACTTGGGATTTAATTTAATGCAATCACGACTCAATGATGCAAGAGTAAGATAGAAGCATAGGTACTATATGTATGCAAGCATGGGGAATTGCTTGCCTGGCGGTTCTGTTGCCGAATAGGAAGGATCCAGGTAATACTCCTGAGGCTCCTGGTATTCTCCTTGCTCAGTGTCTATCCGGATAAAAAACAAACACACAAGGGCCAAAATAAATACATTGCACAATCATATAAATCATATGCAACAAGGAAACAAGATATACCATGATGGAATGATGCACAATTACATGGTATAACAAAGCATGGCATGGGTGTGGTGTGGAACAAGAAATAAGCATTTTCATTAGTTTTTAGTCAAGTTTTAGTTGCATAAACCATTCAGGTTTTTAAGTATTTACATGATGCATGCTTCAATTGATAACATGGAATCCATAGTTAGAACAAGCTCGTCGCGCTAATCCATTTAGACATATTATTTGTTGAATTTGGAATTACGGAATTAAAGTTATAAATTTATTAAGAATAAGGCATTTATTAGCAATTAATAATTTCAAAAATTTAAGTTGCTCAAAAATTATTTTGAGTGACATATTTGAATTCCTGTCATTTTTTCTGATCAAGAAACATATATTACATGTTACTTCAATAATCCAATAAAATATATAAATTATTCTTTATAAATGATTTTCTGGAATTTTTATTATTTGGGAAAACGTTTTATGGAACTTTTTGTACCTGAGCGTTTCTAGCTGCAGTCAATAACAGGTGACCCGTTTGAGCTGACTGTGCATGGTTGACTGGGTCGGGCTGAGGGTATGACAAGTGGACTACACGAGGGACCGGTGCTTGATCGACATAGAATTTGGGGGGGGGGGGGGGCTTCTGCAAGATGTGCATGACCGAATCGGGTGGTGCCTGAAGAAAAACTGAAAGCTGCTACTTGGGCTCGACTTCCAGAGAGATTTTCGGGGGATTCGGTGAGAATTTTAAAACGCTGTAAAAAGCAAAGTTGTAGATGCAACGTAGTAGAACAACTTCACTCATTGGAGATTTGCCTAACGATGACTGCAACACTCGGAAATTTGGGATGAATAGAGGCGATAAACACTGACATTGCGCGTGCGTTAACTGACGGACGTGAGCTGCACTTCGTCACGCGTGGACAGAATAAACAATGATCTTCGACGGAAGATTCTGAGAGGTGCGGACCACCATTTTGAGTGATTCCTTTTTGAATGGAAAGAGGGGACAATCTACTCTATTTTTCACCCAGGGAGTTTCATTGGAGGAGGACTGCAGCGTCTAGGATCTGGCGAGGAAGAGGTGAGAGCGAGCTGCATGTGCTGTGGCTGCTGCTGACTTGCGGCCGGCGTGCGCGGCTGCTGCTGCGGGCGTCGCGACGCGCATCGACTTGGGCGCGGTTCGGCGTGCGCGCGCGGCCCTGGTGGCGAGCATCGAGTGATACGGCGGCGAGCGGCAAGAGGGGATGGCGGCCAGCAGCGAGTAGATGACGATGGAGATGGGGCTTACAGGCCGAGAGGAAACAGGGTGCCCTGGATAGAAGTAGATGCTCACCGTGAGGGTGTTGGAGGAGAGGAAGAAGGTGACGACGGTGTTTCTGGAGTGAGCTACCTCCTCCTCCTTGCTCTAGGTACAGGTCTAGCTCTGGTAGATTCTTGGACGGCTCCTAACAAGGTACAACGTCGACGTTTACCAGAACCTGGCCGTGGCCATGGTGACGGCGGCTAAGGTTTTGATAGAGGGGAGGAAGGAGAGGGGAAGGTGCGATCTACGTTGGAGGAGACGAGGCCCTCCTGGCCCCGCTTTAAGCACAGAAGAGAGGGGACCAGGTTGGTTACAGCTTGCTTTGCATAATGCGAGGGAGAGAGAGGAGCGGCTGCCGGGGTGCACGTGATTAGGAGCAGGGTGCAGCGAGGGGAAGATTAACAAGGCGTAGTGATACGTTGCAAACGTATATATAATTTTTGATGTTTCATGCTTGTTTAGTATCTATTTTACTTTGCTTTGTCAACACTTTGAGGTATTTTTATATGTTTTCTAGGACTAACCTACTAACAAGATGCCACAATGCCAATTGCCTGATTTCTTCTGTTTTTGGTTCCAGAAAAGGAAGAAAATCAATATTCTCGAAATTGGACGAGACAAAAGCCAACATGCCTATATTTCCCGGGGCAACACGAAAACACGAAGTAGAGACGGAGTAGGGCACCAGGGTGGGCACATCATATGGTGGCGCGGGCTAGCCCTGGACACGCCACCAGGTGGTGTGGGCCCCCTAGCCGCCCACCAACCTTGCCTCTTCTCCTATAAGATGCCTCCCGATGAAGAAACCCTAAATCATCAAGCCTCCAGCCACGAAAAGTTCCGCAATGCCGCCGCCACCAAAGGGGAGATTTGGGGGACAGAAAGTCTCTGTTCCGGCACTCTGCCGGGACGGGGAAGTGCCCCCGGAGCCATCTTCATCGATCTGCACCACCATATCCATCGCCGTCGCTGATTCCCATGATGATGAGGGAGTAGTTCTCTCTCGAGGCTAAGGGTTCTACCGGTAGCTATGTGTTCATCTCTCTCTCTATGCATGATCATATTGTGATCATGATCTTTGTAATCGAGTAGATCTATCTTGCTACGCAAGTGCTTTAATAGATCTCTGCTCTCCCCATGTTTCTGAAAGTGACAGCGTGCACACCATGGTAGCACTTAGGCTAGAGATTACAAATACTTGTTATGACTTATATTTGGAGTTGGATGTCTCTATGAAATTGTGGTGTTTGTTGGAACCATCTAGAGCTCAAAGTGACAATGTGGGGTTATCTAGATGGGAAAAGCGAACTTTGAGGAGTTCTGTTATAGCCCTACCATGGATTAGAGTGTCCAACCAGAGAGTAGTTCAGAGTAGTATCATGAAGAGAAGATATTTATATGAGAGTGTTCACCAGTGATAGTATGATCCGTAGGCCTTGTTTCTAAGCATTGAAACACCATTTGCAACTAGATATGTTACATGTTTGCTTGCTTCCATATTTATTTCAGTTTGCCTTTAGTCTCAAGCACACACACCATCAAAGCTGTTTTCTGGCACCGTTGTCTTTTATCCATACCACTTGTATTTCACTATCTCTTCGCCGAACTAGTGCACCTATACACCTGACAAGTGTATTGGGTGTGTTTGGGACACAAGAGACTTCTTGTATCTTTATTGCGGGGTTGCTTGAGAGAGGATACCTTTCACCACTTCCTCCCTGAGTTCGATAAACTTGGGTGATCCACTTAAGGAAAACTTGTTGCTGTTGTACAAACCTCTGCACTTGGAGGCCCAACAACTATCTAGAAGAATAGAAGTGCGTAGACATCCACGCTATTTCCTATAACCGTTGCCGGGGAGGTAAGGTAAAAGGTACTCACATCCTTCGGTGTGAGTGCTTGAAGTTATTTCCTTTAGATTCTACAATTTTGTCTTTTTGTTTCTTGTTTTCACTAGTTAGGCTTAATGAAAAACTACAAAAATTTTAGAGAGCTTTATAGTATTTATCTTGAGTTAGGACATGAACTATTTGAAGATAAAATTAAAAAACCTATGGAACTTTATGTGCATGCTAATAGCAATGTTGTTAGTATGAATTCTTTGGACACCATTATTGCTAATGCTATGGAAAAGTCTAAGCTTGGGGAAGCTAGTTTTTATGAAAATGATCTTTTTAGTTCCCCAGCTTTGGAAGATTGCTATTCTATTGCTAATGATGATACCAGACCTCCAATATATGATGATTACAATGATGAATATGATATTTTCAGTCCACCTACTATTGAGGAGGAAATTAATTATGACTACAATATGCCTCAAATATTTTGATGATTATGGTGATGAGAATAATAATGATAGTTATTTTGTTGAATTTGCTCCCACTACAATTAAAAAGAATAACTATGCTTATAGGGAGCATAATAATTCTTTTATGCATGTGGCTCATGATAAGAATGTTTTATGTAATTGTTATATTGTTAATTTTATTCATGATGCTACTGAAAGTTATTATGAGAGAGGGAAACATGGTTTTATGTGTCTCAACAATATTAAGTTTCCCCTCTTGATGTTGAAAGTCTTGAAGTTGCACTTGTTTTGCTTTCCTATGGTTGTTGCTTTGTGCTTTCATGACTTGTTTCTTTACAAGATTCCTATGCATAGGAAGTGGGTTAGACTCAAATGTGCTTTGAATTTGCTTCTTGATGCTCTCTTTTACTTCAATTCATATTTCTTATGTGACCATCTTCTCAAACTATCATGCCTAACTTAAAGGCGTTAAAGAAAAGTACTTACTGGGAGATAATCCAAAACTTTTAGTAGAGTCTTGGAAGTTATTGCTTCAGTAATAACCGCTCCTTATCCTTTTTACTTGCTTTGTGTGCCAAGAGTAACCTCTAATTGCGTCTGATTTGATCGTGGAGGCAACACTGCATAGTGCGCTGGTATGTAGCTCCTACGTTGTTGAGCCCAAAGGGCATCATAACAAAACAAAAGGTTCCGAACGGTGTTATGAATGAAGTTTTTACTTTGTCAGATTCCTTCATCCGGATTTGGTGATAACCGGAATATGCATCGAGAAAACTTAGGAGTTCCGAGCCTGCGGTAGAATCGATAACTGTATCAATCCTAGGCAAAGCGAATGGATCTTCGGGACAAGCCTTGTTCAAGGCAGTATAATCAACACACATCCTTAAATCAGTGGTGTCCTTTTTGGGGAGAATATCATTTTGTGGCCCAAAAGTTGGGGTGTCCAGGCAACGCGGTACACGAGTTCCCTGATATCATCCGCGATGACTATAGTTGGCGTGCCAAATACTCAGAGGGTCTTTTTCGGCACGAATTCAGCTTTATGTTTCAATACAAAAAATCAGTCTAAAGGCCGTCAAGTTGGCCCCCCTGTCAGTTTTCGCCGTTATGTCGCTCCTGTCACGGTGTCAATTAGGCTTGCAGCGTTGGCGCCTGCATCCATTACACGTCTTCTTCTTCTTCCCCGGAGCGGCAATCTGTGGGGCGTCGCAGCCATGGCGCGGAGCTGGGACATGGACGAACCTGCTCGGCCCAGCTCTCCTCCCTGTAGGCTTGCAGCGTTGGTGCCTCCATTACTCATCTTCTTCCCCGAAGCGGCAATCTGTGTTCGCGGCCATGGCGCAGAGCTAGGAAGTGACGAAGCTGCTCGGCCCCGCTCTCCTCCCCATCCC
The DNA here is from genome assembly GCA_910589775.1 of Avena eriantha. Taxonomy (NCBI): domain Eukaryota; kingdom Viridiplantae; phylum Streptophyta; class Magnoliopsida; order Poales; family Poaceae; genus Avena; species Avena eriantha. The sequence continues at coordinate 115,666,342 of OU342745.1, forward strand.
GAGTCGGAGCTCGCCCTCACCGTGGACGGACCCATAGCACGGTCCGGGATGAGAATTGGTTCCCGGTGAGATCTATCACCTTGTAGACCATGCTCGGTTCTGTTTTCCTCCTCTAGAATCCGAGCTCGCCGTCGCCGTGGTTGCACCCGCACCAATTCTGCCACCTCTGTCGAGGTCTCTGTGGTAGCTCAAGTTCTGGGGCCCTCCATGTTCTGCCATGTTGGGCCTGTAAGTGTTGTTGTATGTTAAATTAGCAAATCTCTTTTGTTCAAATCTCTTGGGCTGTACCAACTTCATTGTGTTTAATTATGAAAGACCAAATATAAATGACTTATCTCAATTTCTCGCATAGAAAAATGCACAACTAATTTCATATTCTCGCAGGAACTGGCCCCACTTGTTGAACCGGCGGCACTGCCATGATCTCGACGTAACCACGGTGAGTTCTCGAACTGAAAGTTGCAGTTACCATATTTCTTATGTAGTCATTCCTCTTCCTCAGTCATTCCTCAGCAGTTTTTCCTGGGCGCTTCTTCTTCCTCTGTTTTGGAACCGTCGGTTCATCTTCTTCTTCCTCTCGAAGATAGTTCCTTGCAGGGAGTTCCTTTCACCCATTTCCTTGCAAGCATGGACGATGGGAAACGCACAACAAAGACTCACTTGGTCCCTGCCCATGGAACCACGACTTTGACAGTGGTGTACACAAATGATGAAGCGACTGTGGAGACAACTCTCGCCAGGTTTGAGCAATTGCTTGAGAAAGAGAAGCACAAGTTTGTGGGGCTATACTTGGAGTACACCCGTGCAATTAAGCGAAACAATCCTCCACAAGAGATCGTTGTCGTGCAAATCGCCATACATGAGGATGTCCTTGTTTACCACTTATGCATCCCTTGTTCCCTTACATCCCTAGAACCATCTAAGTGCAGGAATAAACCAACTGAGATGTGTAGGAAAGGGACAACTTTCACTAGCGTGGATATCACAAATGACACAATTATGCTTTCTCGTCTGTTGATAAAAATCCTAGAGGGGCACCACCTCGACATCCAAAATCTGTACAAGATCAAATCATACCCAGCGAAGGATGGCATGGGTGATCTGGCAGCGGAAATCATCGATAAATCCTATGAAAAACTAAAGAAATTGAAGCGACTCGATCACGACTACTGGGAGTGGAAGCCGATGAGCCATGTGCGCCTCGAGTATGCAGCCAGAGACGCCTACATGGCGTACGAGTTGTACAGTAAGCTCATTACCATGAAAGATGGGATGGTTAAGGTGGGGTTTTTCACGAGAGAGCTATGCCCTGGTTGCAAGCTAGCCCAGGAGAAGAAGTGCGAGGATGACAGAAAGCGGTTTCAGGACGAGTAGGGATCTTAGGACGGTGGCGACATCAAGCGGCTGAAGGGGAAGCAAGTCAAGGACGACAACAAGTGGTGGTGATACATTATGTGTTTGAACTAGATTTTAGTTTCTAGTTTATTATGTGTGTGATACATTTAGTTACTTCAATACAAAATTTCGACCAATTTAACTTGTTGATGTATTTCTTGACAATTATAATATAATCGAGCACTAGAAATATTTTGTAGTGTACATGAGCATGATCAGTAAATATAATTGAACACTAGAAACTTTAAGGCACTCCATATAAAGGAGTAGATTAATAGATAAGGTTCACCAGAGACACCACGGATATATTGTCTTACATGCCACACACAGGTAATAATTGACTAGAAAAAAATAAAAGAAGGGGCTGCAGCAAGAGGCCGGGACACAGAGACGCGTAGCAGGGCAGGGGTTTATCAGTAGGAGGCAGCGACAGCCTAGTCGATGAGATACAGGCCAGTCCTGACATACTCCCGGAGGAATTTGCCGTAGGCTGCGTGCCGCGCCAAGGTAATCGGCCTATGGCTTCTGCCAACGCCCTCCGCGTGCTGGATCATGCTGTTGAGGTCCACGTTGATTGCTCTGCCATAGAATGGGCAAAATAGTCTCCCCCTACGGTAGAAACGGATTAGCCCACACCGTAACCGCCTCAGCACGTAGCGACTCTTGTTGTCCCTGGATACCTTGTTATCGTCCACTTCATCATCATCCTCCTATTGATTTTTAAGAACATAACTTAGAACTCATACATATGATTGAATTGTATTTCAACTCAAGAATTGACAACATGTATATGTAAGACAATATATCCGTGGATATCAAAGATAAAACATCTCAGCAATAGTTTGATCGGTTCATATATCATTTCATCTCAACACAATGACAAATAATTGCATCAGATTGCGGCATCATAAGTTTCTTCAGGGATGGAGTCAGCGAACCAAGTAACAATTGCACAACCTGTAATTTTGTTGTACATCGCCCCAGGTCACTAACTCATCCTTGAAAAAATCTGACACCAATGTGTCTGCCTCTCTTTTGGGACAAATTTGAATCATTGGCCACAATAAGAAATTGAAATATAATCGTACAAAATATTATTCAAGGATATACATAGTCAGGTACAAAAACAAGCCTCAATATTGTAATTACAAATAAAAAACCAAACAATTAGTCTTCAGGTGCATGTTAAAAATACTTATGATCAAAACCATTCGTATATATATGCATCATACCAATCATTAAAAGATCAGAAACAATTCAAGGATCATATATGTAGTTCCATATGAGAATAAATCTAGGTCCTCATAATTTGTTTCAGAGATGGAGTTGGCGAACCAAAGTACCAACAGCACAACCTATATTTATTGTGTGCATTGCTGCCTCAGGTTCACCAACCCATCCCTAAAACACGACACCATCATACGTGTCTCCCCTTGAACTCTTTTGGGGCTAATTTCAATCATCGGCCTCGGTGACAAACTAAAATGTAATTCTTATACACTATGAATGCATGGAATAGATAATTCGAATATCATAGTTCCATGAATGTAGAATAAAGATTACGGCCTCATAAGTTTATTTAGGGACAGCGTGAGTGAACCAAGTTACAATTGCACATCCTATATTTTTGTTGTACATCGCCCCAGGTTCACTAACTCGTCCCTGGAAAAAACTGACACCAATGTGTCTGCCTCTCTTTTGTGGCAAATTTGAATCATTGGCCACAATAAGAAATTGAAATGTAATCGTACAAAATATTATTTAGGGATATACATAGTCAGGTACAAAAACAAGCCTCAATATTGTGATTATAAATAAAAAACCAAACAATTAATCTTCAGGTGCATGTTAAAAATACTTATGATACAAACCATTCATATACATATGCATCATACCAATCATTAAAAGATTAGAAATAATTCAAGGATCATATATGTAGTTCCATATGAGAATAAATCTAGGGCCTCATAATTTGTTTCAGAGATGGAGTTGGCGAACCAAAGTACGAACAACACAACCTATATTGTTTGTGTGCATTGCTGCCTCAGGTTCACCAACCCATCCCTAAAACACGACACCATCATACCTGTCTCCCCTTGAACTCTTTTGGGGCTAATTTCAATCATCGGCCTCGGTGACAAACTAAAATGTAATTCTTATAGACTAAATGCATTGAATAGGTAATTCGAATATCATAGTTGTATGAATGTGGAATAAAGATTAAGGCCTCATAAGTTTCTACAGGGACGGCGTAAGTGAACCAAGTAACAATTGCATAGCCTATATTGTTCTTGTACATCGCCCTAGGTTCACTAACTCGTCCCTGAAAAAATCTGACACCGATGTATCTGCCTCTCTTTTGGGGCAATTTTGAATCATTGGCTACAATAAGAAATTGAAATGTAATCGTACAAAACATTATTTAGGGATATACATAGTCAGGTACAAAAACAAGCCTAAATATTGTAATTATAAATAAAAAACCAAATAATTAATTTTCAGGTACATGTTAAAAATACTTATGATCAAAACCATTCATATACATATGCATCATACCAATCATTAAAAGATCAGAAACAATTCAACGATCATATATGTAGTTCCATATGAGAATAAATCAAGGGCCTCATAATTTGTTTCGGAGATGGAGTTGGCGAACCAAAGTACCAACAGCACAACCTATATTGTTTGTGTGCATTGCTGCCTCAGGTTCACCAACCCATCCCTAAAACACGACACCGTCACACATGTCTCCCCTTGAACTCTTTTGGGGAAAATTTCAATCATCGGCCTCGGTGACAAAAAAAAATGTAATTCTTATACACTATGAATGCATGGAATAGATAATTCGAATATCATAGTTCTATGAATGTAGAATAAAGATTACGGCCTCATAAGTTTATTTAGGGACAGCGTGGGTGAACCAAGTTACAATTGCACATCCTATATTTTTGTTGTACATCGCCCCAGGTTCACTAACTCGTCCCTGAAAAAATCTGACACCAATGTGTCTGCCTCTCTTTTGGGGCAAATTTGAATCGTTGGCCACAATAAGAAATTGAAATGTAATCGTACAAAACATTATTCTGGGATATACATAGTCAGGTACAAAAACAAGCCTAAATATTGTAATTATAAATAAAAACCAAACAATTAATCTTCAGGTGCATGTTAAAAATACTTATGATCAAAATCATTCATATACATATGCATCATACCAATCATTAAAAGATCAGAAACAATTCAAGGATCATATATATAGTTCCATATGAGAATAAATCTAGGCCTCAAAATTTGTTTCAGAGATGGAGTTGGAGAACCAAAGTACCAACAACACAACCTATATTGTTTGTGTACATTGCTGCCTCAGGTTCACCAACCCATCCCTAAAACACGACACCGTCATACGTGTCTCCCCTTGAACTCTTTTGGGGTAAATTTCAATCATCAGCCTCGGTGACAAACTAAAATGTAATTCTTATACACTATGAATGCATGGAATAGATAATTCAAATATCATAGTTCTATGAATATAGAATAAAGCTTGCAGCCTCATAAGTTTCTACAGAGATGGCGTAAGTGAACCAAGTAACAATTGCATAGCTTATATTGATCTTGTACATGGCCCCAGGTTCGCTCAGTCATCCTTGTAAAAATTGGACACCAATGTGTTTGCCTCTGTTTGGGGCAAATTTGAATCATTGGCCACAATAAGAAATTGAAATGTAATCGTACAAAACATTATTCAGGGATATACATAGTCAGGTACAAAAACAAGCCTAAATATTGTAATTATAAATAAAAAACCAAACAATTAATTTTCAGGTACATGTTAAAAATACGTATGATCAAAACCATTCATATACATATGCATCATACCAATCATTAAAAGATCAGAAACAATTCAAGGATCATATATGTAGTTCCATATGAGAATAAATCAAGGGCCTCATAATTTGTTTCAGAGATGGAGTTGGGGAACCAAAGTACCAACATCACAACCTATATTGTTTGTGTGCATTGCTGCCTCAGGTTCACCAACCCATCCCTAAAACACGACACCATCACGCGTGTCTCCCCTTGAACTATTTTGGGGCAAATTTCAATCATCGGCCTCGGTGACAAACTAAAATGTAATTCTTATACACTATGAATGCATGGAATAGAGAATTCAAATATCATAGTTCTATGAATATAGAATAAAGATTGCAGCCTCATAAGTTTCTACAGAGATGGTGTAAGTGAACCAAGTAACAATTGCATAGCTTATATTGATCTTGTAGATGGCCCCAGGTTCGCTCACTCATCCTTGTAAAAATTGGATACCAATGTGTTTGCCTCTGTTTGGGGCAAATTTGAATCATTGGCCACAATAAGAAATTGAAATGTAATCGTACCAAACAATATTCAGGGATATACAAATGCATCATTCAACACATTCATATATGAGAAACAATACAAATATTATATATTTAGGTTCCATATGAGAGAAAAAATTAGGGCCTCATTTTTTCAGCGATGGAGTCAGAGAACCAAAATACCAATTATGTGCATTGCTGCCTCAGGGCCACTAACCATCCCTAAGAAAATGACACCATCAGATCCCCTTGCACTATTTTGGGGCAAAATTGAATCATTGGGCTCAGTAAGGAATAGAAATGTAATGTTATAGGCCTGCTGTGTATCGAAATCAACACTCAACTAGCAAACTCAACTAGATGGCAGATGAGCAGATTGGGGTTTTGTGATTAGACGGATTGGGGGTTTTGTGACTAGATGGCAGATGCATCAATCAACCGATCCAATCATATATATACTACCCTACTTCAAGAGCAAAAGAATCTATACACGATTGAGAAAATCCTATGTATGCACAGTGAAAACTACGGCTGCGACTAGAGAAGCTAGCAATGTAGTACCTCGGACTCCTCATCAGGGACCTCCTCCTCGGACTCATCATTCTCCACGATTGCGTCAAAGATTTCTTGAATGGCGATGGGGTTTTCGATGTAGATCACCGGATTGCCTCCGCCTGCCGCCTGTCCCACGTCCAGATTTGCCGCTGGCACCACGACGTTGTCGGCCATGACGTTGTCGGCCACCTGCTGCTCGGTGGCGACGACTACTACCGGCTGCTCGGCGGCGATGGCTACCACCTGCTGCTCGGCGGAGACGGCTACCACCTGCTGCTCGGCGGCGACGTCTACCACCTGCTGCTCGGCGGCGACGGCTACTGGCTGGACGAATGAGTTTGCACCCTCGACGGCACGGCGACGAGCGACGTTCGTGCCCGAAGAAGAAGCCTCCGTCTGCTTGGCGACGACCGAGCCATCTACTGCATCGCCTTCAACTGGCTTCACCTCCGGATCTTCTCCAAGCATACGCTTTATGGCGCACTAAGGGAAGGAAGGTAGTGCAAACGAGGGAGATTCGGCGCGTGCAGCAGGTGTAGATTGGGGTCTTGGGACTAGACAGACTGGGGGAAATGACACGAGCTCATGGAAGAAGAAGGTCGAGGGGGGTTATAAACACCGGACCGTTAGTAGTCCTCGAGTGGACACGTGTGGTGGGCGGGGGGCTACCACGATCTCCACCCTTTTTTTCGGTTCCCTTTTTTTTGAAACAGCCATGATCTCCACTTTAGAGTTGCATTGAAAACACGCTCATGGCAGACCTCGATTCCACTGCATGCAAGTGGCGCATAACTAATTTCTAGCAACGTTAGATCTAGTCGAGGGGGGCCCTTGACTCATGGAATTTACTAGCGGTAGGGCCCAGTTGGAAGTGAGATTGAGAGCATTGCGTATAAATGGGATATGTCTGATTAAAATCGAGTGGCAATAAATTGCAGCGTCCTGTCGACAACCGTGCACTCGATGACCCTGTTGCCCTGTGCATGAGTTGTAGTAGCAGTAGTAGGCTTTTCAGACTTGATTAAAATTTACATGACCGCTCGACGACTTTTTCCATGGACGGCATCGTGTTCCTTCCTGTAGAAGTCTCGCGGAGGGAGACATCCGTGTTGTCTAACGCTGTACTGTGAAGGGCACGAGGTGTGCAACAATCATCGTTGGATCGCACAGAATCAACGGTTGGTGCGCACGATCCACGTGACAACTGTGACAACCAATCAGGGAGTAGCAGACAGGGTGAGCATAGTTTTGGAATTCTACGAAAGATAGAGAGGGGGGTGGGCAAAACTAAGTAGTACCACATAAAACCAAGGGCAAAACTGAGTAGTATAAAAATGGAAAGTGTCTTGTACAATTAAATACATCGTGGAATACATCAAATTATGCCAAGATAGATCCACTAGAATTCATTGGATGTGTGTTCTCCTCTTAAACCACACATGGATCCACCAGTGGCATTGCATGTGTGTTCTTCTAAACAAACCACATAAGGATCCACCAGTGTCATTGCATGTCTGTTCTTTTCATGAACCACACATAAGGATGGGCCCACCAGTGTCATTGCATGTCTGTTCTTTTCATGAACCACACCTAGTGTCAGTGCATGTTTGTTCTATTCATAAACCACACCCAGTTTCACTGCATATCTGTTCTTTTCATGAACCACATAAGGATCTACCAGTGTCATTGCATGTCTGTTACTTCCATAAACCACATATGGATCCACCTAGTGTGATTGCATGTCTGTTCCTCTAAACAAACCACATAAGGATCCACCAGTGCCATTGGATGTGTGTTCTTCTCATGAACCACACTCACTGTCATTGCATGTGTGTTCTTCTAAACAAACCACATAAGGATCCACCAGTATCATTGCTTGTCTGTTCTTTTCATGAACCACATAAGGATCCACCAGTGTCATTGCATGTCTATTCTTTTCATGAACCACACCCAGTTTCACTGCATGTCTGTTCTTTTCATGAACCACATAAGGATCTACCAGAGTCATTGCATGTCTTTTACTTCCATAAACCACATATGGATCCACCTAGTGTGATTGCATGTCTGTTCGTCTAAAAAAACCACATAAGGATCCACCAGTGTCATTGGATATGTGTTCTTCTCATGAACCACACCCAGTGTCATTGCATGTGTGTTCTTCTAAACAAACCACATAAGGATCCACCAGTGTCATTGCCTGTCTGTTCTTTTCATGAACCACATAAGGATCCACCAGTGTCATTGCATGTCTGTTCTTTTCATGAATCATAGCTAGAGTCATTGCATGTATGTTACTTCCATAAACCACATATGGATCCACCAAGTGTGATTGCATGTCTGTTCCTCTAAACAAACCACATAAGGATCCACCAGTGTCATTGCGTGTTTGTTCTTTTCATAAACCACACCCAGTGTCATTGCATGTGTGTTCTTCTAAACAAACCACATAAGGATCCACCAATGTCATTGCCTATCTGTTCTTTTCATGAACCACACCCAGTGTCATTGCATGTGTGTTCTTCTAGACAAACCACATAAGTCATTGCATGTTTGTTCTTTTCATGAACCACACCCGGTGTCATTGCATGTCTGTTCTTTCCATGAACCTCGGCTAGAGTTATTGCATGTCTGTTCCTCTAAACAAACCACATAAGGATCCACCAGTGTCATTGCATGTCTGTTCTTTTCATGAACCACATAAGGATCTACCAGTGTCATTGCATGTATGTTCTTTTCATGAACCACACCTAGTGTCATTAAATGTGTGTTACTTCCATAAACCACATATGGATCCACCTAGTGTGATTGCATGTTTGTTCCTTCCATAACACACATAAGGATCCACCAGTGTCATTGTCTGTCTGTTATTTTCATCAACCACTCCTAGTGTCAGTGCATGTCTGTTCTTTTCATGACCCACACCTAGTGTCACTGCATGTCAGTTCTTTTCATGAACCACATAAGGATCTACTAGAGTCATTGGATGTGTGTTCTTCTCATGAACCACACGTGGATCTACCGGTGTAATTGCATGTCTATTCCTCTAAACAAACCACATAAGGATCCACCAGTGTCATTGGATGTGTGTTCTTTTCATTAACCACACCTAGTGTCATTGCATGTGTGTTCTTCTAAACAAACCACATAAGGATCCACTAGTGTCATTGCATGTCTATTCTTTTCATGAACCACATAAGGATGGGCCCACCCGTGTGATTGCATGTATGTTCTTTTCATGAACCACACCCAGTGTCAGTGCATGTCTGTTCTATTCATGAAAGACACCCAGTTTCACTACATGTTTGTTCTTTACATGAACCACATAAGGATCTACTAGAGTCATTGCATGTCTTTTACTTCGATAAACCACATATGGATGCACCTAGTGTGATTGCATGTCTGTTCCTCTAAACAAACCACATAAGGATCCACCAGTGTCATTGGATGTGTGTTCTTCTCATGAATCACACCTAGTGTGATTGCATGTCTGTTCTTCTAAACAAACCACATAAGGATCCGCCAGTCTCATTGCCTGTCTGTTCTTTCCATGAACCACATAAGGATCCACCAGTGTCATTGCATGTTTGTTCTTTCATGAATCACAGCTAGAGTCATTGCATGTCTTTTACTTCCATAAACCACATATGGATCCACCTAGTGTGATTGCATGTCTGTTCCTCTAAACAAACCACATAAGGATCCACTAGTGTCATTGCGTGTCTATTCTTTTCATGAACCACACCCAGTGTCATTGCATGCGTGTTCTTCTAAACAAACCACATAAGGATCCACCAGTATGATTGCCTATCCGTTCTTTTCATGAACCACACCCAGTTTGATTGCATGTGTGTTCTTCTAAACAAACCACATAATTCATTGCATGTCTGTTCTTTTCATGAACCACACCTGGTGTCATTACATGTCTGTTCTTTTCATGAACCACGACTAGAGTCATTGCATGTCTGTTCCTCTAAACAAACCACATAAGGATCCACCGGTGTCATTGCATGTCTATTCTTTTCATGAACCACATAAGGATCCACCAATGTCATTGGATGTGTGTTCTTTTCATGAACCACACCCAATGTCATTGCATGTGTGTTCTTCTAAACAAACCACATAAGGATCCAACAGTGTCATTGCATGTCTGATCTTTTCATGAACGACATAAGGATGGGCCCACCAGTGTCATTGCATGTCTGTTCTTTTCATGAACCACACCTAGTGTCAGTGCATGTCTGTCCTATTCACGAACCACACCCAGTTTCACTGCATGTCTATTCTTTTCATGAACCACATAAGGATCTACCAGTGTCATTGCATGTATTTTACTTCCATAAACCACATGTGGATCCACCGGTGTCATTGCATGACTGTTCCTCTAAACAAACCACATAAGGATCCACCAGTCTCATTGCGTGTGTGTTCTTTTCATGAACCACACCCAATGCCATTGCATGTGTGTTGTTCTAAACAAACCACATAAGGATCCACCAGTGTCATTGCCCATCTGTTCTTTTCATGAACCACACCCAGTGTCATTGCATGTGTGTTCTTCTAAACAAACCACATAAGTCATTGCATGTATGTTATTTTCATGAACCACACCCGGTGTCATTGCATGTCTGTTCTTTTCATGAACCACGGCTAGAGTCATTGCACGTCTGTTCCTCTAAACAAACCACATAGGGATCCACCAGTGTCATTGCATGTATGTTCTTTTCATGAACCACAGAAGGATCTACCAGTGTCATTGCATGTCTGTTCTTTTCATGAACCTCACTCAGTGTCATTGCCTGCGTGTTACTTCCATAAACCACATATGGATCCACTTAGTGTGATTGCATGTTTGTTCATTCCATAAACCACATAAGGATCCACCAGTGTCATTGCCTGTCTGTTCTTTTCATGAACCACTCCTAGTGTCAGTGCATGTCTATTCTTTTCATGAACCACACCCAGTTTCACTACATATCTATTATTTTCATGAACCACATAAGGATCCACCAAGTGTCATTGGATGTCTGTTCTTCTCATGAACCACACGTGGATCCAACGGGGTCATTGCATATCTGTTCCTCTAAACAAACCACATAAGGATCCACCAGTGTCATTGCATGAGTGTTCTTTTCATGAACCATACCCAGTGTCATTGCATGTGTGTTCTTCTAAACAAACCACATAAGGATCCACCAGTGTCATTGCATGTCTGTTCTTTTCATGAACCACATAAGGATGGGCCCACCAGTGTCATTGCATGTCTGTTCTTTTCATGAACCACACCCAGTGTCAGTGCATGTATGTTCTATTCATGAACCACACCCAGTTTCACTGCATGTCTGTTCTTTTCATGAACCACGTAAGGATCTACCCATATCATTGCATGTCTTTTACTTCCATAAACCACATGTGGATCCACCTAGTGTCATTGCATGTCTGTTCCTCTAAACAAATCACGTAAGGATCCACCAGTCTCATTGCGTGTGTGTTCTTCTGATGAACCACACCCAGTGTCATTGCATGTGTGTTATTCTAAACAAACCAGATAAGGATCCACCAGTGTCATTGCCTGTCAGTTCTTTTCTTGAACCACATAAGGATCCACCAGTGTCATTGCATATCTGTTCTTTTCACGAATCAGAGCTAGAGTCATTGCATGTCTTTGCTTCCATGAACCACATATGGATCCACCTAGTGTGATTGCATGTTTGTTCCTCTAAACAAACCACATAAGGATCCACCAGTGTCATTGCATGTCTGTTCTTTTCATGAACCACACCTAGTGTCATTGCATGCGTGTTCTTCTAAACAAACCACATAAGGATCCACTAGTGTCATTGCCTATGTGTTCTTTTCATTAACCACACCCAGTGTCATTGCATGTGTGTTCTTATAAATAATCCACTTAAGTCATTGCATGTCTGTTCTTTTTATGAACCACACGGGGTGTCATTGCATTTCTGTTCTATTCATGAACCATGTCTAGAGTCATTGCATGTCTGTTCCTCTAAACAAACCACATAAGGATCCACCAGTGTCATTGCATGTTTGTTCTTTTCATGAACACACGCAGTGTCATTGCATGTGTGTTACTTCCATAAACCACATATGGATTCACCTAGTGTGTTTGCATGTTTATTCCATCCATAAACCACATAAGGATCCACTAGTGTCATTGCTTGTCTATTCTTTTCATGAACCACTCCTAGTGTCAATGCATGTCTGTTCTTTTCATCAACCACACCTAGTGTCACTGCATGTTAGTTCTTTTTATGAACCACATAAGGATCTACCAGAGTCATTGGATATGTGTTCTTCTCATGAACCACACGTGGATCCACGGGTGTCATTGCATGTCTGTTCCTCTAAACAAACCACATAAGGATCCACCAGTGTCATTGCGTGTATGTTCTTTTCATGAACCACACCCAGTGTCATTGCATGTGTGTTCTTCTAAACAAACAACATAAGGATCCACCAGTGTCATTGCATGTATGTTCTTTTCATGAACCACATAAGGATGGGCCCACCAGTGTCATTGCATATCTATTCTTTTCATGAACCACACCCAGTGTCAGTGCATGTCTGTTCTATTCATTAACCACACCCAGTTTCACTACATGTCTGTTCTTTCCATGAACCACATAAGGATCTACCAGAGTCATTGCATGTCTTTTACTTCCATAAACCACATGTGGATCCACCTAGTGTGATTGCATGTCTGTTCCTCTAAACAAACCACATAAGGATCCACCAGTGTCATTGGATGTGTGTTCTTCTCATGAACAACACACAGTGTCATTGCATGTGTGTTCTTCTAAACAAACCACATAAGGATCCACCAGTGTCATTGCCTGTCTGTTCTTTTCATGAACCACATAAGGATCCAGTAGTGTCATTGCATGTCTGTTCTTTTCATGAATCACAGCTAGAGTCATTTCATGTCTTTTACTTCCATAAACCACATATGGATCCACCTAGTGTGATTGCATGTCTGTTCCTCTAAACAAACCACATAAGGATCCACTAGTGTCATTGCGTGTCTGTTCTTTTCATGAACCACACCCAGTGTCATTGCATGCATGTTCTTTTCATTAACCATAGCTAGAGTCATTGCATGTCTGTTACTTCCATAAACCACACATGGATCCACCGATGTCATTGCATGCCTGTTCTTTTCATGAACCACACCCGGTGTCACTGCATGTTAGTTCTTTTCATGAACCACATAAGGATCCACCCAGTGTCATTGGATGTGTGTTCTTCTCATGAACCACACGTGGATCCAACGGGGTCATTGCATGTTTGTTCCTCTAAACAAACCACATAAGGATCCACCAGTGTCATTGCATGAATGTTCTTTTCATGATCCACACCCAGTGTCATTGCATGCGTGTTCTTTTCATTAACCATAGCTAGAGTCATTCCTGTTCTGTTACTTCCATAAACCACGCATGGTTCCACCGATGTCATTGCACATCTGTTCTTTTCATGAACCACACCCAGTGTCATGGCATGGGTAGCCGTTAGACCGAGTCTTCTAGAAGGCAGGCCCTAACACAGTTGTTCTGCTTGACGATTGTTACATACCGTTCGATTGGGGCGCTTGGACGATTGGGATGGTCTTCGTGAGAGCGATCCACGAGTAGGCTGTTTTGCGGCATGATTGGCCACGCTTGCTTTGGACAAATTGGCAACACCGGGTGCTCCCCTGTTGCGAGTGTCACGTCTGACGAGTTCAGTGGGCCACATCCCAGTGTCACGTCCCCATTACTTCTGTTCCTCCCCGTACTTCTCTTCCTTACCCTCGAAGCCAGTTTCCCCACTTCACTCCCATCCTGCCGTAGCTGCAAGCCGACGACGCCTCCATCCCAATCCCCTCTCCGGCAGCCACCCCCCACCCTCTCGCCATGGGTTCAAGGGGAGATGGCGAGGAAACGCGTCGTGACGATAGGGACTGTGATTTCTATGTGAGTCGTCTCATCTCTATTTCTATCATTTGTGGCCAGTTATCTATTTTTTAGCTAGATCTAATCTATTTACTCATGCGCGTATGATGTGTTAGGCCAACCAGATGATGTATGACTCCGACTATCACGGTTTAGAGGATGAAGACAGTCCTCTTGTATGTAAACATGGATATGTGCCCGCTAAATTTGTAGCCTTCGAAGGATGAAATGCAGGCAGGAGGTTTCTACGGTGTCAAGGACATCGTGCAATGATGCAAGGGGGAAGTTGCGGTGTTGTCAAATGGGTAGATCCAGAGTGGCCCAAATCGATGCAGAAAATGTTGGACAAACTATGGGAAATGACTGTCGAGTTGAAAGAATCCGTATTCAGCTCACTTCTTGACAGTGTTGAGATGAAGCTATGGGAACCAGTTGACACAACCAAGCATAAGCGAGATCTCAGGTGGGTGCAAGAAAAGGTTATCAAAGTCGAGAAGGAGAGGGACGCAGCGTTGGCCTTGAAGGCTAAAGCAGAGCAAGAACTGACTCAAGCAAGGAACGATCTCCAGCAGGCCAAAGTCCTGCAGTACACAACTACGAGTATTGACAAGTGCATGAGGAAAAATGCAGAGAAACAATTGAAGCTGTGCAAGGAAGATGCTAAAAGGAAGGAGCAGGCAATTCGATCCTTGCTCTCGCAGGAAGATGCGCATCGGGCCAAGATTAGGAAGATCAAGGAGATGTGTGATAACTAGTTCCATTTAGCTTAAGCTCCTTGCCTTTTTAAGTTGTAATATTTGTACTTTTTGACCTAGCGGTCCGAACTATAGGTCTTGGATTCCAGGGAGGAAAAAAATTGCTCTGACCCCGCATTAATTTGTGGAAGAATTTGTGATTTAGATCAATTTCTGCCTCGATTTAGATCTCTGTCCCGGATTGGGAACGTAACCGTGGACCAAAGACACCTTTTCTACTAGTGTATTCTGACACGGGTGGTTTGTTTAAACGTAATCTACGTGGATTGTGCTGCATGCAAATGGCACAACCACAATTTATAAAGTGCAAGCACGTACACCCGGTCACTGGAGATCCGGGAGCTTCGCCAGATGCAGGGGATGCAGGAGCAGAGATGCGGTGAGATAGACGGGCTCAACATTAGGCCAGAAAGTGGTACCCATTTCCTCCTCATCTGGGCATTATCGGTGAGAACATTGCTGTTTATGTTGCCACGTCATTGTGCAGCATCTGAAATAAGTTGCTGCTTCGTGGAGTGTGGGAGCTTAAATAATTTATTTTTGTGCCACTTACATTCCGTCGTATTTGGAGACCTCCTGCCCCTCAGCAATCGTGGAACCGGTGGATCCTTGTTTTCAGATAGTAGTGCCAAAATCACAATTTCGTATTCAACTACTGACTCGGGCGTTTCCAAACCCTAAGTCACGGTACATTTTACTCAGAGAACGTGGGTAGATTGTTTCGCCCAGCAACGTGCCACACACAAAGCGATCAGAATTTAACAAAATTACATATATAGGTTCAAGTTCAACACATTACTATGCATCTTCATTGCCAGCATTCTTCTTCCACAGCCTGGGTGCCAAGCCTTCACGTCCAATGGCTTCTTCATTTCCTGCCTTCTTCCTCTTCCTCGGTGCCAATTTTCTTAGCTTCACATACTCTGCATCGCCGGGACAATGGGCACCAGAATCGTGTCCTGCATCATCTTTCCACTCGTTTTTAATTTCTTCGGGCAACAAAATTACATCTTTCCACTCGTTTTTAATTTCTTCGAGTAGCAAAATGACTGACCTGGCAGTCATGTTTCTAACCTTGCAGCGCTTCCTGTCAAAGAAACAAGACTATTGCATAACTGTCCAATATCTACAGAGTAAATAAAACAAAAATTACAATTCAGCACAAACATGGGAACCCCAAGAGACCTTTGCTTACTAGGAGCTAATTGGGTTCGAGCAACCACCCTGTCCAAGAATAGAAGGGCGACTCCTAGTTGCAGCAGCTTCCACATCCAGTACATCACATTTCAGCTCAAACATGGCAGCCGAAGCATACCTTTTCATCAACCCAATTAGCTGACTGTCACACGTTATAGGAACCATGATGCCACGTTCATCCATGAAGCTGAACTTTGTAGTCTGCTTCGGCCATAATTCAACATGATTATGCAGAGCAGCAACCATACCAGATATAGTGAAGATCTGCACAGGCGCTTCTTCCATCGTGAAACAATTGTGTCCATACCTCTTGCCCATAGAGTCTTACCTATAGAGGAGTACCGTAACCAGGTAAGGGGGGTCCGCGCAGATCCAACTTGACAGAAAACTATGGACAAAATATGTTTGTCAGCGTGGGGCTAACAAACAATTTGAGGTTCAGTGGCCATCTAGCAGTTGTAACTAGTGCGAATAACAAAGAGAAAGGTAGATCACCCGCTTGTAGACAGAACTTATTCTTCCTTGATAGTAGGATCTGCCATCCTCCGAGCTGCTCGGCTCGTTGTCGGCGGAGGCGGGCTAGAGCCTCGCAACGGCGGCCACGGCATGCGCCATTGGAGCTTGGGATCAGCAACTGGGCGCCGGAAGTCAAATGTCCGAAGGGATCGTCCTGCCTAGAGGGTGGATTCCGATGCCGCCGGTGCTAGGGGAAAGCTGGGAATGGATTTGTGAAATTGGTCAACGCATCCAATCCACTTAGCTTCTCGATTTGCCTAAGAGGTTGCCGCGTTGGCGCCCGCGTCACGGACAGATGACCGACATGAGGGTCCCGACCGTCTACTTCACGGGGCAGTTTAACGGAATGTTTGAATTTGGCAGGGGTGAGATGAGTTTTCCTCCAAATGGCCCCTCTTAGTAGTTGGCGGCCCAACTTTTCGAAACGCGGTAATTTCAGGCAACTTAGGTACCGCCATGCGCTGGCCTACCAACTTTGGTACTACAGACGAACAACCCCCTTTTTAAGGACCATTACAGGATTGGCCGACCACTCAGCGTGGATGACCTCTTCTATGAATCCGGCTAACTCGAGACGTGCTAGTTCCTTAGCTATTGCCTTACACCTTTCATCCCCAAAACATCGTAGGGACTATTTGACGGGTTTAGCTTTCGGGTGTACATTTAAAGAGTGCTCGGCAAGTTCCCTAGGTACTCCGATCATGTCAGATGGCTGCCATGCGAAGATATCTTGATTTGCTTGGAGGAACTTAACGAGCGGTTTTTCCTATGCCCTATATAGGCCTATGCCTATCTGGGTCACCTTGGAGGGGTCATCATCCTTCAATGGAATCTTCTTCGCCTCTTTTGATTCCCTGAACTCTAGATTCGGCTTTGTCACCTCCTTCTTTATCTCAGGCACCTCGGACGGATCTATGGTCTTCTTGATCTCCTGGTACTCCTGGGCGTGCAGCACGGCTTCAGCAAAGGCGACATTTCCATCCTCGCACTCTCGCGCTTTCTTCGGGTCTCACCTGATGGTGATCACGCCATTGGGATATGGAATTTTCATCATATTGTGAATGTAACACAGACGAGCCATAAAAGCCCAGTAAGCCGAACGTCCGAATATAGCGTGGTATGCGCTCTTGAAAGGGACCACTTCGAAGGAAAGTGCTTCCGTCTGGTAGGTCTTTGGAGTTCCAAAGGTAACATCCAAAGTGATTTCTCCCAGGGAATTTGCTTGTCTTCCTAGGACAACTCCATAAAAGATCACAGAGCTGTAATTCAGCTGGGTCTCCGAGATCTTCATTTGGCATAGCGTTTCGACATAAAGAATGTTAATGCTGCTGCCGCCGTCCATGAGAGTCTTGGAGAAACCATAGCCGTCAATAAGTGGATTGACGACTAAGGCGTATTTTCCTCGCCTGTGCAAGTTAGGCGGATGATCAGCACGGTCAAAGGTGATTTCTACTTCCGACCAGTCCAAGAAGTGGGGGACAGCCGGAACAGTCGCGTTGAGTTCATGGAGAACTACTTTCTTGTACTTAGCTGGTTGCGATCTGAGGAAGGTGACGTAAGTGTCTTTCTTTGTTGGGAAGTTCTTCTTCCCTTCCAGCTTGGGATTTGAAGCATCACCTTCCTCTATGTCAGAATCATCCTTGGTCTCTTTATCTTTTTCGAGATTCTTCTTTCCCTTCTTCTGCTTAGCCCTGTAGTCAGCAGTATCGTCTTTCTTGATGTCGTCATTGAAACGACACTCGGCGTTTGTGTGGGACGAGCCCCCATTGGCGTCTAAGTGATGCACACATGGGTTATTGGCAATGTCGGCCCAAGAGTAGGTTTTACCAGGTTGCTGGTCTCCTCTACCCTGGACTCCTGATGTCCCACGACCACGTCCACGGCCACCTCCACGCCCTTCTCGTCCTCTAGACCCGAAAGTAGCAGTGACCACCGCCGTTTCCGTGTTGGGATTTTCTTCCGAGGTGTTCTTGCGCTTCTGAGCTTGCTGTTTCGGTTGTTTTGCCGACTGTGGCACACCTAGGGCGTTAAGTAATCCCTCTGCATCGTCGTCAGCATCTGCATACTTGCTCGCTGTTTCTATCATCTCTCCCAAATCAGTGACCTTGTCACACTTCAAGCGATGATGTAGTAAACCAATTAGGACTCCTACAACGAAGGCTTCAATCGCAGTTTGATCATTTACCCTTTCACAGGAGTTTTTAGTGTCGATCCATCGTCCGAGGTAATCTCGGCAAGTTTCTCTGGCTTTCTGGGTGCAACGCTGTAGGTCTCCTACCGTACAGGGCCTCCAATATGTGCCTTCGAAATTCCGAAAGAACGCGCTTTCCATGTCATACTAGTTGTGGATGGTGTTCTCCGGAAGTTCATTGAGCCATGATCGTGCCGTCTTCCGCAACATGAGTGGGAGATATCGGGTCGTGACCAGGCTATTTCCGCCTTTGGCGATACAGCAAGCCTGGAAAAAATCCTGGAGCCAAATATCTGGCCGAGCCATACCGTCGTAGGCCTGAATGTGCCTTGAGATAGCAAATCCTTCTGGGAATTTTATAGCTCCTATGCGTGGTTTGAAGCACTTTGGGCCCACGTATATATCATAATTTTCGTAGCGCCACGCCTCTATGTTGGAGTTAATCTTGTGCCTTGCGTCACTTGGGGACAGAGATTGTCCTGAATGACGGCTATGGCTGCGGTGCCTTGGAGCCGGACTCCGTCTTCTGCCACCACCTCCTCCACCACGACCCCCTCCTTGGCCTCCTTGGCAGCCGTTGTGATGGCTTCTTGGTGGAAAGGGTGGAGCAACTGGGTTGTTTTTGGCTGATCGCCGGCCTCCGTTTGGAGCTTCCTTATTTCGGTTGAGGGGAGGATCTTCATTACGACGAGCCCCCGGCCGACTTGACTCAGCATGGTGTCCGTCGTTCCTTCTTCCGTCAGCCGGACGGCTTGTATGTCTAGGAGGTGGCATTCTTTGACGGTCCTCCTCCCGACGTTTCTCTTTGTCTTCTTCCCTACGATCGTTTGACTCTCGCCGGGGACGATTCTTCGGATTTAGTGCAGCAATTTCCTCTTGCTCCACAGCTGGAGTAACATTGCGCGAGTCACGTGCAGCTTTGTGATGCTGTCCTGAAGATCCGGTTCTTGAGTAGTTGTCTTCCCGTTGGTCGGAACGGTGACGCTGTTCCGGAGCGCTGATGGCCCAAAATATATCGAGCTCGTTGGGGAACCCCAAGAGGAAGGTATGATGAGCACAACAGCAAGTTTTCCCTCAATTATGAAACCAAGATTTAATTGAACCAGTAGGAGCAAGGAAACACCCCAAAGGTGTAGCTAGCTGAACTTTGGCAGGGCGCACTACTGATGCCAGCAGCAACATGGAGACCTGCACAACACAACCACATAACTTTGCCCCTAACTTGCGATGAGGTTGTCAATCTCACCGGTTTTGCTGAAAACAAAGGATTAAACGTATCGAGTGTAAGAAAGTAATAGTTTGCAGAAAGTAAACACAAAGTAGTAAACAGCTGATTGTAGATTGATAGTAAAACAAAGGATCGGGGTCCATAGTTCACTAGAGGTGGCTCTCCTTAAGATAGATGACATGTTGAGTGAACAAATTACA
This sequence comes from Avena eriantha, assembly GCA_910589775.1. Classification (NCBI taxonomy): domain Eukaryota; kingdom Viridiplantae; phylum Streptophyta; class Magnoliopsida; order Poales; family Poaceae; genus Avena; species Avena eriantha. The sequence continues at coordinate 115,686,686 of OU342745.1, forward strand.
GCGGGGCAATTGACAAATATCGAGAAAGCATACAAGCATATACTACTCATCTTGACTCCTTTGAGATTCAATTGGGCATTACAACATTATACATAGACAGCCATCCAACTGCATCTATGACTAATAATCCACCTTCAGGTTATCATCCGAACCCCCTCTAGTATTAAGTTGCAAGCAATGGATAATTGCATTACGAATTGCGTGTAAAGTAAACAATACGATTGTTCTATGAACAAAGGATTGTTGTTTTCTCCCTAGTAGCAACAACACATCTAGTCCCTTAGATATTTCTCTCACTTCTCCAGATTACCAGAGGCATGAACCCACTACCGAGCATAAATACTAACTCTTGGAGTTGCTAGCATCTACTTGACCAGGATAGCTAATAACAAAGGAAAACATGCAAGATCACAAATAACAAAGACAGGATAGAATGAACAATCAATCTGAAATAGCATCTCAATATCCATCGGATCCCCGCAAACACAACATGCAGAATTACAAATAGATGATCTTGATCATGAATGGAGCTCACAAGATCTAGACATGATAACACAAAGGAGGAGAAAGAATAAGTGATAAAAAGAAAGAATAATTTTTGAGGTGACATGCACCATCATCAACTTGATCAAAGTATGTGTAAAACATTCAAAGCTAGGATCATAGTACTTCAATCATAACATAAAAGAAAAAGTTCTAGCAATAAGACAAAGAAACTATGTTGCAACATGAAAAGGCACAAACAAAAGATTAATGAATAACAATGCTTTGCAAGACGTTTGTTTGTTTCACATAAAGAAAACATAGCATAATGGCATTCAGCTTGTCCCTCATAGAGTATCAAACATAAATGCATAGGACCCCTTCAAAGTTCATAAGAGTGACTAGATACAAATAGTTTAAAACAAGCAATATCAAAGTTATGCATCAATCAACAAGTCTTGGGACAATGCACATAGAACTAAGAATGGCCACTATGCTCTCAAAGTAGGTGCATAAATATAGAAGGTGGAGACTCAACATAAAAGTAAAAGAAAGGCCTTCATAGAAGGAAGTAGGGATTCAAGTCTCATAAAGAGCTTCCAAAAATTATAGTACTTTTTAGCTTTCAGCTCTCATTGCCCCTATCATAAGCATCTTCAAGGTGATTAAGGTTAAAGTGACACAACTAAGAGGATATGCTTGACAAGTTATAATCCGAAATCTCATTCCCCTTACTTACGAAGACCGAACCTGATGCTACTCAACTTTATTCACAAGTAAGGTCTTGTCATTGTAAGTACATATATATCATAGAGAACCGCCAACGGGGTACCCCTTGCACATGATACAAGAGCTATTCCATAATCAAAATGACAAGGCAAGCCGACAATGAGCATCTCAACAATCTTTTTATTTGATGTTTGCATAGGTTTTTATTGAGGATGCTTCATAGAGTGCTCATTATGGTTTATGGTGCAAGTTTCCACCATGATTAGGCATGGCTTAGGCTAGCGGCCCAAGCATTTCTCTAACACAAATACAAACTCCATGATCTTACAAGTTCCCCTTTTATTTCACACCGCTGGGATTCATAAGCAAAAGAACATGATATCAATGGGGTACAAATTACAAGGGCAATGTTGAAAGCATTCCACATGATACATGGTTCTACTAACTTCAATTTATAAAGAGCAAGAATATACACAAAAAAGATGGACGCAATGGTTCAAGTTTATTAAGTGCAAGAAAGTAAAGTGTGCCATCAAGTTCGTGAGAGCTTTAATCACTAGTTTTCTCATAACAAGTTTAATTCGGAAGGTAGACAAAAACATGAATATACTTGGAATAGCATATGCTAATAGGTAGGTATGGTGGACTCTTTGGAATATCTTGGTTTTAGGAGTTGGATGCATGAGTGGAACTCATAGTTGGTTACGGAGGCTAGCAAAAGATTGGGAGCGACCAACTAAGAGAGCAATAATGGCCATAATCATGCAGAGCGACAAAACATCATTGATCAAAGCATAGAGTGATACTACAAGTTGAAAACTAAAGGATCATAAAGGCTATGGTGACTTGGGATAGTCATAACATGTTGTGAGCATGTGCCAAGTCAACCCAAATAAAGCATCAAAGGAGAATATCACAATACTATGCTTTAATATGCTAAAACAACGCATGATTCTTCCAAGGCACATTAAGCAATATCAATTGTTTATAACATGTCATGCTACAGCAAAGAATACTAAGCCTAAAGCCAAAACGATATCAAGAATGGCATTACAAAAACATGGGCCATAGTCAAAAACAAGCTCCTTTTATCGAACTCAGGGAGGAAGTGGTCAAAGGTATCCCCTCTCAAGCAACCCTGCAATCAAGATACAAGAAGTCTGTTGTGTCCCCAACACACCCAATACACTTGTTAGGTGTATATGTGCACTAGTTCGGCGAAGAGATAGTGAAATACAAGTGGTAAAGATAATTATAAGTGGTAACGGTGATAGATAATAGCTTGATGGCATGGAAGAGACTAAACGCAAACTGAAATAAAGATGAAATCAAGCAAACATGTAATAGATCTAATAGAAAATGGTGTTTCAATGCTTAGAAACAAGGCCTAGGGATCATACTTTCACTAGTGAACACTCTCATATAAATATATTCTTCTTTATGATACTACGCTGAACAACTCTCCGGTTAGACACTCTAATCGTTGGTAGGGCTATAACAGCACACCTCAAAGTTCATCTTTCCCATCTAGAAAACCCCACACTGTCACCTTGAGTCCTAGATGAGTCCAACAAACACCACAATTTCATAAAGACATCCAACTCCAAGTATAACTCATAACAAGTATTTTTAATCTCTAGCCTAAGTGCCACCATGGTGAGCACGTTGTCACTTTCACACACATGGGGAGAGCAGAGATCTATTAAGCACTTGAGTAGCAAGGTAGATCTATAGATTACAAGCTCATGATCACAATATGATCATGCATAGAGAGAGAGATGAACACATAGCTACCGGTAGAACCCTTAGCCTCGAGAGAGAACTACTCCCTCCTCATCATGGGAATCAGCAATGGTGATGGAGATGGTGGTGGAGATCGATGGAGATGGCTCTGGGAGCACTTCCCCGTCCCGGCAGGGTGCCGGAACAGAGACTTTCTGTCCCCCGAATCTCCCCTTCGGTGGCGGCGGCGCTACGGAACTTTTCGTGGCTGGATGCTTGACTATTTAGGGTTTTCGCATCGAGAGGAATATATAGGCGAAGGGGCAAGGTCGGTGGAGGCCGGAGGCGCCCAGACCACCTGGTGGCGCGGCCAAGGGGGACCCGTGCCACCCTATGGTGTGGCTGGCCCCTGGCCCCTCTCCGTCTCGTCTTCTGGTTCTGTGTTCCCCTCGGTGAAATATTGACTTTGGCTTTTGTCCCGTCCAATTCCTAGAATATTCATTTTCTGACTTCCTGGAACCAAAAACAGCAGAAAACAGGCAACTGGCACTGTGGTGTCTTGTTAATAGGTTAGTCCAAGAAATCATATGAAAAGTACTCCAAAGTGTGGACAAAACATAAGAAAGTAGATAAAACCAAGCATGGAACATCAAAAATTATAGATACATTTGCAATGTATCAACATCCCCAAGCTTAACTCCTGCTCGTCCTCGAGTAGGTAAGTGATAAAAAGAAAGAATAATTTTGGAGGTGACATGCACCATCAAAGACTTGATCAAAGTATTGATAGCTGGGATCATAGTACTTCAACATAGCATGAAAGATAAAGTTCTAACAATAAGACATAGGAACTATGTTGTAACATGAAAGGATATAAAAAAAAGATTCATGAATAACAATGCTTTGTAAGACGTTTGTTTGTTTCACATAAAGAAAACATAGCATAATAGTATTCAGCTTGTCTCTCATAGAGTAGCAAACATAAATGCAGAGGACACCTTCAAAGTTCATAAGAGTGACTAGATACAAATAGTTTAAAACAAGAAATATCAAGGTATGCATCAATCAACAAGTCTTGGGACAATGCACATAGAACTAAGAATGGCCACTATGCTCTCAAAGTAGGTGCATAAAGATAGAAGGTGGAAACTCAACGTAAAGGTAAAAGAAAGGCCTTCATAGAAGGAAGTAGGGATTAAAGTTTCAGAAAGAGCTTCCAAAAATTATGCTACTTTTTAGCTTTCAGCTCTCATTGCCCCTATCATAAGCATATTGAAGTGATTAAGGTTAAAGTGAACAAACGAGGGCTGCTCCTCATGCTACTCAAGTTTAGTCACCGGTAAGTTCTTGTCATCGTAAGTACATGTGTATCATAGAGAACCGCCAACGTGGTACCCCTTGCCCGATGATACAAAAGAATCCCCATATCAAAATGACAAGGCAAGTAGACAACGAGCATCTCAACAATCTTCTTATTTACCATGGGAATATGTTCCTTTTTTCTCTCTTTGCTCTTTTCTCATATCTCTTTTTTCTTTTTTCTCTTTTTTTCTCAATATATGACTCTTTTTTTATAAGAAGAATGCTTCATAGATAGCTCATTATGGTTACGCTGCAGGTTTCCACCATGACAGCATGGATTAGACCAGCGGCCCAGGCGTTTGTCTAACACATATAAATAACTCCATGGACTTACAAGCTCCCCTTTCATTTCACACTGACGACATCCATAGACAAAAGAGCATGATATCAACTAGGTACAAAGTACAAGTGCAATGTTGAAAGCGTTCCCCATGACAGCATGGTTCTGCTAATCCCCAACAAATAAGTACAAGCATATACAATATAGACGACACAATGGTTCAAGTTTATTAAGGGCAAGAAAAGTAAAGTGTGCCATCAAGTTCGTGAGAGCTTTAATCACTAGTTTTATCATAACAAGTTTAATTTGGAAAGTAGATAAAAACAAGAATATACTTGGAATATCATATGCTAATAGGTAGGTATTGTGGACTCTTTGGAATAACTTGGTTTTAGGAGTTGGATGCATGAGTGGAACTCATACTTGGTTGTGGAGGCTAGCAAAAGACTGGGAGCGACCAACTAAGAGAGCAATAATGGCCATAATCATGTAGAGCGACAAAACATCATTGATCAAAGCAAAAAGTGGTACTACAAGTTCAAAACTAAAGGATCATAAATTATATGGTGACTTGGGATAGTCATAACATGGTGTGAGCATGCGCCAAGTCAACCCAAATAAAGCATCAAAGGAGAATACCACAATACTATGCTTTAATATGCTAAAACAACGCATGATCCTTTGAAGGCACATTAAGCAATCTCAATTGTTTATAACAAGTCATGCTACAACAAAGAATACTAAGCATAAAGCCAAAACAATATCGAGCATGGCATGACAAAGCATAGGCCACAGTCAAAAACAAACTCTCTTTACCACTTAAGCATGAACTTTCCTACTCTTTTCCAATCCAAACCAAACTATTTGAAAACCAATGCATGAAAGAGGGGGTCCAACCAATTTATTCAGCAAACTAAGAAAACCAAGAAAATGAAAAACCAAAACAAAAAACGAAAAAGAAGACTTTCCAAGAACAACACAACTGTGCATGAAACAATAAAAATGAAGCGTTTGGAAGAAACCTGGGATTTTTATTGATGAAGAAGGGGATGCTTTGGGCATCCCCAAGCTTTGACGCTTGTACTTATTGGATGTTTCTTGGGGTGACATGCGTGGCATCTCCAAGCTTGAGCTTTAGTCCATCCTTCATCTCATTACTCATACCTTCCATATACCTGAAATTTTTCCTTCATACAAAATTTCACACAATATTTATTAGCAACATTAGTGCACTAGAGATAATAGGTCTTTATGTTCAGTTCCAACACCAATAAAACTTCCATTAAAACACAAGCTACTGTAGCACTTCCCTCAAAAAGCTCAATTCCCCAAAATAACTCAAAAAGGAACAAACAAGAAGCAAATGCAAATAATGGGAGAAATCTATCAAAACAGACCAGCAGGTAAAGACGAATTGTTTCGAAGACCTTCTGTTGCTCAAATCGAAAAGTGTTGAACTAACGAAAGTTAGATAACAACCTGGGGCAGACGTAAAAAAATTCACGCCTCAAAATGACATACAGATATTTTACACGAATTTTTACGGTGAAGCACAGAAATCTGTTTCAGGACAGTAACTTTCCCAATCATTATTCTCTCTCATTAGAGGTTACTCTTGGCACAAAAAGCAAATAAAAAGGATAAGGAGCAGTTATTACTGAAGCAATAACTTCCAAGACTCATCTAAAACTTTTGGGTTATCTCCCAATAATTAATTTTTTGATGCCTTTAACTTAGGCATTTTAATTTGAGACGATGCTCTCATAAGAAATATGATTTGAAGAAAAGAGAGCATCAAGAAGCAAATTCAAAACAAATTTAAGTCTAACCCACTTCCTATGCAAAGGAATCTTGTATGCAAATAAATTCACGAAGAACAAAGTGACTGGCATAGGAAGATAAAACAAAAGTAACTTCAAAACTTTCAGCACATAGAGAGGTGTTTCACTACCATGAAAACTTTTACAACCATATTTTCCTCTCTCATAATAATTTTCAGTAGCCTAATGCATAAAATCAACAATATAACTATCACATAAAGCATGATTTTCATGATCTACAAGCACTAGAGCTTTATTATAAACAATTTCAAAATAATCATCAGGAACATAACATTCATCCTCCTTTAGTAAGCATGGGGGACAATCAAATATTGTAAGGGGTAAAGAGTTACTCTCATTAGAAGGTTGGAATGGGTAGATCCATTATTCCTCTTCTTGATCATCAATCTCCTCCTCTTTTTCTTCCAATGAGCTTCCAGTTTTAGCAATTTCTTCTTCCATAGGCTCCTACAAGGCATTAGTCTCTTCCGCTAGTGGAGAGCATCTATTAAGATATTCAAGAGTATACCATTTTCTTCCTTGTAATTATAAAAGAAAAATTGAAGTATATCATAAACCTCATATTTATAAGGTGCATCATCAGTATTTTTAAGCAAACTAGCAAGTTCAAATGCACCCTTCCAAGCCATAAATTCTTCAATTTGTTCCACATCATAAAACTCATAATTTCCTTTAACATAAGAAGATATGGTAACAATATCATTATACTCACATTGAGAAGGGAGGTGTTTATACCTCCTACATCAACAAGATAAATCAACGCAATAAGTAACATTATAAGTAGAGCACACATTTCTAGAAATGGTATTCAATTTATCAATTTGTTCCCATAAGAGTTTCCCTTTTGGTGACAAGCGGTGTTCCTTATAATAATATTTTTGTTCTTCCGTGAACCCACCTTGCCAATTAGATTCAGTTTCAAAGAAACCAACCATTGATAGTAAGCATGATAAAGCAAGACAATAACAGACCAACAAAAATACCAACTATAGTAGGAACTAATTTTTTGTGTGTTTTTAATAAAGATAGCAAACTAAGCAAAACAAAAATAACAAAGTAAAGAGATTGGTTATGAGGGACTCCCCTTGTGAAGATGTCCATGACTCCCCGGCAATGGCGCCAGAAAAATAGCTTGATGGCCCAAAATATATCGAGCTCATTGGGGAACCCCAAGAGGAAGGTATGATGAGCACAGCAGCAAGTTTTCCCTCAATTATGAAACCAAGGTTTAATAGAACCAGTAGGAGCAATGAAACACCCCAAAGGTGTAGCTAGCTGAACTTTGGCAGGGCGCACTACCGGTGCCAGCAGCAACATGGAGACCTTCACAACACAACCACAAAACTTTCCCCCAACCTGCGATGAGGTTGTCAATCTCACCGGTTTTGCTGAAAACAAAGGATTAAATGTATCGAGTGGAAGAAAGTAATAGTTTGCAGAAAGTAAACACAAAGCAATAAACAATTGATTGTAGATTGGTAGTAAAAGAAAGGACCGGGATTGATAGTTCACTAGAGGTGGCTCTCCTTAAGATAGATGACATGTTGGGTGAAGAAATTACAGTGGGGCAATTGGCAAATATCAAGAAAGCATACAAGCATATACTACTCATCTTGACTCCTTTGAGATTCAATTGGGCATTACAACATTATACATAGACCGCCATCCAACTACATGTATGACTAATAATCCACCTTCAAGTTATCATCCGAACCCCCTACAGTATTAAGTTGCAAGCAACGGATAATTGCATTATGAATTGCATGTAAAGTAAATAATACGATTTTTCTATGAACAAAGGATTGTTGTTTTCTTCCTAGTAGCAACATCACATCTAGTACCTTAGAGATTTCTGTCACTTCCCCAGATTACCAGAGGCATGAACCCACTATCGAGCATAAATACTAACTCTTGGAGTTTCTAGCATCTACTTGGCCAAGATAGCTACTAACAACCGAAAGCATACAAGATCACAAATAACAAAGACATGATAGAATCAATAATCAATATGAAATAGCATCTCAATATCCATCGGATCCCCGCAAACACAACATGCAGAATTACAAATAGATGATCTTGATCATGAACGGACCTCACAAGATCTAGACATGGTAGCACAAAGGAGGAGAACCAGCCATCTAGCTACTACATGGACACGTAGTCCAGGGATGAACTACTCACGCGTCACACCGAAGGCTTGCATGATGATGAAGAAGGCCTCTAGGGTGAACTCCCCTCTCCGGCAGGTTGCCGGGAATATCTTCAGATCCTTCCCGATCTAGGGATGGAGATGACGGTGGCTATAGACTCTTTCGTGGAATTTTGATCGGGTACTTAGGGTTTTTGTATCGTAGGCAATATATAGGCGAAAGGAGAGGTCAAGGGGGTGCCTGGGCTGGCCACACCACCCCCTAGCGCGGGTCAGGACTAGCCGCACGGCCAGGTGGTGTGTCCGCCCTCTGGCCCTTCTCCGTCTCGTATTCTGGCTTCAGGTGTCCCTCGGTAAAAAACTGACTTTATCTTTTGTCTCGTCCAATTCTGAGAATATTCATGTTCTGAATTTCCTGGAACCAAAAATAGCAAAAAACAGGCAGCTGGCACTGTGGCTCTTGTTAATAGGTTAGTCCAAGAAATCATATGAAAATTACTCCAAAGTGTAGACAAAACATAAGAAAGTAGATAAAACCAAGCATGGAACGTCAAAAATTATGGATACGTTAGCAATGTATCAAGAGCGTTGGGGTCTTACGTCATTCCACGCCGGATCCGTGCGGCATTGGTCAGATTGGGAGACTAGTTTTCCGCTTCCGGACAGGGCGGCCTTCTTCTGCTCTAGACCCTTATTGAGTAGTTTAATTCCCAATCAAATCTGCTCTAGGCCTAGATTATTTGCTAGGATTTCTCGAGCCGCAACAGTGTTTTGCACTAGTGTTGGATACACCCAGTCTCCCTTGCTGTCGAGTCGAGGCATCCCATGGTCTCCTCCAAAGAGGACTTTGTGAATTTTCAAGAATTGGTCGTCACGAGTGTGATGTTTCCAGGTCTTCTGATGCTGCCGAGAGATGTACTTCTCCGCAGTTGCCATGCGTTTCTTTTCTTCCTCGATGTTTTTGGCTTCATCAAGGAGTACTTGGCGACACGCTTCTAGGACCTGGGCCCTTTCATCCAGCTCTTCAGCAGTAAGTTCTGCAGCTGTAGGGATAGGTGTGGTTAGTGCAGTATCAGTGAGTTTACGCGCACCTGTGGTGACCACGTGTTCATCCATCGGTTCTCCTTTGGCCTCTTCTGGGATAAGTGCTCCATCCGAGTCTTCCTCGTATTGCTCGGCAATCACCTCCTCTATTGGAGGCTCTTTTGCTGGGGTCTTGTTCTTCTTCTTTGCCTTCTTCGCAGCGCCGGTAGCAAAGACGGCTTTGGGTCCATTTCCCGGCGTCAAGCTCTGCTTGGTACTTTCGAGCATTTGGAGGTCGGGATTATCTCCGATCTCCATATTGTCCTATGCTTTGGGAGAGTTTTCCCCAGATCCTTCATCCATGTCTTCTCCTTCTTCTACAGCTTTGGAGTTGTACTCCTGTTCATACTCTGCGGAGAACTTTCGGAAATCCGCCGACGTCAGCAAGTCATCCGAAGATGCGGGTAAGTCAGTGTTTGTTCCAATCGCCTCCAGCACCGAGTCAGCGTTGTCTCCAGCATCTGCAGAGCCGGATCCAGATCCAACGTATCTGACAAAGTGTGATGTGTGGGTCCTGAGGTGGTTGCGGGTTTCCTCATGGGCTTCCTCGAAGATCCTGATGGTTCCGAGAACCTCATCCACGGTTGTGTCTTGAATCATCATGCACCTCAACGTGTGCCTCAGGAACGGTTGATCTGTTCCGGCGTTGGCAGGGCCAAAACCAAGGTTGTTGCTGCAATCCTCCTGGTTTTCGACTTCGGCGGGTGGATCGATCTAGGATTTGGCCACACTAGGGAGATCCACTCGATATTCGACTTGAACCGCAAGGTCTACTTCAGGCTCGGATTTCTCCACTATCTCCGTAACGGGTGCGGGCTGGGTAGGATTAGGGTTTTCTGAGATCTAGAACTTTGCCGCCTCTGCGGACAAAGGGGACCCAGAAGTTTCTTCTGCCTCTATCATCACCGCTAGGGTGGGTGGGACAGGTTCAGCGAATCCGATGTACACATCGATCTCGCTGAAAGACATGATGGTGTAGGCAGTCACGATCCCCCTAGCCGGAATCCAGGTCTCATCAAGAACGATGACAGGGACGTCGCTGGCGTAGAGGATGCGACCAACGGCGATAGTCTCGCCGATTCCGATTCTTGCAGATTCCACTCGGAACGCAGATCCGAATCTCACTTGCCCCACGATGGGCGCCAACTATCGTCGGTTGATGACAAGTACACCATGAGGGGGTCCTCGAGGCATGTGGAAGAGAAGGGTGTGTGACGTATGGTGTTCTGAGATGGTGAGCACACAAGTTTACCCAGTTTTGAATCCGTCGACTTTGGTCAGATCCTACTCCTGCTAGCAATCCAGTAATCAGGCAGAGCCGGAATATGGGTTACAAGGGTTTCGCTTGTGCGAGTTGAGATTTTAGACTATTGTGAGGGTGCCCTAAAGGCTCTCCCTAGGAAGTCTTATATAAATATTCAGCCTAGTGTTTACAAGAGAGATCTATCTACCTACGACTAAGAGTCGATTACAGAGTAAATCTTGAACTACAAGTAACACTATGGGCCTATGTCGGTAAGTCTTCTGGGCCTTCCCGTAGCCAGACTGGAATCCGTCTCTTCTCCCTGACTGGGCCGCCCGTGAAGCAAAGCTCTAACCCGAAGTGGGCCACCCTGGTCAGTGAGGTATAGTGAGAATACCCGGAAAGTATATCCCCAACAAGATGGTTGGTTCTCCTCCTTTGTGCTACCAAATTTAGATCTTATGAGCTCCGTTCATGATCAAGATCATCTATTTTTGTAATCCTACATGTTGTGTTTGCGGGGATCCAATGGATATTGAGATGCTATTTCAGATTGATTATTGATTCTATCATGTCTTTGTTATTTGTGATCTTGCATGCTTTCCGTTGTTAGCATCTATCTTGGCCAAGTAGATGCTAGCAACTCCAAGAGTTAGTATTTATGCTCGATAGTGGGTTCATGCCTCTAGTAATCTGGGGAAGTGATAGAAATCTCTAGGGTACCAGAGATGTTGTTGCTACTAGGGAGAAAACAACAATCCTTTGTTCATAGAACAATCGTATTGTTTACTTTACACGCAATGCGTAATGCAATTATCTATTGCTTGCAACTTAATACTGGAGGGGGTTCGGATGATAACCTGAAGGTGGATTATTAGTCATGGATGCAGTTGGATTACGGTCTATGTATAATGTTGTAATGCCCAATCATATCTCAATGGAGTCAAGATTTTCGTTTCCTCGCGCGATGTTGACTCGCCGAAGTCTTTTGAGGCATGTGGGTCCCACATATCAGCCTCTCATTAGAAGAAACGTGTGTATGATGACGTTTTTTCCTTCGCTGGCGCTACCCATTTGTTGGGGATATACTTTCCAGGTATCCTCACAGTTCCTCACTGACCAGGGTGGCCCACTTCGGGTTAGAGCTTTACTTCACGGGCGGCCTAGTTAGTGAGAAGAGACGGAGTCCAGTCCGGCTACCGTAAGGCCCAGAAGACTTACCGACATAGGCCCATAGAGTTACTTGTAGTTCAAGATGTACTCTGTAACCGACTCTTAGTCGTAGTCGGATAGATCTCTCCTGTAAACCCTAGGCCAGATATCTATATAAGCCGTCCTAGGGAGAGCCTTTAGGGCACCAACCCTCACAATAGTCTACAATCTCAACTCGCATAGGCGAAACTCTTGTAACCCATATTCGGCTTTGCCGTATTACTGGATTGCTAGCAGGACTAGGATCCGTCCAAAGCCGGCATATTCGAACCTGGGTAAACTTGTGTGCTCACCGTCCCGGAACACCATACGTCTCACACCCCTCTCTTCCACATGCCTCGAGGACCCCCTCATGGCGTACTTGTCATCAATTCGACGATAGTTGGCACCCACCGTGTGGCAAGTGAGCTTCGGATCAGCGTTCCGAGCGGAATTTGCAAGAATCGGAATCGACGAGACTATCACCGTCGGTCGCATCCTCTATGCCAGCGACGTCCCTCTCATCATTCTCGATGAGACCTGGATTCCGGCTAGGGAGGCCATGATGCCTACACCATCATGTCTTTCAACGAGATCGATGTTTACATCGGATTCGCTGAACCTGCCCCACCCACCCCAGCGGTGATGATAGAGGAAGAAGAAATGTCTAGGTCCCCTTTGTTCGCGCAGGTGGCAGAGTTCCGGATCTCAGAAAACCCTAATCCCACACAGCCCGCACCAGTTGCGAAAATAGTGGAGAAATCCGAGCCTGAAGCTGACCTGGCGGTCCAAGTCAAATCTGGAATGGATCTCCCTGGCGAGGCCGAATCCTAGATCGATCCACCTGCTGAAGTCGAAATCCAGGAGGATCACAACAACAACTTTGGTTCCGGCCCTGCCAACGCCGGAACAGATCAACCATTCCTGAGGCACACGTTGAGGCGTATGATGATGCAAGACGCAAGCATGGATGAGGTTCTCAAGACTATCAGGATCTTTGAGGTAGCCCAGGAGGAAAGCCGCAACTACCTCAAGACCCACACATCAAACTTCGTCGGATACATTAGATCCGGATCCGGCTCTGCCGATGTTGAAGAAAATACCGACTCAGTGTTGGAGGCGATGAGAACAAACACCGACTTACCCTTATCCTCGGATGACTCAAGGACGTCGACAGATTTCTGAAAGTTCTTCATGGAGTATGAAGAGGAGTATAACTCCAAAGCTGTAGAGGAAGGAGAAGCCATGGATGAAGGATCCTGAGAAAACTCTCGCAAAGCGCAAGATGACATGGAAATCGAAGATAATCCTGAGGTCCAGATGTCCGAAAGTACCGATCAGAGCTTGACTCTGAGAAACGGACCTAAAGCCGTCTGTGCTACCGGCGCTTCCAAGAAGGCAAAGAAGAAGAACAAGAAGAACAATACCCCGACAAAAGATCCTCCGGCAGAGGAAGTGATTGCCGAGGAATACAAGGAAGACTCAGATGGAGCACTAATCCTAGAAGATCCCAAAGAAGAGTCGATGTATGGACACGTGATCACCGAAGGTGCGTGTAAACTTATCGACGCTGCATTAACCACACCTATTCCTATAGCTGCAGAAGTTACTGCTGAAGAGCTAGACGAGAGGGCCCAAGCCCTAGAAGCGCGTCACCAAGTACTCCTCAGTGAAGCCAAAAACATTGAGGAAGAAAGGAAACGCATGGCAACTACGGATAAGTACACCTCTCGGCAGCATCAAAAGACCCGGAAACGTCACACTCATGACGACCAATTCCCGGAAATTCACAAAGTCCTCTTTTGAGGAGACCATGGGATGCCTCGGCGCGACAGCAACGGATACCGGGTGTATCCAACACCAGTGCAAAACACCGTTGCGGCTCAAGAAATCCTAGCAAGTAATCCAGGCCCAGAGCAGATTTGATTGGGCATTAAACTACTCAACAAGGGTCTAGAGCAACAGAAGGCTGCCATGTCCGGAAGTGGAAAACTGGTCTCCCAATCTGACCAATCCCGCACGGATCCGGCCTGGAATGACGTAAGACCCCAACGTGTTCCGGAACATCATCACCGTTCCGACCGTCGGGAAGACAACTACTCAAGAACCGGATTGTCAGGACAGCATCACAAAGATGCACCTGACTAGCGCAACATTACCCCAGCTACGGAGCAAGAGGGAATTGCTGCACTGAATCTGAAGAATCCTCCCCGGTGAGAGTCGAACGGTCGCAGGGAAGAAGACAAAGAGAAACATCGGGAGGAGGACCGTCAAAGAATGCCACCTCCTAGACACACAAGCCGTCCGGCTGACGGACGAAGGAACAACGGACACCTTGCTGAGTCAAGCCGGCAAGGGGCTCGTCGTAATGAAGATCCTCCCCGGAACCAGAATAACGATGCTCTGGACGGAGGCCGGTGATTAGCCGAAAACAATCTAGCTGCTCCACCCTCTCCACCAAGTAGCCATCACAACGGATCCCATGGAGGCCAAGGAGGGCATCATGGTGGAGGAGGTGGTGGCAGAAGGCGAAGTCCAGCTCCAAGGCACCACAGCCACATCCGTCATTCGGGACGATCTTTATCCCCAAGTGACGCAAGGCACAGGATCAACTCCAACATAGAGGCGCGGCACTACGAAAACGATGATATATACGTGGGCCGAAAGTGCTTCGGACCATGATAATAACCACAAAATTCCCGGAAGGATTTGCTATCTCAAGACACATTCAAGCCTACGACGGTATAGCTCGGCCAAATACTTGGCTCCAGGATTTTTTCCAGGCTTGCTGTATCGCCAAAGGCGGAAATAGCCTGGTCACAACCTGATATCTCCCACTCATGTTGCGGAAGACTGCACGATCATGGCTCAATGAACTTCTGGAGAACACCATCCACAACTGGTATGACATGCATAGTGCGTTTTTTCGTAATTTGGAAGGCACATATTGGAGGCCTTATATGGTAGGAGACCTACAACGTTGCACCCAGAAAGCCGGAGAAACTTTCCGAGATTATCTAGAACAATGGATCGACACCAAGAACTCCCGTGAAGGAGTAAATGACCAAACTACGATTGAGGCTTTCATTGTAGGACTCCCAATTGGTTTACTACGTCATCGCTTGAAGTGTGATAAGGTCACTGATTTGGGAGAGATGATAGAAACAGGGAGAAAGTATGCAGATGCCGACGACGACGCAGAGGGATTACGTAACGCCCTAGATCTGCCACAGTCAGCCAAACAACCAAAGCAGCAAGCGCACAAGCGCAAGAACACCTCGGAAGAAAAGCCCAACATGGAAACGACAGTGGTCACTGCTACTTTCGGGTCTAGAGGACGAGGAGGGCATGGCGGTGGTCGTGGGCTCGGTCGTGGGACAGCAATAGTCCATGGTAGAAGAGACCAACAACCCGGCAACACCTACTCCTGGGCCGACATTGCCAATAACCCATGTGTGCATCACTTAGACGCCAATGGGGGCTCGTCCCACACAAACGCCGAGTGTCGTTTCAATGACGACATCAGGAAAGACAATACCGCTGGCTACAGGGCTAAGCAGAAGAAGGGAAATAAGAATCTCAAAAAAGATAAAGAGATCTAGGATGATTCCGACATGGAGGAAGCCGATGCTTCAAATCCCAAGCCGGAAGGGAAAAAGAATTCCCCGATAAAGAAAGACACTTATGTCACCTTCCTCGGATCTCAACCAGCTAAGGTCAAGAAAGAAGTTGTACATGAGCTCAACGCAACAGTTCCGGCTGTCCCTCAGTTCCTGGACTGGTCAGAAGTGGCAATCACCTTTGACCGTGCTGATCATCCGCCTAAGTTGCACAAGCGAGGACGCCTTAGTCGTCAATCAACTTATTGACGGCTATGGTTTCTCCAAGACTCTCATGGACGGTGGCAGCAACATTAACATTCTGTATGTGGAAACGCTATGCCAGATGAAGATCTCGGAGACCCAGCTGAATTACAGCTCTGTGATCTTTCATGGAGTTGTCCCAGGAAGACAAGCAAATTCCCTGGGAGAAATCACTTTGGATGTTACCTTTGGAACTCCAAAGAACTATCGGACGGAAGCACTTTCCTTCGAAGTGGTCCCGTTCAAGAGCACGTACCACGCTATATTCCGATGTCCGGATTACTGGGTTTTATGGCTCGTCCGTGTTACATTTATAATATGATGAAAATTCTAGGTCCCAACAGCGTGATCACCATCAGGGGAGACCCGAAGAAGGCGCGAGAGTGCGAGGACGGAAATGCCGCCTTTGCTGAAGTCGTGTTGCACGCCCAGGAGTACTAGGAGATCAAGAAGACCATAGATCCGTCCGAGATGCTTGTGACAAAGAAGGAGGTGACCAAGCCTTATCCGGAGTTCAAGGCATCAGAAGAGATGAAGAAGACACCGTTGAAGGATGATGACCCCTCCAAGGGGACCTAGATAGGCGTAGGCTTAGATAGTGCATAAGAAAGCACGCTCGTCAAGTTCCTCCAAGCAAATCAAGATATATTTGCATGGCAGCCATTTCACATGACCGGAGTACCTAGGGAACTTGCCGAGCACTCTTTAAATGTACAACCGAATGCTAAACCCGTCAAATAGTCCCTACGATGTTTTGGCAATGAAAAGCATAAGGCAATAGCTTAGGAACTAGCACGGCTAGAGTTAGCCAGATTCATAGAAGAGGTCATCCACACTGAGTGGTCGGCCAATCCTGTAATGGTCCCTAAAAAGGACACCACTGATTTAAGGATGTGTGTTGATTATACTACCTTGAATAAGGCTTATCCCAAAGATCCGTTGGCTTTGCCTAGGATTGATCACGTTATCGATTCTATGGCAAGCTCGGAACTCCTATGTTTTCTCGACGCATATTCCGGTTATCATCAAATCCGGATGAAGGAATCTGACAAAGTCAAAACTTCATTCATAACCCCTTCGGAACTTTCTGTTTCTTTACGATGCCCTTTGGGCTGAAAAACGCAGGAGCTACGTACCAACGCACCATGTAGCGTTGCCTCCACGATCAAATCAGATGCAATGTACATGCATATGTGGATGATATTGCGGTGATGTCCAAAAAGAAGGAAACCCTAATTTCCGACTTGGAGGAAACGTTCACCAATCTATGAAAATACAACATAATGCTTAACTTGACAAAATGCTTCTTTGGAATCCCAGCAGGAAAATTGTTTGGTTTTATCATGTCTCAAAGAGGCATAGAGATAAACCGAGACAAAATCAAGGCTATACTCAATATTTCCAGGCCGACTCGCCTGAAGGATGTACAAAGACTAACTGGTTGCATTGCCACAGTCAGTCGGTTTGTAAGCCGACTCGGTGAAAGAGCCGCACCACTATACAAGCTCCTGAAAAATACCAAGAAATTCGTTTGGACAGACAAAGCTGAAGCTGCACTACAAGACCTGACAGCAGTACTGTCATCTGCTCCCATCCTCGCAGCACCGGAACCACAGGAACCGATGTTGGTCTATCTCGCTGCGACAAACAAGGTCATTAGTATCATCATGGTGGTGGAGAGACCGGAGGAAAATCAGGAACTCCTAGTGCAGCGTCCGACTTATTATCCTAGCGAGGTCTTAACTGAATCAAAACAACGGATCCGCATTATCAAAAACTGGCATACAGTGTGTTCTTAGCATCCCCTAAGTTACAACATTATTTTCAGGAACATCCAATTACCATGGTGAGCACAGCTCCCATGAGAGATATAATCAACAATAGTGACGCTAGAGGACGCGTCGCCAAATGGGGCATAGAGCTCTCAGCTTTCGACATTGAGTACAAACCTCGTACATCAATCAAATCCCAAATCCTCGCAGACTTTGTCGCTGATTGGACAGAGATAACGGAGAGTATGACCCTGCTAGAGTGGGAATACTGGACCTTGCATTTTGACGGGTCTAAAGCGCTCGGGGGCTGGCGTGGTGCTTAAGTCACCCTAGGGAGATAAACTTTTATATGTATTGCAGATACACTTCACGCCAAAACCACATTGCTGAGTATGAAGCATTACTGCATGAAATCCAGATTGCTAAAGACATCGACATCCGACGTTTAATGTGTTATGGAGATTCAGATCTTGTTGCACAACAAGTGTCGGATATCTGTAAGGAAAACAAGCACATGGAAGCATATAGGGTTGTCGTGGATGAACTATCTCAATCATTTGAAGGGTTTGAAGTTCGACACATCCCTCGAACAGAAAATGAGGAAGCAGATTTACTATCTTGAATAAGCTCTGCTAGTAAAAAGGTCCCGAATGGCGCTTGTCTAGAGAACCTCAAAGTTCCCTCTATAAAGGGAGTGGACGAGGAATATCCGACCAAATCCGACTCACCTTTAGTAGCAGTTCTAGCTGTGATTCCCAGCTGGACTCAACCCTGTCTTGATTTCTTGATAGACGGAAAATTACCCGAAGACGAAGTTCTGAGCCGGCAGATCGTCCGACGAGCAAAAGCCTATACTATAATTAGTGGTGAGCTCTATAAGAGGAGTGTATCTGGGGTCTTTCAGCGCTTTGTATCTCTAGAAGAAGTAGTGGAAATCTTACGAAAGATCCACGAAGGCGAGTGTGGTCACCACGCTGCAGCCAAATCTTTAGTGGCAAAAGCTATCCGACACAGTTTTTTCTGGCTTATAGCCAAGGCAGATGCCGAATGGCTGGTCAAGACGTGCAAGGGCTGCCAAAAGTACACCAAGCAAGCTCACGTTCTGGCTGATCATCTGCGAACAATACCTATAACATGGCCTTTTGTGGTCTTGGGCTTGACATGGTAGGACCGTTGAAACGGGCTCCAAGTGGATTTACACACCTCTTAGTGATGGTGGATAAGTTCACCAAATGGATTGAGGCTAAACCCGTCACTAGTTGTGATGGAGAAACAACCAGAAGATTTATTGAGGGTGTTATAATCCGATACGGTTATCCGCATAGCATTATCACGGACAACGGGAGTAACTTTTCCATGGGAGAGCTTGCCGAATTATGCAATGAACAAAATAGCCAGCTTGACATTGCGTCAGTCGCACATCCACAAGCTAATGGACAAGTCAAAAGAGCAAATGGTTTAATCCTACAAGGCCTAAAAACAAGACTTGAAGCACCACTATGGCGTGCTGCGGGGGCTTGGGCAGAGGAGTTACCTTCTGTAATATGAAGTTTACGAACAACCCCAAACAGGTCAACCGGATACACACCTTTCTTCTTGGTTTATGGCGCAGAAGAAGTTCTTCCTAGTGATTTGATTCACACTTCTCCTAGAGTGGCCGCGTATATTGAAGAGGATGCCCAAATTTCTCGACAAAATGATCTCGACATAGTCGAAGAAGTTCGCGTTGTTGCTAAGATGCGATCAACAACGTATCAACAAATGTTACACAAGTATCATAGTTAGAGGGTCAGAAACCGATCTTTCAATAAAGGCGATTTGGTTCTCCGGCTTGTGCAGCAAAGAAAGCACAAACTTTCCCCAATATGGGAAGGGCCATTTTTAGTTAGTCGAGTATTGCACAATGGTTCATACTACCTAATTGATATGCGGCCAGTCAAAGAAAGACCTGCTTTTAAGAAGAGAAAGAGAGCTGGAGGCAGTACAAATCCGGATGAGTTAGACAGACCATGGAATATTGCTCAGCTACGTCCCTTTTGTTCTTAGTTTATTTTTCTTTGTAATCATATATGTGTACATGTTCAATGAGAAATAAAAGTCGTGGTTGCCTCTAAATCCTTCTGAGAAGTTTTTACCATCTTATTTCTGAATGATCATGTCACAGTCAAAAATTCCAGAATACTTGAAAGTACTTTATGCTCATGTTTGTTCTGGTTTAGATTTTCGATTCTAAAATTGATACCTTTGGGTATAAATCTATTTTTTCTAGTCTATACTATGGTTCTTTGTCTGATTGCTGGATGCAGGCATTTTTCGAGTAGTGAATTGTTGGTACTGGAAGTCGGCTTTGTTTCCGAGTTTAAACTGGTTTAGCAATTGAGCTCTGATGCTCGACAAAGTTTCCATCCTAAAGGTTGGCCGGCTCACGAAAGGGACGAGGCAGAAAGCCAGATAAACGATAAGTGCAGACAAAAATTACAAGTGCTTATGCAAACATTTCAGGCACAAAATATCAAAGCCAAAAGTGCTGAATAGATAAAATAAAACTTAGCACTAGCAAAAGTATTATACTACTTATTTATAGACCCAAATTGTTTTCAGAATAACATATTGTTTGTCTGATACTCTATGATGCAGGGGAGAGGTAGGAGCTGGCGGCTCGCTGGATACATTGGCCTCGACTTGATAATGTTCCGAGATGTTCAAGTCCGATATGGTTTGATCATCGTCGAAAACTTCAGCTGTTTCTTCAGAAGGCGGAGGCGACGTGTCCACGCGGGTGAAGAAGGAAGTTTCTTAGCTGGTCAAATCAGCTACGTGGCACCCATATCCAGCGCAGGAGTCCATGATAGCCTTGATGTCTTGCTCCTGTCCGTCTTCATCCACCTTACAGTACCCTCTGGTTACTTGCCAGATTTCCATGTTTCCATGGTGGCTCATAACCATGGTGAGAGCGTTTTGCCTTGCGATTGACGCGTAGGACAAGTTCCAATCCTGAACAAGCTGCAGCATATCCTTGGCCTTGTCTCGCACCTCAAAACTGGACATGCTATGCATATCCGGAACCTTTAGAACTTCTCCAATATCTTCGAGGGATTGGCAGAAGTCATGCAGCAAATCACCGACTTGGGTAAGCCGGTGGGTGCGAGGATCAGTAGAGGTTGAGTCCATCAAGTTTAGAGGACCTGCGCATATAATGCAAAGGGTAAATCAAGTAAACCCGAACTCCAAAAATATTCGGAAGATGCAGATAAGTCAGAAAAAGGAAACATACCAAAGATGACATTGTCGACTTTGGCCTTCTCTTCACGAAGACTCTGGAGTTCATCCCGGAGTGCCTCGGAAATGTCCTTTTCTCTGAATAGCTCATTACTGAGATCCGAGATTTCCTTATCTTGAAGCATAATCTTGCGATCACACTCCTCGGTGGCCATGGAGGTGGATTCAAGAATTTGAGCAGTGCTCTTCTCATGATCTGCCTTAAGCTTATCCAGCTCTTGGTGAAGTTCTTTGTTTTCCACCACCAGGGTCTTAAGATTCTCGGCCTCTTCAATCATAGCACACGACTGTTTTACCAGTGCTGTAATTCAAAAGAACAAACATTTCAACAAAAATTTGACAATGAAATAAAAGACAAGGTTTGAGTTTTGGAATGTTTACCTTCGGCCTCGTCCTTGGAAACCTTCAGTTGTGCATTTTCAAGCCGGAGAGCTTTGATCTCTTTCCACTTGTTGCAAACGTTCTTCAACAAATCCTGGTTATAGGAATATACTTTCTATAAGTCAGAATACCCAGAGTCAGAATTCTACTAAAGACTCGGGCTATTATTTTTACTAATTTCAGCACGAGCCTTGGGGGCTACACTAGTTCATTCTTTGGCATCCTAAGGAAGCATAAAACTGGATTTGATTTTCCAGCTTCATGGTTGGGGCTAGAGGATATGATATGAAATAAGGAAAAATGGGAGTTGGAATTCCGACTTTGATGGCAACCTTTTCGGCGAAAGTTAGGGGGATCACCAACGCAGTCGGAAGCTTGCCGGACCTTATCTTCACGTCGTGAAGACGAACTTGTTCAAGATAATCAGAGTGTTTGATATCCTCTACTTCTTGTGCTTCTTCTTCGGTAGAGAGAGTCCACCTCTCCAGGCATTCCCGGGCCAGTCGTTGAATTTCCTCCACAGACTTCCAAGATAAGCCAAGTTTGGCAAGTCCTGGATTGTCTAGGAGATTCTCGGCAAAGGTCTCTGCCGAGGGATCATTACCCGAAGAGAGTTCACCCTTATAAACACCTGAGTCACTCATGGTGACATCAGTTTGCGATTCAAGGATCGCTGGCTCTGATGGTTGAGCCAGATCTTCTACAACGGTCGGAGATTCGAGGAGTCGGAGGACCCACGGCAGGAGAAGCCAATTTGAGCTTTGACTGGCGCAGGGGTTTCGAGGCAGCTCCCTTCCCCTTGCCCTTGATGAGTTGTTTAGCTCTGAGAAGATAATAGAACAAATAACATTACATCTCAGAAAGAATTACAAGCAAAATACCTTGTCGTCTACCTTGTTGTTTGCCCCCGTCGCCGACCCTAGCTGGAGCCCAGGTGAGCCTCGCGAGACCCCCACTGCCGCATTAGGGTTGATTCCTCATCGGAGTTGTTCGTCGTCCACGATGAACTATCACCATTGGATTAGAATTAGATTTTAGGGCTTTGGTTGAAAGATACCGTTTCCCGTTAGAACAATCGCTAACAGGTGGACCCCTCCTGTCAGCAGCCCGCTGCGCTGTGTAGTGCAGCTGGGCCGGCCCGTTTAGCTTTCCGGCTCAGGCCTAGAAATTCAAATAATGATTTACCATTGTAGTTGAAACCCTATTCTGTCCACATATTCAAAAATCAATTTAGAGAGTTTCACTTAACCAAATTGCATGATTTAAATTCTGCTAGAAAAATAATTATATTATCTATCCAAACCCGTTGGATTTAAATCATTTGGAGTTAGAGATATACTATAGAAAAAATAATAAGGCAGAGACTTTTGCAACTTCAAACATTTTTCAAAAATCAACCATAATAGATTTTGAGTTGATTCGAACTCTCAAAAATCACATTTGATAATATATATCTGAATATGAAAAATATCTAGGTTTGCATGCAGTGACATTGGACTAGTAGCAAACAAATGCTATTAGGGCATTTCTAGTCACTTTAAATCTATTTAATGATAATCTTAAACTTTATAAAATGTGAACAACCCTTTAAATCACATTCCCATGTATTAGAATATGTGGTGATGACATGTGTCCACATGAGCCCATATTTTAATTAGAGAATATTAAATCTTAATTAAGTTCAATGAGTAGAAATTACTTTCCTCAAATAAGATAAATAAAACTAGTTCATTATTTCATGTGATCATTGTGATGATGCTAGATCATCATGTGTGAATCTTAGTGTGCTAAATAGAGTAGTTAAGTATTGTTTGGTGATTGTGTACCCCGTATTCCTTTAAAGACGATAGTACCAACCAAGGATACGAGGAGGAGGAGTTCTACCCCAAAGAAGAGGAGGAAAACTTCAATCACTGCACCAATCAAGGCAAGCCATCATTACTAGAAAGCTAGACCTTGCAAGCTAACACTTGCAAGTTTCTTAACTATGGAAGCTAGAATCATACAAGTTGACCTAAGCAAGATGCATTAGGCATTCTTGGTTACACATTTTGATTTATACCCATCCCAAGTTTTACTTGCAAGCTTTACTCTTTACTTTACCAAAATTGTTTACTTTTAGTTAGTGCTTTGTGAGTATTTGGAAATATAGTATAGATAGAATAAAGAGTATAAAAGTAGGCCTATACTAGATGTCATTCTATGGCATGAGATTGAGATTAGCATCCCTCATTAGTAAACACTCTTAACTTAGTGGCTAGTGCTAATCATAAAACTTGATCACTTTAGATGGGAATACTTGGTGAAAATGATTATGAAAACCTTGGAATGATGAGTCATTATATTGAAATGTTTTGACATGTGTTGATAAACACAAATGGGTTTGATGATGAAAATGTTGAGGCATGAGCCTTAGCCCTTTATAAAAAACTGATGGTTGGGTTCAGATGCGAGACCATTCCAATTTAACCGTACAACCACAATACCTGAATTGGATAAGGCTTAGCCGGAAGTTTATATGCATTAGTATGGGTTCCCTCGCGGAAGAGGTTTGGCTGAGTCTACCTCGTGAGTGTGAATTGTCCACCTATGCAGTGCCTAGGATGGCAGATGGCCATGGCTGGGAGGACAAGCTCATAGGGGAGGTGCCTATACTAGAGTGTGTAATTCAAAGGTTATGATTGATTATCCGCATACAAAGTATGATGATTCAGGTTTATCCCTGACGGATGTATCAAATTTTGTGGTGAAAGTGTACCACCTCTGCAGAGTGTCAAACTATTCAAATAGCCACGTCCGTGGTCATGGACAGTTGGAGTGGCCATACTATTCCGTCGTAAGATGTTTTCAAAATAACTTGTGAAGTGATCTATGATTTTGACTTGACCACAATAGGGTTGTGAGTATGAAAACTAGGTTCCAACATAAAGTGATTTAGAACATTTACTTAGTTTTCTTTACTTTTGAACTCAATTTAGATAAATCTAGCTTTTTGCAAATAAACTTTGAGCTTAGGATTCCTACTAGAACTACCTTACTTGTTAGTGATAGTTTGTGAGTACTTAAAGAGTACTCATGGCTTTGTCCCTGACTATTCCCATGGCCAGACTATGAGGAGGACTATCAGGAAGATGAACAGCAGGACAACTACGACAACTAGGATCATCTCCCGTTGTCAGCATTGCTTGTGACACTGAAGATGGAGCCCACTACTATGCTTATCATTCTGCTGCTTGTTTGTATTAGGACTGGATCATGAGATCCTTTATTTGTGTAAGACCTTATTATGGTTTGTAATGGATGATGTACTATGATATCCAATCTGTTATGTCTCGCAAAAATGGTAATCCTGGGATTGCGATGTATGGCATAACAGGCATCTAGGATTAAAAATCCGGGTGTTGACACCCGATTATTAGACAAATTGGAACATGGTTTCTTATAATTCCAAAATTTTAAGAAATAGGATGTTTCAAGCTTCCTAGCTAACATTGCACACTTTAGTGACTTTTTTCCGAGTTAACGAAATTAGGTCAAACATTTGCTACACAAGTAAGGGCAATTGATTGCTATTGAATTAAATGTATTTTTAGAGGTAGATGGGTGATGTAGTAAACAATGTCGTCGGTCTTAGTTTCCAACTATCACGAAAGAACATTTAATTCTCAATTTTTCGAGTGATGACGAGATTGTTCTCTTACGTAAAGAAACTCTGAAGAATATGGATCTGAATACCAGAAGACATGTTTTTAGACATAAAGAGTGGACCAACATGTTGTGCTGACAATACCCATGTTTTATGAGATTTCAAACTTTCAAGCTAACTCCGCCAACTTGAAGGACTTTATGCCAATTATTTATCGAATTTAGGTCAAATTTGAACTACAAGTAAATTGAACTACAAGCTAACCCCAAGCTCTTCTGTAGGTACCTATTCAGGGGACAATTAATATATCATAAACCATCGAGAGTTTTGACGACACGTTTAACTTCATGCTAAGATTTTGCATCTTAACAGTTTAACAAAATTATGTCAAACTTGAGCTACAAGTAAGTGCGAAAGATCGCTCTTGAATTAAATGTTTGTTGATATTTGAATGAATTCCTAGCTAACTCTGCCCATTTGAATGACTTTATATTGATTTATCGAAATTAGGTCAAATTTGAAACTATAAGTAAATTGTAGGTTGCTTTGAAAGTTCTACGAAAAAACTTTTGGGGGGCACCCATCGAGGGGTCACAATCAATATGTCAGAAACCACCGAGATTTTTGACGATAGTTTCAACTTTTTGCAAAGATTTTGCATCCTGACTTACTAATGAAATTAGGTCAAACTTGAGCTACAAGCAAGTAAGCGTGATAGATTTCTCTTGAATTAAATGTATTTTCTAGGATAGATGGGTGCATCTTCTTGTAGTAAACAATGCTGTCAGTGTCAATTTCCAACTATCGGGAAAGAACATTCTCAATTTTTTGAGTGATATCGAGATTATTCTCTCCTATAAAGGAAGTCCGAAGAATAATGATCTAAATGCCGCAAGCCAAGTTTTCACACATATATAGTGGGCTAACATATTGTACTTATGATTTCCCGTGTTTTATGAGTTCTCAAACTTCCTATAGCTTATCGCTATGCCCACTTGAATGACTTTATATATCAATTAATCAAAATTAGGTCAAATTTGAACTATATACTACAAGTTTTGTAGGTGGCTATGAAAGTTATACGAAAAAGCTTTTGAAGGTACCCATCGGGGGTTCACAATCAATATATGAGAAACAACCGAGAGTTTTGACAACTGGTTTGACTTTATGCTAAGATTTTGCATCATGACACTATTTAACGAAATTGGGTCAAACCTGAGC
This sequence comes from Avena eriantha, assembly GCA_910589775.1. Lineage (NCBI taxonomy): Eukaryota > Viridiplantae > Streptophyta > Magnoliopsida > Poales > Poaceae > Avena > Avena eriantha. The sequence continues at coordinate 115,712,931 of OU342745.1, forward strand.
TACAAAGTAAGCACGATAGATTGCTCTTGAAATATATGACTTTTCAAAGGGTCGCTCTGAAAGTTTTACGAAAAAGATTTTGGAGGCACCGTACCGATCGGGAGGTGTGTCACAATCAGTATATGAGAAAAAACCGAGAGTTTTGACAACTGGTTTGACGTCTTGCTAAGATTTTGCATCGCATGACACTATTTAACGAAATTGGGTCAAACTTGAGCTACAAGTAAGCGCGATAGATTGCTGTTGAAATATATGACTTTTTAGAGAGGTAGATGGGTGCATTTTATTGTAGTAAATAGTGGCGTCGGTACGTTGTGATTTTCGAACTATATCGGGAAAGAAGATTCAATTATTCTCAATTTTTCGAGTGATGACGAGCGAGGTTGTTCTTTTCCGTAAAGAAATGTCTGAAGAATAATGGATCTGAATGCCAGAAGCCAGGTTTACCGACATATATAGTGGACCAACATGTTTTACCAACGATTCCCATGTTTTATTTATGAGTTTTCAAGCTTCCTAGCTAACTCTGCCCATTTGACCGGATGACTTCATGTCGATTTATCGAAATTAGGTCAAATTTGAAACTACAAGTAAATTGTAGGTTGCTTTGAATGTTTTAAGAAAAATCTTTTGGAGGTACCCATCGAGGGGTCACAATTAATATATCATCAAACACTACGAGTTTTGATTATATGTTCAACTTCTTTCTAAGATTTTGTGGCGATAGATTGCTCTTGAATTAAATGTATTTTCGTAGGTAGATCGATGCACCTTCTTGTAGTAAACAATGCTGTTAGTGTGAGTTTCCAACTATCAAGAAAGAACATTCAATTCTACATTTTCTGAGTAAAGACGAGCGGCGCTACTAGTTGTTATTTTTCGTAAAGAGAAGTCCAAAGAATATTGGATGTGGATGCCACAAGCCAAGTTAGCAGACATATATAGTCGATCGACAACATGTTGTACTTGTGATTCCCATGTTTTACGAGCTTTCAAACTTCCTAGCTTACTCTACCCATTTAAATGACTCTAAGTTGATTTATCGAAATCAGGTCAAATTTGAAACTACAAGTAAATTATAGGTTTTGCTTTTTAACTTTTACGAAAAAGCTTTTAATTTGGAGGTACCCATCGAGGGGTCACAATTAATATATCTGAAAACAACAAGAGTTTTGACAATAGGTTCAATTTCCTGCTAAGATTTTGCATCTTGACAATTTAACAAAATTAATTAGGTCAAACTTGAGCTACAAGTAAGCGCGATAGATAGCTCTTAAATTAAATGTCATTTTAGAGGTAGATGGGTGCATTTTCTAGTAGTAAGCAGTGTCGTGGGTGTGAGTGTACAACTACCAGGAAGAAACATTGAATTCTACGTTTTCTGAGTGAAGACGAACGAGGTTAGTTGTTCTTTTCTGTAAAGAAAAGTCCAAAGAATATTGTATGTGGATGCCACAAGCCAAGTTGACAGACACACACAAACACACAGATATATATATATATATGTATATATATATAGAGAGAGAAACCTTATTCAACACCCAGTGTGCAGAATAGTTATTTTTCACCCCACATCTTTTTATATTCTCATAGTTAGAAATTTATGTTTTGTATACTAATAATTATGTTCATATTTATTAGAAATGCAAAAATATGGACATAAAAATACAATTTATGAGTCATTTTAGTGTAAAAACATAGAAAATATGCATTTTACGTCGTATTTTTATACAGCATATAAACAACTTTTTTATGACATGTTTAAATTATTTTATGTTCTTCTTGACTTCCGAGGTAAGGAAAAATTTATGTGACACAAAAATTATATACGATTTGAAAGATAGAGGGTGGGTGTAGAATAATTATTCTACACCCTAGGTGTCAAATAACGCGACTCTATATATATAGTGGATCGACAACATGTTGTACTTGCGATTCCCATGTTTTATGGGTTTTGAAGCTTCCTATAGCTAACCACGCACATTTGAATAAGTTTATGTCAATATCTCGGAATTAGGTCAATTTGAAACTACAAGTAAATTGTAGGTTTTGCTTTGATAGATTTACGAAAAAGCTTTTGGACGTACCCATCGAGGGTTCAAAATTAATATACCAGAAACAACCGAGAATTTCGACAATAGGTTCAACTTCTTGCTAAGACTTTGCATATTGGTAATTTAATGAAATTTCGTTAAACTTGAGCTAGCTACAAGTAAACGCCATAGATTGCTCTTGAATTAAATGTCTTTTCATAGGTAGATCATCGGTGCATCTTCTTATAGTAAACAGTGTCATTGGTGTCAGTTTCCAACTATCAAGAAAGAACATTCAATTCAACATTTTCCGAGTGAAGAATACGAGCGAGGTTGTTCTTTTTCCTAAAGAAATGTCTGAAGAATATTGGATATCAATGTCACAAGCCAAGTTTGCATACATATATATTGGACCAATATGTTGTACCAACGATTCCCATGTTTTATGAGTTTTCAAACTTCCTAGCTAACCCTGCCCATTAGAATGACTCTATGTCGATTTATCGTAATTAGGTCAAATTTGAAACTACAAGTACTAGTAAAATGCATGTTCCCTGCACGTGAGACTCGGATAATAAACATCTGGCATATCATCACTATATAAAATTATAATAGGCAAAGTGCAAAAAATATAATAGGTAAATTTTGAACTACTGCAAGTAAACCGTGTAGGTTGCTTTGAAAGTTTTATAGAAAAGCTCTTAGAGGTGCCCATCAGAGGGGCGCGCGGGGAGGGGGAAATGAATATACTATCAGAAACCAAAAGAGATTTTTGACGACATGTTCATCTTCTTGCTAAGATTTTGCATCTTGACAATTTAATGAAATTAGGTCAAACTTGACCTACAACTAAGTGCAATAGATTGCTCTTGAATTTAATGAAATTAGGTCAAACTTGAACTACAAGTAGTAAATTGTAGGTTGCTTTGAAAGTTTTATGAAAAAAGATTTTGGAGGTACCCATCGAGCAGTTAATTAATATATCAGACACCACAAAGAGTTTTGACGAGTGCTTCGACTTCTAGCTAAGATTTTGCATCATGAAACTTTTGAACACCTTTTGAAAACGATCACATAAAATAGGGAGAGAGGGGAAATGATATTTCTGTTCTCTATGGGAAACCCACAATCTTGAGGTGCACCTTAGGCTTAAAGATAACTTTATTTTTTCCACTATCTATAAGGTGAACCTTAGCGGATGCCACATAGTAGGCCTTTTTGTTTTGAACGGGTACTAGGCCATATTAAGGTGTGCTTTTTTACACAATGCGGGAGTAGTATATTTCTTGCTTAGACATATGGTCACCTCTGTCCACGCGCTGTACATGCTGAGAGAATAAAATGTTGGCAGGGAAAAGGGCAGCAGCGAAGAGAAGTTGAAGGCGGTTCCATGTCAGAGCAAAGTTATGATGAGTTTCTAACACGAGGTACTCCTACGACCTTACAGTGTACACTCTACTAGTAGTAAATTTCAGGACCTATGTATGCAAAAAAAATCTTGTGTTTTCTCTCTCCTTCCCTATGCTCCATCTCTCCTCTCCTTTCCCCTCACGTACCGGTCCGACTGATCTCTCTCCTCTCGTCCATAGCGTGGCGCTGCGCATGTGTGCCTTGGTACTGCGTCTCTGTTTCTCTGGCGTGTTCGGCAGCTGTGTGTTGGTGTGGCGTAGGAACGAGGATTACATAGGAAGGAAACCAGTTTGGTCCTTGGCGGCAAAAAAAATCAAACTTTTCCGTTTTCGAAATTTTCACTTGCTTCCCAAACATCGGGAGGGAAGGTTATCCAAAATATCGGCCATTAACAATACGTCTTATCTTATCTTTATATTGTCTTATCTCTTACAATACCATACCATACCACTGTATAGTGTATGGATAACTTCGAATACTGACCGTTGGATCAAGACCGGAAAATCTAAATATTGCTAACCGTTGGATCTTCTTTTCCATTCTTAGCATCTACAAAGATTCTACTAATAGTCTTTAGCACGATGAACACTAGTATACGCAAACCTGAAAACACACACTTCATTGCTCAGTTTCAGGGTCCTTGTGCTAAATGCATGGACTTGGGTGCAATTTTCATTTTTATGAGGTCCTTGATGTAACTTGTACTTCCACTGACCGTGTTAACTCTCAAGCACCTCGCTCCTACGAGACCTACCATGGTTAAAATAAAATGCAACCGCTCCAATTATCAAACAAACTGGACCACAGTTTCTTATACGTAATACCCAAGTTTTTAGTACTAGAATTTTTCAAGCTTCCTAGCTAACTTCGCACACTTCAGTGACTTCTTGTAGATTAACGAAATTAGGTCAAACTTGAGCTACAAGTAAGCGCGATAGATTGCTCTTGAATTAAATATATTTTCAGAGGTAGATGGCCTGGTGGATCTTCTTGTAGTAAACAATGTCGTCAGTGTGAGTTTCCAACTATCAGGGAATAAAATTCTCAGTTTTCCGAGTGATGAAGAAATGGTTCTTTTCCGTAAAGAAAGCTCGAAGAAGAATATGGATATCAATGCCATAAGCCAAGCTTCTAGACATATTAAGTGGACCAACGTGTTTTACTTACGATTCCCATATTTTTTTGAGTTTTCAAACTCCCTAGCTAATTAACTCCGCCCACTTGAATGACTACATGTCGATTTATCGAAATCAGGTCAAACTTGAACTATAACTAAATTGTGGGTTGCTCTGAAAATTTTACGAAAAAGCTTTTGGAGGTACCGTACCGATCGAGAGGGGTGTCACAATCAATATATGAGAAAAAATCGAGAGTTTTGACAACTGGTTTGACTTCTTGCTAAGATTTTGCATCGCATGACACTATTTTACGAAATTGGGTCAAACTTGAGCTACAAGTAAGCGTGATAGATTGCTGTTGAAATATATGACTTTTCAGAGAGGTAGATGGGTGCATTTTCTTATAGTAAACATTGTTGTCGGTATGGTGTGAATTTCGAACTATATTAGGAAAGAAGATTCAATTATTCTTAATTTTTCGAGTGATGATGAGCGAGGTTGTTCTTTTCGGTAAAGAAATGTCCAAAGAATAATATTAAATCTAAATGCTAGAAGCCAAGTTTACCGACATATATAGTGGTCCAACATGTTGTACCAACGATTCCCATGTTTTATTTATGAGTTTTCAAGCTTCCTAGCTAACTCTGCCCATTTGATCGGATGACTTCATGTTGATTTATCGAAATAAGGTCAAATTTGAAACTACAAGTAAATTATAGGTTGCTTTGAAAGTTTTACGAAAAATCTTTTGGAGGTACCCATCGAGGGGTCACAATTAATATATCATAAAACATCGAGAGTTTTGACGATACGTTCAACTTCTTGCTAAGATATTTCATCTTGACAATTTAATGAAATTAGGTCAAACTTGAGATACAAGTAAGCGCGATAGATTGCTCTTGAATTAAATGTATTTTCGAAGGTAGATAGATGCACCTTCTTGTAGTAAACAATGTCGTTAGTGTGAGTTTCCAACTATCAGGAAAGAACATTCAATTCTACATTTTCCGAGTGAAGGCGAGTGATACGTTGCTAACGTATCCATAATTTTTGATGTTCCATGCTTGGTTTTTATCTACTTTCTTATGTTTTGTTCCAACTTTGGAGTACTTTCTATACACTTTCTTGGACTAACCTACTAACAAGAGCCACAGTGTCACCTGCTTGTTTTCTGCTATTTTTGGTTCCAGGAAAGTCAGAAAATGAATATTCTCGGAATTGGACGGGACAAAAGCGAAAGTCAGTGTTTCACCGAGAGACACAAGGAGCCAGAATACGAGACGGAGAGGGGCTAGGGGGGCGCCACCCCACCTGGCCGCACTACCCAGCCTGGCCCGTGCCAGGGGGTGGTCTGGCCACCTCCAACACCCCCTCGGCCTCCCCTTTCCCCTATAAGATGCCTCCGATACAGAAACCCTAAGTACCCGATCAAAATTCCACGAAAGTGTCTGTAGCCGCCGTCATCGCCATCCCTAGATCGGGAGGGATCTGAAACTCTTCCCCGCACCCTGCCGAAGAGGGGAATTCACCCTAGAAGCCTTCTTCATCATCATGCAAGCCTCCGGTGTGATGCGTGAGTAGGTCATCCTTGGACTACAGGTCCATGTAGTAGCTAGATGGCTGGTTCTCCTCCTTTTTGCTATCATGTTTAGATCTTCTGAGCTCCGTTCATGATCAAGATCATCTATTTGTAATCTTACATGCTGTGTTTGCGGGGATCCGATGGATATTGAGATGCTATTTCAGAATTATTATTGATTCTATAATGTCTTTGTTATTTGTGATCTTGCATGCTTTCCATTGTTAGTAGCTATCTTGGCTAAGTAGATGCTAGCAACCCCAAGAGTTAGTATTTATGCTCGATAGTGGGTTCATGCCTCTAGTAATCTGGGGAAGTGACAGAAATCTCTAAGGTACTAGATGTGCTATTACTACTAGGGAGAAAACAACAATCCTTTGTTCATAGAACAATAGTATTGTTTACTTTACACGCAATGCGTAATGCAATTATCTGTTGCTTGCAACTTAATACTAGAGGGGGTTCAGATGATAACCTGAAGGTGGATTATTAGTCATAGATGCAGTTGGATTACGGTATATATATAATGTTGTAATGCCCAATCAAATCTGTAACATCCCAAAACTTCAATCCAAGCTTATCAAGATCTAAATCATCAAAATTGGGGTTAACAAAAACTTTTGCAAATTTAAAATGAAAGCATCCATATATGTGTGCATTTAAAATAGGAGTTGTTTTGAATTGCCATGATTGTGTGATCCTTTGCTTGAAAATGTTTCTTAAGTGAATTAAACATCATCTACATCATTCCCAAACTTTTCCTAAAGAAAATCAAATCAAAAAGAATTAAAAAGGAGGAATGGTCATTTTGGCCATTTTAATCCACTACACTACTTTGAGTGTTCCTAGCACTCAATTCTTAACAGAAACAAGTCATGATCTTTGCACCCCTTGCTAGTACACATAATGAGGTACCAAGGACCACCTTTTGATCTGCTAAAAACATTATGTTAACTATTTTTATTGGCATTTGAAAATTGAATCCAATACATATGCATAGATCACCCCTATTTCAAAAACCATCTTTTTTAGCTCCACTTTCAAGACGCTTGCAACCAGGGACTACCTAGCATTATTGGAGAACACCCAAAAAAATTGAAATCAAAATTCAAAAGTTTAGTTCTTGCGGCCATTTAATCAAACACTTGGCAGGCAGGTTTAAACCTAAATCATAGCTCACTGTTTTGAACAGTGTTTTGCCCCCATTTGATATCCATTTAATCTCTTTGTCCCCTCTTGATCTAAACAGGCCCTTAGAACCACTCCCCTAGCCCCTAGTGGCATTGTCATGCCATGCCGAGACACCCCTCGCCGGCCAACCTTGCCCTCACCGCAGCGGACCATCTCCCCCTCTCTCTCCATGTCTAGGAGGTAGCCAGCACCTCACCGCCACCCTCTGTCCCCTGCCGGAGCCAAGCCCTGTAGTGGACCACCGAGGAAACCACGCGCCTAGTGCCACCGCACCATGCCGATGCCGACCGTAGAGCACGCTCTGTCCCCCGTGCACAAACCACCGCTCGACCGCAGCCCGCGCCCACCGCTCTGCAGCCACCGTTCGCCGCCCAACGCACCACAGCCACCGCTCGCCGTGGACACCGCCGCCTCTGCCGCTCAGAGCGCCACCTCGCCCAGACCGCATACCACCGCCCCTACGGCATCATTCACTTCCTAGAGCACCGCCAGGGGACTGCCTGTCGATCGCCATCCTCAGCCATGCCGCTAGCCGCCCGTAGCCGTGTCACCGGAGTCGCCCGCCCATACCCTTCGGTCTCACCTTCGGGCCTATAAAAGGAGGTCTCCCCAGCCTCTTCTCTCCACACCACTCCACTCCCCTCACCTCATTGACCGTCCCACAGCATTAGCTGGAGCAAGGGGAGCAGAAGCTCGCCGGAATTGGAGCCGGAGCCGCCGCCTCAAGAGGAGAAGGGCGCCGGTGATTGTGACCACCCCCGGAGCTACTTCGACCGTCCCTGAGCTTGCCGTCGTCTCCCAGTTCGTTTTCCCGACTCGCCGTCGTCGCTGGAGCCCTGGTAGGTCCCCAGCAGACCCCCACCGAGCCGCTAGGGTTCGAGCTCATCGTCGACCTGTTTGTCGTCGACGACGACCCTCAGCCGTAGATTCCCCTTCTAATCCTATGGCCCACAGCGCGCGTACTGTTTCGCATGTTAAAACACACCGACAAGCGGGACCCCCCTGTCAGCTGAGCCCCGCACCGCGGAGTGCCACTGGGCCGCCCCAAGTTCTTTCCCGCGCTAGCCCACTCGTTCAAATTTGGATTTTTCTTTTTAGTTAAATCTAGTTTCTGTCCACTAGTTTAAAATTCAATCCTGGGAGTTTCACAAGTCCAAATTGCATGAAACTAATTTTTCCTGAAGGATAGTAAGATGATCTATCCAAGCCCGTTGGATTTAATTCAATTAGAGTTATAGACCTCTCCTAATAAAAATAACAAAACAGAAGTATTTGCAACTTGCAACATTTTTATAAAATCAACCAAGTGAGATTTTGAGTTGTTTCCAACTCTCAAAAATCAAATTTCATCATATCTATCTAACTATGTAATAATATTAAGGTTTACATGCAGTGACTTTGGACTAGTACCACAATAATGCTATATAGGCATTTCTAGTCACTTTAAACCATTAAATAATGAACATAAACGAAAGTAATATTGATCCAACCTTTAATTCTCATTTCCACATGTTGGGATATGTGGTGATGACATGTGTCAACATGATCCCATATTTTAAGTGGTGAATATTAAATCTTAGTTAAATTTTCATTGAGTAGAAATTACTTTTCTAAAATAAAAAGGATGAAACCATTGAATTAGACTTGTGATGCTTGTGATGATAATAGATCATCAAATGTGTGTCTTAGAATGCTACTTAGCCTAGTTAAGTATTGTTTGGTGATTGTGTGCTCCGTATGTATTTATAGACGATAGTACCAAGAAGAAGAAGAAGAAGAAGAAGAAGAAGAAAACTTCAACCACTGCACCAACCAAGGCAAGCCACCATTAACAGTGCAAGCTAACACTTGCAAGTTTAGTGCATACAAGTTAGGACCAAACTAGATGGTTTAGCAAAGATGCCTTAAGCATGCTTTGATCACACTCCCTTTGACTAGTAATACCCCAAGTCTTATTTATAAGCTTTCCTCTCTTAGTTTACACAAAGTTCTTTACTTGTTTTGAAGGTAGCATAAAAAGTATAAAATTTGACCTATTTAGAACCCTTTAGATGTCATTCTATGGCATGAGATTGAACCCATCTTTTACCCCTTAGTGAACACTCTTAACTTAGTAGTTTAGAGTAGATCAAAAACTTGAGTCACTTTAGATGGGAACACTTGGTGAAAATGAATTATGAAAACCTTGGAATGATGAGTCATTCTATTGAGATGTTTTGACATGTGTTGAGAAACACAAATGTTTGATGATGATGAAAATGTTAAGGCATGAGCCTTAACCCTTTTATAAAACTGATGGTTGGATTCAGATGCGATACCATTCCAAATTTACCGTACAACCACATTACCTGAATTGGGTAAGGCTTAGCTGGAAATTTATATGCATTAGTATTAGTTCCCTCGCGGGAGAGGTCTGAGCTGAGGCTACCGCTCATGATGTCCACCTATGCAGTGCCCAAGATGACTGATGGTCATGGTTTGGAGGCCATGCTCATAGGAGAGGTGCTTATACTAGGGTGTGTAAAGGGAAGGTTATGTTTCATTATCTGCATACTAAGTATGATGATTCAGGGTTATCCCTGATAGATGTATCGAATCTTGTGGTGAAAGTGTACCACCTCAGCAGAGTGTCAAACTATTCGAATAGCCGCGTCCGCGGTTATGGATAGTTGGAATGGCCATACTGTTTTGTTGTCAGATGTTTTCCAAATAACTTGATATGAAAGATGAATCTTGACTTGACCACAACAGGGTTGTGTTTATGACATTAGCTTCCCAACTTAAGTGATTCTAGAGCTTTACCTTATCTTTCTTTGCTTCTGAACTCAACTTAGCTTTCAAACTTAACTTTATAGTTATACTTAGAGTTAGCACTTTATCTTGGAAGTATAATACTTGTTAGTGGTAGTTTGCGAGTACATAAAGAGTACTCATGGCTTTTGTCCCTGGCTATTATCGTGGCCATACTATGAAGGAGACTATCAAGATGATGGCGAACAGGACGGCTATGATAACTCGGACTATCTGCCTTTGTCAGCATTGCCTGTGCCCCTGAAGATGGACCCCACCGCTACACTTATCTTTTATTTTCCGATGGTTGTTGTATTAAGACTGGATCATGAGATCCTTATTTGTGTAAGACCTTATGTATGGTTTGTAATGGGTGATGTACTGTGATATCCAATCCGTTATGTCTCGCAAAAATGGTAATCCTGGGATTGCGAGGTATGGCATAACGGGCATCTGGGATTAAAAATCCGGGTGTTGACAAGTTGGTATCAGAGCCATCCTGACCATATGAGACCCTAGTTAGAATGGACGTCAAACAAAAATTTAGTTTCAAAACCAAAGTGAGTATTTATGAAAAACTATCTCCTCTCTTACCCTTGTGGATTCTTTCTCAAAAATTCAGGATACTCAAAATTCTCCCACTACTACTTAAAATTTGACACACTTGATCACTTCACTAACTTCCTCATCCTTAATTCTTGTAGATGGAGACTCAGTTCAGCAAGTTTTACCAGTTGAGAAACGGAGGTCAGCTGATCTTCGAGAGGGATCTGGATTCACTGTCAGAGTTACTGGGACGCCCGCACCCGGAGTTTCTTGGAGCTCAACTTCCAGGACCCCCAGGAGGAGAGTTATAGTGGCTAGTCACCGCGGATCTTAGAGGAAGCATCGAAGAACCAACTTCTGGGAGAATTCAGTTCTCCGTGAGAGAGAACAACTGGCTAGATGGCTTAGCCAAGGCTATGCATGAAGCTCTCGCACGTCTATGTGCCCTCGGCGTCAACAAGGTCCAAGGAACCCGTTTTACCCACTATGCAAGACGTGACTTCATGGGAATGCCAATGGAGATGCTGGGTCACCCCGAGTTGAGGCGTCAAGTGGAGAACCTTGACTTCTTGCTTCACGACAGACAGCAGGAACTGGACAATGCCAGAGAGTTAGCCAACCAGAACCGTGCCATTGCCGATTAGAAGGCCCAGACTTTCGCACTGCTTGTCCAGGACCACCAGTCTCTTCATCACCAGCATGCCAAGAAGGATCGCACCATCGCCCGTCTTCGCAAGAAGGTGGCCGACCTCGAGAAGACCGTCAAGGAGCAAGAAGTTCAGCTTGCAGCAAAGGAAGAAGAAGATGAGGGTGAAGACATCCAGGGAGACATGGATTCTTACCTCAGCAACGATGATGACTTTCTAGAGAAAGATGCCTTGGACTTCTACACTGATGATGAGGACTCCGACTTCATCGACGATGAGTAGATGCACTAGAGCACTGTCGTAGCCTGAGATGTATCGGTCTCACTGTATCGTAGCTTACAGAATGGTTCTTCAAACCATCTGTTTTCCCTTTGATTTTTGTGGTGTGTGTTGTATCGAGTGCTTGCTTGCATGAATGAAAGTGAAGTTAGTTGAAAAACCTGAGTCTAACTCAAAGTTTTAGCTTTGAAAACCCAAAACCATGAACCTTAGAATTTCCCTCTTACCCCTATATCTCAATCTTCAGATGACTCGTGGAAACCAAGGAGGGAGCAGCTCGTCGCAAGACCCAATGCTGCAGATACTGCAGAATCTCATCGCAGACCGTGAAGCAAGCCAGGAAGAACGTCAAGCCAACTTAGCAACACTTCAACAGATCGCCCAGATGGCTCTCAACAACCAAGGGCATGGAAACTAGGATCACGAGGGATCCAAACTAAAAAAAAATTCAGAACACCAATCCCCCAATCTTCAATCAATCTGAGAACCCATTAGATGCTGATGACTGGTTATAGACCATGGAAAACAACTTAGAAGTTGCTAGAGTTCATGAAAAAGAGAAAGTTCTCTTCGCCACCCACTGTCTGGCAGGAGATGCAAGAGCTTGGTGGAATAGCATCCACAATATGAACCATGGTCAAGTGATGACATGGGAAGCATTCAAAGTCAAGTTCAGTCGCACCCATGTGACGCAAGGCCTAGTCAACAGAATGAGAGATGAGTTCCGCGAATTGAAGTAAGGGAGAATGACTGTGGTGGAGTACCGTGACAGATTCCTGTCACTTGCCAGGTATGCACCTGATGAGATCAACACGGAGGCCAGGAAGAAAGAGAGATTCTTGAACGGACTGCATGATGAGATGCAGACTGTCCTCGTCAATATCCGTTTCCAGGATCTCGAAGAGCTAGTCAACTCTGCCATCCATATGGAAGGGAAGATTAACCAGGCAAACGACAACCGCAAGCTTCGTATGATGCAGCAGTCTGGATCCAACAGTCACCAGAAGTACTGTCCCAACCCTTCACCAGGATATGCACCAAGGAACAACCGACCCCCAACATCTCGCCCAAGCTACCCCAACTGTAGCGGATGCAATGTGATGTCTAGAGGAAACAATCACAACTCCAGTAATGCCAACAACTTCAATTGTGCACCTCCCAAGAACAACAACAACAACACTGCACCCAAAACTAGCAGCAATGCTATGCCTGTTGCAGTCAAAGACAAGTCCCAGATCACTTGTTTTGAGTGTGGAGTGAAGGGTCACTACTCCAATGAGTGTCCCAAGAAGACTGCAGCCAATACCAATGTGAATGCCCCAGCTCAGCAGCAGCGTCGTGTTCAACCGGGAAGGAGATTTTCCCTAGGTAACCCTCACAACCGCAATGGCCGTCTCTTCCACATGAATGCAGAAGAAGCCCAGGAAGCGCCGGATGTAGTGCTGGGTATGTTTTCTGTCAACTCAGTTTTAGCAAGAGTATGGTTTGATTCGGGAGCATCGCATTCATTTGTCACCGAAGAATTTGCATGCACTAGTAAGATTCGTCCAACTAACCTGAAGCATGTCATGATAGTTCAAATCCCCGGTTGAACAACCAAAGCTAGAAAAATTTGCAAAACTGTACCTATCAGAATACATGGGATAGATTTTTATGCCAACCTAATTGTACTTGGAACCAAAGGATTGGAAGTAGTACTAGGTATGGACTGGATGTCAAGGCATAAAGGATTGATAGACTATGCTAAGAAAGCCATCACCATGACCAGTAGTTCTGGAGTAACAGTAGAGCATATCTCTAAAACCTTACCCTATCAATTCAAGTGCAACAAGAGTGTAGCCCTGCCCACCACAGCCCAAGTCAGAGTAGTCTGTGAATACCCCGACGTATTCCCAGATGAATTGCCAGGTATGCCCCCGGATAGGGATATTGAGTTCATTATTGAACTAATCCCTGGAACCGGACCTATAGACCAGAGACCCTATAGCATGAACCCCTCAGAGTTAGTGGAACTGAAGAAGCAGTTGGATGCTATGCTAGCCAAGGGCTTGATTCAACCAAGTGCATCACCATGGAGATCACCAGTGTTATTCGTCGACAAGAAAGATGGAGGAAACCATCTGTGCACAAATTACAGAAAGTTGAATGATGTCACCATCAAGAACAAGTACCCCTTGCCAAAGATAGAGGATCTATTTGATCAATTGACTGGAGCCCAAGTATTCTCAAAGATTGATATTAGGACTTGTTATCACCAACTTAAGATTCGTGCAACAGATATTCCGAAGACCGCCTTTACTACTCGCTATGGTTTATACGAGTATACGGTTATGTCTTTTGGATTAACCAATGCCCCTGTTTATTTCATGAATCTCATGAATAAGATCTTTATGAATTTCCTAGATAAGTTTGTAGATGTGTTTATCGACGACATCCTTATCTACTCCAAGTCGGAAGAAGAGCATGAGCAACATCTAAGAGTTATCCTAGAAACCCTGAGAGAGCATCAGTTATATGCCAAGTTCAGCAAGTGTGAGTTTTGGTTGAAAGAAGTAGGATTTCTAGGACATATTGTGTCTGCCGAAGGAGTCTCTGTTGATCCTGCCAAGATCAAAGATGTCGAAGAATGGAAAGCCCCAACCACTCAAACCCAAGTCCGTGCATTTCTCGGATTAGCAGGATATTACCGCAAGTTCGTAGAAGGATTCTCGAGCATAGCCTGACCAATGACCCAATTGTTGAAGAAGGACAAGAAGTTTGAATGGACCGACAAGTGTGAAGCTAGTTTCCAGGAGCTGAAGAAGAGATTGATATCCGCCCCAATATTGGTCATGCTAGACATCAAGAAGCCTTTTGATGTGTATTGTGACGCATCCAAGATTAGTCTAGGATGTGTATTGGTGCAAGAAGGCAAAGTCATCGCGTATCTGTCTCGGCAACTGACTCAGCATGAGCAGAAGAATCCGACCCATGATCTTGAGCTAGGAGATGTGGTTCTAGCATTGAAGACATGGCGCCATTATTTGATGGGTAATCGCTGTGAGATTTACTCAGATCATAAAAGCTTGAAGTATATCTTCACTCAGAAGGAGCTGAATATGAGGCAAAGGAGATGGATAGAGTTAATCAAGGATTATGACCTTGACATTCACTATCACGCCGGCAAAGCCAATGTGGTAGCGGATGCTCTTAGCCGATTGTCGTGTAGGCTAAACACCATGATCAAGGAGAAGCAACCAAGTTTGTATGAAGAGTTGGAGCAGTTCAGGACTGAATTAGTTAGCAAAGGATTCCTAGCTAGCATTGAACTTCAACCCACTTTGATTAGCCAAATCATGGAAGCCAAGAAGGGAAATGAAAGTATCGACGGAATCAAACGTCGTATTGGTACAGGAAAGGTACCTAGATTTACCGAAGACAAAGAAGGAGTACTGTGGTCCAAAGGACGTATCTGTGTTCCAGCAGATTCGGAGCTAAAAGAAGTTATCATGAAGGAAGATCATGATACTCTTTACTCTATCCACCCCGAAGGAACAAAGATTTATCAGCATTTGAAAGAGCAATTTTGGTGGCACAAGATGAAGAGAGAGATCGGAAGCTACATCGCCATATGTGACATCTGTCAAAGAGTCAAGGCAGAGCATCAGAGACATGCAGGACTGTTGCAACCATTACAGATTCCGGAATGGAAACGGGATTCCGTCGGAATGGATATTATCACCGGTTTGCCTACTTCTAGTAGGGGAAATGACTCAATCTGGGTCATAGTTGATAGACTGTCCAAGGTAGCCCACTTTATACCCGTCAAGACAACTAACTAGAGTGCAAAGTTAGCGGAGCTGTAGATTGCTAGGATTGTTAGTCTGCATGGAACCCCCAAGATCATAGAATCGGACCGAGGAACTCAGTTTACCTCAAGATTTTGGCAGAAAGTCCAAGAAGGATTAGGAACCAGGTTGAACTTCAGCACAGCGTATCACCCGCAAACTGATGGGCAGACTGAGAGAGTCAACCAGATCCTAGAGGATATGCTAAGAGCTTGTGTGTTGGAATATGGAGCAAAATGGGAAGACAGCCTGCCTTTCGCAGAATTCTCATATAACAACAGTTATTAAGCTAGTTTGCAGATGGCACCATTTGAATTCCTACATGGAAGAAAGTGCCGTACCCCTTTGAATTAGTCGCAAGTAGGAGAGAGTCGGATCTTCGGACACGACATTCTCCGAGAAGAAAAAGAGAAAGTTCACAATGTCCGTGAGCACCTCGAGACCGCCCAATCCCGACAGAAGAGTTATGCTGACAAGAGAATAAGAGACCTGACTTTCAGTGTCACAGATTTTGTATATCTCAGGGTTTCTCCATTGAAAGGAACTCAACGCTTTAGTCTGAAGGGAAAGTTAGCCCCCAGATATATCGGACCTTTCAAGATTCTGAACCGTCGAGGAGAAGTATCGTATCAACTGGAGCTTCCTGAAGAGATGTCAGCCATCCACAATGTGTTCCATATCACGTTACTTTGCAAATGTCTGGAAGTGCTGGAGAAGACTGAAGTTTTCTAGAACATCGATCACAGAGCTGTAGAAATCAACAATGACTTGACCTACAAAGAAGTACCCATTCGTATCTTAGAAGAAGCCTACAGAACCACCAGGACCAGGAGTATCATGTTTCTCCAGATTCAGTGGAGCAACCATACCGAGGAGGAAGCTACTTGGGAGCGCGAAGATTACATTAGGATAGAGTTCCCAGATCTCTTTAGCTCCTAGTTTTCTTTATAAATCTTGGGACGAGATTTGGTTTAAGGGGGAAGGTTTGTAACATCCCAAAACTTCAATCCAACCTTATCAAGATCTAAATCATCAAAATTGGGGTTAACAAAAACTTTTGCAAATTTAAAATGAAAGCATCCATATATGTGTGCATTTAAAATAGGAGTTGTTTTGAATTGCCATGATTGTGTGATCCTTTGCTTGTAAAATGTTTCTTAAGTGAATTAAACATAATCTACATCATTCCCAAACCTTTCCTAAAGAAAATCAAATCAAAAAGAATTAAAAAGGAGGAATGGTCATTTTGGCCATTTTAATCCACTACACTACTTTGAGTGTTCCTAGCACTCAATTCTTAACAGAAACAGTTCATGATCTTTGCACCCCTTGATAGTACACATAATGAGGTACCAAGGCCCACCTTTTGATCTGCGAAAAACATTCTGTTAACTATTTTTATTGGCATTTGAAAATTGAATCCAATACATATGCATAGGTCACCCCTATTTCAAAACCCATCTTTTTGAGCTCCACTTTTAAGACCCTTGCAACCAGGAACTACCTAGCATTAGTGGACAATACCCAAAAATGTTGAAATCAAAATTCAAAAGTTTAGTTCTTGCGGCCATTTAATCAAACACTTGGCAGGCAGGTTTAAACCTAAATCATAGCTCACTGTTTTGAACAGGGTTTTGCCCCCATTTGATCTCCATTTAATCTCTTTGTCCCCTCTTGATCTAACCAGGCCCTTAGCACCCACTCCCCTAGCCCCTAGTGGCATTTCCATGCCATGACAAAACATCCCTCGCCGGCCAACCTTGCCCTTACCGCAGCGGACCATCTCCCCCTCTCTCTCCATGTCTAGGAGGTAGCCAGCACCTCACCGCCACCCTCTGTCCCCTGCCCGAGCCAAGCCCTGCAGTGGACCACCGAGCAAACCACACGCCCAGTGCCACCGCAACATGCCGATGCCGCCCGCAGAGCACGCTCTGTCCCCGCGTGCACAAACCGCCGGTCGACCGCAGCCCGCGCCCACCGCTCCGCCACGACCTAGGGAACACCCTAGACACCCCCGTTCGCCGCCCAACGCACCACAGCCACCCCTCGCCGTGGACACCGCCGCCTCTGCCGCTTAGAGCGCCACCTCGCCCAGACCGCATACCACCGCCCCTACCGCATCATTCACTTCCTAGAGCACCGCCAGGGGACTGCCTGTCGATCGCCATCCTCAGCCATGCCGCTAGCCGCCCATAGCCGTGTCACCAGAGTCGCCCGCCCATACCCTTCGGTCTCACCGTCGGGCCTATAAAAGGAGGTCTCCCCAGCCTCTTCTCTCCACACCACTCCACTCCCCTCACCTCACTGACCGTCCCACACCATTAGCCGGAGCAAGGGGAGCAGAAGCTCGCCGGAATTGGAGCTGGAGCCGCCGCCTCGGGAGGAGAAGGGCGCCGCTGATTGCGACCACCCCTGGAGCTATTTCGACCGTCCCTGATCTCTCCGTCGTCTCCCAGTTCATTTGCCCACCTCGCCGTCGTTGCTGGAGCCCTGGTACGTCCCTAGCAGACCCCCACCGAGCCGCTAGGGTTCGAGCTCGCCGATGACCTGTTCGTCGTTGACGACAACCATCAGCCGTAGATTCCCCTTCTAATCCTACGGCCCACAGCGCGTGTACCGTTTTGCGTGTTAAGACCCACTGACAAGAGGGACCCCCTATCAGCTGAGCCCCGCGCCGCGGAGTGCCACTGGGCCGGCCCAAGTTCTTTCCCACGCTATCCCACCCGTTCAAATCTGGATTTTTCTTTTTAGTTAAATCTAGTTTCTGTCCACTAGTTTAAAATTCAATACTGGGAGTTTCACAAATCCAAATTGCATGAAACTAAATTTGCCTGAAAGGTAGTAAGATGGTCTATCCATGCCCGTTGGATTTAATTCAATTAGAGTTATAGCTCTCTCCTAATAAAAATAACAAAACAGAAGTATTTGCAACTTGCAACATTTTTATAAAATCAATCAAGTGAGCTTTTGAGTTGTTTCCAACTCTTAAAAATCACATTTCATCATATCTATCTAACTATGTACCAAAATAATGCTATATAGGCATTTCTAGTCACTTTAAATCATTAAATAATGAACTTAACCAAAGTAATATTGATCCAACCTTTAATTCTCATTCCCACATGTTGGGATATGATGAGATGTGTCAACATGATCCCATATTTTAAGTGGTGAATATTAAATCTTAGTTAAATTTTCAATGAGTAGAAATTACTTTTCTAAAATAAAAAGGATGAAACCATTGAATTAGACTTGTGATGCTTGTGATGATAATAGATCATCAAATGTGTGTCTTAGAATGCAACTTAGCCTAGTTAAGTATTGTTTGGTGATTGTGTGCTCCGTATGTATTTATAGACGATAGTACCGACCAAGCTTTCGAGGAGGAGGAGTTCTACCAAGAAGAAGAAGAAGAAAATTTCAACCACTGCACCAACCAAGGCAAGCCACTATGAACAGTGCAAGCTAACACTTGCAAGTTTAGTTCTTAGCAAGTTAGGACCAAACTAGATGGTTTAGCAAAGATGCCTTAAGCATGCTTTGATCACACTCCCTTTGACTAGTAATACCCCAAGTCTTATTTACAAGCTTTACCCTCTTAGTTTACACAAAGTTCTTTACTTGTTTTGAAGGTAGCATAAAACGTATAAAACTTGACCTATTTAGAACCCTTTAGATGTCATTCTATGGCATGAGATTGAACCCATCTTTTACCCCTTAGTGAACACTCTTAACATAGTAGTTTAGAGTAGATCAAAAACTTGAGTCACTTTAGATGGTAACACTTGGAATGATGAGTTATTCTATTGATATGTTTTGACATGTGTTGAGAAACACAAATGGTTGATGACGATGAAAATGTTGAGGCATGATCCTTAACCCTTTTATAAAACTGATGGCTGGATTCGGATGCGATACCATTCCAAATTTACCGTACAACCACATTACCTGAATTGGGTAAGGCTTAGCTGGAAATTGATATGCATTAGTATTAGTTCCCTCACGGGAGAGGTCTGAGCTATGCCCAAGATGACTGATGGTCATGGTTGGGAGGCCATGCTCATAGGAGAGGTGCTTATACTAGGATGTGTAAAGGAAGGTTATGTTTGATTATCTGCATACTAAATATGATGATTCAGGGTTATCCCTGACAAATGTATCGAATCTTGTGGTGAAAGTGTACCACCTCTGCAGAGTGTCAAACTATTCGAATAGCCACGTCCATGGTTATGGACAGTTGGAGTGGCCATAATGTTTCGTTGTCATATGTTTTCAAAATAACTTGATATGAATGATGAATCTTGACTTGACCACAACAGGGTTGTGTTTATGACATTAGCTTCCCAACTTAAGTGATTCTAGAGCTTTACCTTATCTTTCTTTGCTTCTGAACTCGGCTTAGGGTTCAAACTTAACTTTGTAGTTATACTTAGAGTTAGCACTTTATCTTGGAAGAATAATACTTGTTAGTGGTAGTTTGCGAGTACTTAAAGAGTACTCATGGCTTTTGTCCCTGGCTATTATCGTGGCCAGACTATGAAGGAGACTATCAAGATGATGGCCAACAAGATGGCTATGATAACTAGGACTATCTGCCTTCGTCAGCATTGCCTGTGCCCCTGAAGATGGACCCCACCGCTACGCTTATCTTTTATTTTCCGCTGCTTGTTGTATTAAGACTGGATCATGAGATCATTATTTGTGTAAGACCTTATGTATGGTTTGTAATAGATGATGTACTGTGATATCCAATCCGTTATGTCTCACAAAAATGGTAATCCTGGGATTGCGAGGTATGGCATTACGGGCATCTGGGATTAAAAATCCGGGTGTTGACAAAATCTCAAAGGAGTCAAGATGAGTAGTATATGCATATTGCTTTCTCGATGTTTTTCAATTGCCCCGGTGTAATTTGTTCACCCAACATGTCATCTATATTAAGGAGAGCCGCCACTAGTGAACTATGGACCGCGGTCCTTTCTTTTACCATCAATCTACAACTCTTTACTGCTTTCTGTTTACTTTCTGCAAGGAATTATTTTCTTCCACACAAGACATTTAATCCATTGTTTTCAACAAAACCGGTGAGATTTACAACCTCACTGTAAGTTGGGTACAGAGTTCTGTGGTTGTGTTATGTAGGTCTCCACGTTGTTGCTGGCACCGGTAGTGTGCCCTGCCAAAGTTCAGCTAGCAACTCCTTTGGGGTGTTTCCTTGCTCCTACTGGTTCGATTAAATCTTGGTTTCATAACTTAGGGAAAACATGATGTTGTGCTCATCATACCTTCCTCTTGGGGTTCCCCAACGAGCTTGAGATATCTTGGGCCATCAAAGCTTTTTTCTGGCGCCGTTGTCGGGGAGTCAAGGACATCTTCACAAGGGGAGTCCCTCATAACCAATCTCTTTACTTTGTTATTTTTGTTTCGCTTAGTTTACTTTTGCTTTGTTTGCCTGTTTCTTTATCAAAAACACACAAAAATCAGTTCCTACTATAGTTATTATTTTTGTTGGTCTGTTATTGTCTTGCTTTATCATGCTTTCTATCAATGGTTGGTTTGTTTGAAACTGAATCTAAGTGGCAAGGTGGGTTCACGGAAGAACACAAATATTATTATAAGGAACACTGCTTGTCACAAAAAGGGAAACACTTATGGGAGCAAATTGATAAATTGTATACCATTGCTAGAAACGTGTGCCCTACTTATAATGTTACTTATTGCTTTGATAAATCTTGTTGTTTTAAGAGTTATAAACACCTCCCTTTTCAATGTGAGCATAATGATGATGTACCATATCTTCTTATGTTAAGGGAAATTATGATTTTTATGACGTGGAACAAATTGAAGAATTTATTGCTTGGAAGGGTGCATTTGAACTTGCTAGTTTGCTTGAAAATACTAATGATTCACCTTATAAATATGAAGTTTATGATATACTTAAATTTTTCTTTGATAATTACAAGGAAGAAAATGGCTATATTATTGAATATATTAGTAGATGCTTTTGACAAACAGAAGAGACTAAAGCCTTGCAGGAGCTTATGGAAGAAGAAATTGTTGAAACAGGAAGCTCATTAGATGAAAAAGAGGAGGAGAGTGATGAACAAAAGGAGGAAGAATGGATTAGCTACCCATGCCTACCTTCTAATGAGAGTAACTCTTTATCCCTTACATTATTTGATTGTCCCCCATGCTTACCAAAGGAGGACGAATGTCATGTTCCTGAGAATTCTTTTGAAAATGTTTATTAAAGCTCTAGTGTTTGTAGATCAAGAAAAGCATGCTTTATGTGATAGTTGTATTGTTGAGTTTATTCATGAGGCTACTGAAAATTATTATGAGATAGGAAAATATGGTTGTACAAGTTTTCATGGTACTGAAACACCTCTCTATGTGCTTAAAGTTTTGAAGTTACTCTTGTTTTATCTTCCTATGCCTGTTACTTTGTTCTTTGTGAATTTATTTGCGTATAAGATTCCTATGCATAGGAAGTGGGTTAGACTTAAATGCGTTTTTAATTTTCTTCTTTATGTTCTCTTTTACTTCAATTCATATTTCTTATGTGGGCATCTTCTCAAACTATCATGCCTAACTTAAAGGTGTTAAAGAAAAGTACTTATTGGGAGATAACCCAAAAGTTTTAGATGAGTCTTGGAAGTTATTGCTTCAGTAATAACCTCTCCTTATCCTTTTTATTTGCTTTTTGTGCCAAGAATAACCTCTAATGAGAGAGAAGTAATGATTTGAAAAGTTGTTGTCCTGAAATAGATTTCTGTGCTTCACCGTAAAAATTCGTGTAAAATCACTGTACGTCCTTTCGAGGCGTGAATTTTTGTGCTTCTGACCTAGGTTATTATATAACTTTCGTTAGTTCAATACGTTTCGATTTGAGCAACATAAGGTCTTCGAAAAAAATTGTCTTTACATGCTGGTCTGTTTTGAAAGATTTTTGCCATTATTTGCATTTGCTTCTTGTTGGTTCCTTTTTGAGTTTTTTTGGGGAATTGAGCTTTTTGAGGGAAGTGCTACAGTATCTTGTGTTTTAATGGAAGTTTTATTGGTGCTGAAACTTGTCAACACCCGGAATTTTAATCCAGATGCCTGTTATGCCATATATCGCAATCCCAGGATTACCATTTCTCCGAGACATAACATATTGGATATCACAGTACATCATCCATTACAAACCATAATAAGGTCTTACACAAATAAAGGATCTCATGATCCAGTCTTAATACACATAAGTAGCAGAATAAATAGCGTAGCGGTGGGCTCCATCTTCAGTGTCACAGGCAATGTTAACGATGGGAGATGATCCTAGTTGTCGTAGCCGTCCTGCTTTCCTCCTTCAGGGTAGTCCTCCTCATAGTCTGGACATAGGAATAGCCAGGGACAAAAGCCATGAGTACTCTTTAAGTACTCGCAAACTACCACTAACAAGTACGATACTTCTAGTAGGAATGCTAAGTTCTAAGTTTATTTGTAAAGCTAAGTTTGAAACCTAAGCTAAGTTCAAAAACAAAGAAAGATAAAATAAAGTTTGAAATCACCTAAGTGGGAACTTAGTTGTCATAGTCACAACTCTGTTATGGTCAAGTCATGTCACAATTCATTTCATAAGTCATTTTGAAAACATCTGACAACCGAACAGTATGGACACTCCAACTGTCCATAAACGCGGACGCGGCTATTCGAATAGTTTGACACTCTGCAGAGGTGGTACACTTTCACCACAAAATTCGATACATATGTCAGGGATAACCCTGAATCATCATACTTAGTATGCAGATAATCAAACATAACATTTCCTTTACACACTCTAGTATAAGCACCTCTCCTATGAGCTTGGCCTCCCAGCCATGACCATCTGTCATCGTAGGCACTGCATAGGTGGACAACATTGAGAGGTAGCCTCAGCTTAAACCTCTCCCGCGAGGGAACTAATACTAATGCATATAAACTTCTGGCTAAGCATTACCCAATTCAGGTATTGTGGTTGTATAGTAAAATTGGAATGGTATCGCATCCGAACCCAACCATTAGTTTTTATAAAAGGAGCTAAGGCTCATGCCTCAAAATTTTCATAATCATAAACCATTTGTGTTTATCAACACATGTCAAAACATCTCAATAGAATGACTCATCATTCCAAGGTTTTCACAAGTCATTTTCACCAAGTATTCCCATCTAAAGTGAATCAAGTTTTTGGTATAACTCTAAGCTACTATGTTAAGAGTGTTCGCTAATGTGGGATGCTAAGATAAATCTCATGCCATAGAATGACATCTAATTCTAACTAGATAGGCCAAGTTTTATACTCTTCATGCTACCTATAAACAAGCTAAAGAACTTTGGTAAAGTAAAGAAAGTAAAGCTTGTAAATAAAACTTGGGGTAGGTATAAGTCAAAAGGTATAATCCAAGCATGCCTAGTGCATTTGCTTAGATTATCTAGATTGCAAGGGTTAGCTTGCATTGTTAATGATGGCTTGCAAGTAATCACTTGCATGGTTAACTTGTATAATGCTAGTTTGCCTTGGTTGCTGCAGTGGTTGAAATTCTCTTCCTCCTCTTGGTAGAACTCCTCCTCGTAGACTTGGTCAGTACTATCGTATATAAATACATATGGAATACAAAATCACCAAACAATACTTAACTAGTCTACTTAGCACAGTAAGGCACACATTTGATGATCTAGTAGCATCACAAACATCACAAGGTTTAATGAACTAGTTTCATTTATTTTATTTGAGAAAAGTAATTTCTACTCATTGAAAATAACTAAGATTTAATATTATCCAATTAAAATATGGGATCATGTGGACACATGTCATCACCACATATTCCAATATATGGGAATGTGATTTAAATGTTGGATCACATTTTAATAAGTTTAAGTTTAATATTTAATGATTTAAAGTGACTGCATGCCAACCTTACTATTATTACATATTCAGATAGGTATGGTTAAATGTAATTTTTGAGAGTTGGAATCAACTCAAAAGCTATTATGGTTGATTTTATAAAAATGTTTGAATGTGCAAAAGCTTCTGTCTTGTTATTTTAGCTAGGAGAGATTTATTACTCTAAATTATTTAAATCCAACGGTCTTGGATAGATATTCTAATTAGCTTTCCAACCAAATTGGAATTACTCAATTTGGATTTGTAAAACTCCCAGGGTTGATTTTCAAACAAAAGGATAGAACTAGGTTTCAGCTAAAAAGGAAAAGCTAAATTTGAATCTACGGGCTTAGGCGGGAACACTAACGGGCCGGCCCAATTTCACTCTGCGGCACCGAAGACTGCTAACAGGGGGGTCCAGCCTGTCAGTGGCTCATTAAACGCGAAGCGGTATGGGGCATTGTGGACCGTAGTATTAGAGCTAGCATCTACGGCTGGGGTTTATCGTCGACGACAGACTCGTCGCCGGCGAGGTGGAACCCTAACGGCTCAGTGGGGGTGCGGTGAGGGCGTACCAGGGCAACAGCGAGTGCAGCAAGGCGGGCAAACGAACAAGGAGACGATGGCGAGCTCAGGCAAAGTCGTGGCAGCTCCGGGGGTGGACGAAGTTGACGGCAGCGTCTCCTCCTCTGATGTGGTTGTCCCCGGCGAATTTTCTGGCGGTTGGCTGCTCGAGCTGCTCCGGCGAGAGGTGGGGAAGGACCAGTGGAGAGACGGGAGTGTGGGAGTGTGTCGAATTCATGCTGGGGAGGCTCCCATATATTGGTGCGGCGAGGCGGCAGAGAGGCATGGGAGGAGCTCGTCGGTGACGACGGCACAGGGGGCTATCGGCCTGGGCGAGGTAGGCAGACGATGGACGGTTCCCTGACGGTCAGCTAGGGTGTAATGGCGGTGCTATGGGCGGTGGATTGCGGTCGGGAGCATCTTGCGCTCTGAGCGACAGAGGTGGTTCTCGACGTGGTTCCCGGCGGTTGTGGGTCACGCGACGGGGTAAGGGCGTGTCTGGCGGGGTGAGGTAGTCAAGGCGGAGCGGCGTACGCGGTCTGGGGTCGAGGCACGGCGTGTGGCGTGCTGGCAGTGATGATGCTCTAGCGTGCGCTGGCGCGGCACAGAGACTCAGTGCAGGGCTACTCTGGAGTGGTCCAGGGGCTAGCAGTGGTCGTGGGGTGGACCGCGGGCGGCGGTGAGATTATGTCTTGCTTCCTGGAGCGGCGAAGAGGGGCTGGTGGTCTCCTGCGGCGTGAGCATGCTTGGCCGGCGAGCATGGCCTCGGGGTGGCGCGGCACTGTGGTGCTAGGCCATTTGGTAGATCCTTGATGGCTTGGTTGGGTTTAGGGGAGACAAAGGCATTGAATTGGGTTCAAATGGCTCGATAAATTTTGATCAAAAACAGTGAAAGTTAGGCCAGTTTGATTCTGCCCACCAAGTGTTCGATCAAATGGCCGCATGAAGAAAACTTTTGAATTTTTCAGAGATTTTGCGTGGAGTGGTTTGTCACATGCTTAAGCATCTATGGTTGCTTGGGATTTTTAAATGGAGTTCATTTGGATGGTTTTTGAAAAAGGGCGATCTAGACATATGAGATAGATTCCATTTTCAAATGTCATTTAAAATTAGAGTTCAAATGTTTTTTGGAACATCACAAAGTGGGCCTTGGTACCTCTTAACTTGTACTAGCAAGCGGTGCAAAGATCCACAATTGTTTCTGTTTGAAATTGAGTTCTAGGAACACCCAAAGTGTCCTAGTTGCTTAAAATGGCAAAACTGACCATTTCCTTTTATTAATTCTTTTTGATTTCTTTTTCTTTGGATTTTGCTTGGGAATGATCTAGATGATGTGGCATTCATCTTAGAATCATTTTACAACCAATAGAACAAACAATCATGGCATTTCAAAACAACTCCTATTTAATGGAACACTCAGATGCATGCTTAAATCTTTTAAAAGGGAAAAAGTTTTTGTTAACCCTAAATTGGGTAGTTTTGATCTTGATAACTCGGATTAAAGTTTTGGGATGTTACAAACCTTCCCCCTTAAACAAAATCTCGTCCCGAGATTTAAGAAAGAAAACTAGGAACTAAAGAGATCCAGGAACTTAGTCCTAATGTAATCTTCTCGCTCCCAAGTGGCTTCTTCTTCGGTATGGTTTCTCCATTGGATCTTGAGGAATTTGATACTCCGGGTCCTAGTGGTTAAGTAGCCTTCCTCCAAGATACGGATGGGCACTTTACGATACGTCAGATCCTCGTTGATATCAATGGCTCGGTGATCAATGTTCTTGAAAACTTCTCCGGCACTTATAGGCATTTGCAAAGTAACGAGATATGGAACACATTGTGGATGGATGACATCTCTTCTGGCAGTTCCAGTTGATACGATATTTCTCCTCGGCGATTCAGAATCTTGAAGGGTCCGATATATCTAGGGGCTAACTTTCCTTTCAGACTGAAACATTGGGTTCCCTTTCAATGGAGAAACCTTGAGATACACAAAATGACCGACATTGAAAGTCAACTCTCTCCTTCTCTTGTTAGCATAACTCTTTTGTCTGGATTGGGTGGTCTTGAGGTGCTCACGGACTTTTTGAACCTTCTCTTCAGCTTCTTGTAGAATGTAGGGTCCAAAAATCTGACTCTCTCCTACTTGCGACCAATTCAAAGGGGTACGACACTTTCTTCCATAGAGGAACTCAAATGGTGCCATTTGCAAACTGGATTGATAACTGTTGTTGTATGAGAATTCTGCGAAAGGAAGACAATCTTCCCATTTTGATCCATATTCTAACACACAAGATCTCAACATATCTTCTAATATTTGGTTGACTCTTTCAGTCTGTCCATCGGTTTGCGGGTGATAAGCTGCGCTGAAATTCAACTTGGTTCCTAATCCTTCTTGGACTTTCTGCCAAAATCTCGAGGTAAATTGGGTTCCTCGATCTGACACTATGGTCTTGGGGGTTCCATGCAGACTAACAATTCTAGCAATGTACAACTCTGCTAGCTTCGAACTCTGGTAGGTTGCCTTGACAGGTATAAAATGAGCTACCTTGGACAATCTATGAACGATGGCCCATATTGAGTCATTTCCCCTACTAGAAGTAGGCAAACCGGTGAGAAAGTCCATTCCGACGGAATCCCATTTCCATTCGGAATCTGCAATGGTTGCAATAGTCCTACGGGTCTCTGATGTTCCGCTATGACTTTCTGACAGATATCACACTGATACGTCCAAAATGTATCAACTTTCCCGAACACTTTTTCTGTTGTTTCTCCTCTAAACTTGTGTGATTTGGATGCAACTAACATGGATTGACATTGTTTTCAGCAAAATTGCATTGGTGTCTGCTTTTTGTGCAGAAAATCAACTATCAGGAAAAATCCCTGAAAATATGCCGAAAATCCTATTTCACTAGAAGACTCTAGGAGCCAGAATACGAGATAGAGGGGGCTAGGCCCATGCCACAACACCTGGCCGCGCGGGCAAGCCCAGGCCGCGCCAGGGGGTGGTCCGGCCACCTAGACCCCCCCCCCTCGGTCTCCCTCTTCGCCTATAAGTTGCCCTCTAACCTAAAAACTCCGGGGGATTCGACGTTTTTCTAGAAGGAGTTCCGATCCGCCGCCCCCACCAGATTCCATGAAACAACACCAGAAACTCCGTTCTGGCACCCTGCCGGGATGGGGAATTGGAGGATATCATTGCCATCATCATCACCATCGCTTCTCCATCGACCATCCATGTTTCCCCCATCTATGAGTGAGTAATCCCCCGTTGTAGGCTATGGGGATGGTAGGGATTCGATGAGATCGTTCATGTAATGGCATCAGATTGTTAGGGCATGGTGCATAGTATCTTTTATTAGTGATTTATGACTTTGTTGTGACTTGTTATGCTTAATGCTTGTCACTAGGGCCCAAGTGTCATGATTTCAGATCTGAACATGTTATTGATTCATTGTGATAGTATTGTTTATGGTCTTATCTACAAGTTGTATACACACGTTGTTGTCCGGAACCAATGGCCTTGAAGTGACAGAAATCGGGATAACCGGAGGGAACGGCTTTGATGTGAGGATCACATGTGTTCACAGAGTGTTAATGCTTTGCTCCGGTGCTCTATTAAAAGGACCACCTTAATTCCCAGTAGTTCCCTTGAGGCCCTGCTACAAACGGGATGGCAGGACAAAAGATGTTGTGCAAGTTCTCATTGTGAGCACGTATGACTATATATGGAACACATGCCTAGGATTATTACTTGGATGCTTTATCTTATTTATCTGCAATTGCCTTATGTTCTGATTGCTATGTGAATTGTCTTGTTCATGCAACACTTGTCCATCCATCCCTATGCCTACCGCACTCGAATCCTACTGTTTACTGCTATTGTTACTGTTGTCTTTACTTTACTGCTGCTGCTACTTTGCTATTCCTACTACAAAACGGTTGCTACTGATAAACTGCTGTGAGCAAGATTGTTTCTAGGTGCAGCTAAATTCACAACTCAGTTGTTAAGACTTATAAATATTCTTTGCCTCCCCTTGTGTCGAATCAATAAATTGGGTTTCACTTCCCTCGAAAATACTGCGATACACCCCCTATACTTGTGGGTCATCAAGACTATTTTCTGGAGCCGTTGCCGGGGAGCATAGCTTTTTTTATCAAGTTCACTTGGATTCTCTATTGTTCGCTGCTATCCATCCATCATGGGTATGTCTCGTGATGGCAAGGTTCCTATTTTACCATTCACTACAAGAAGAGGTATGGTTCTGAACACCTCTATTGCTCTTGATTCACCATCTGTTATGAGTAAGCTTGTTACAACACCACATACACATGCTACAAACATTGCTACTACTGCTGAATCTGAAACTTCTGATGCTTATGATGCTGTTTCTACTGTGCTTGATAAGAGTGGTTCATTAGGTCCTTTCCTAGATTCTACGATTGCTAGAACTATAGTTGGAAATACTAAAACTCCTAATGAAGACATTACCGCACCTGTTAGTTCACCTGAGTCTAGCGAAAGCTATGATATTGAAGATGATTATGTTGAGATGACCGATGAATTTATTAAAGAACGTAACAACACCCATGATAGGAGCACTGCTAAGAGTCTCCTTGAGAGGCGTACTATTAGACCCAAATTGTCTCCTATTGCTAAGTTTGCTGCTTCTCCCATAAACATTAAAGATAAAGATTATGATTTCTCTCTCGGTCTATCTTACATAGCTATTGTCGAGAAAGAACCTTTTTGTGGGACTAAGAATGAAAGTGCGGTAGCACATCTGAATGAACTTTCTACCATGAGTGGCTTGTTTTCTAATGATATTAAGATGCGTACTTACTTTGTTGCTAAGATTTTCCCTTTTTCACTGAAAGGAGAAGCTAAAACTTGGTTTAGTAATTTACCTCCTGGATCTATTGATAGCCCTGATTGCTTAATTAGTACTTTCCTGCAGAAATATTTTCCTCCTAGTGCTAGACATGCTATTTTGCAGGAACTTTTCGGTTTTCAACAGGGAGAAAAAGAGATATTGCCTGAATTTGTGCTTTGATTCATGCACAGGCTGGAAGTCCATTACTTAAGAATGAGCTTCTTGATATATTTTATAATGGACTAACTGAAGAATCTAGGACATACCTAGATAGTTGTGCTGATTGTGTTTTCAGGAATAGGACTCCAAAGGAAGCTGAGGAATTAATGGCTAAAATAAGTAAGAACTATGAAGATTGGAATCCTCCTGAACAAGCTATACCTGAAGTAATTGTACCTGAACGTACTATACCAGTGCCTATTCCAACATCAAAGAAGAGGGGAGTTATTGAATTAAATGATGAAGTGATGAAGGAAGCTAAAAAATGTCTTAAGGAGAAGGGAATTAAAGATGTAGGTGTCAAGAATTTACCTCTTATAGAAGAATTATGTAAGCCTATTCCCTACTCATCCACTATCGAGGTACACTCTCTCCAACACTTTGATGAAGGTGATATCCCTTACTCTAAATCTCCTGATCAATGCTTAGAAGAATTCGATATCTTTATTGTTAAGCAAGATAATTTTAATAAAAGGGTGCAAAATCATCTAATGGAAAACACTAGAGCTATTGTTGAGTTGAAAGATATTGTGGAAAGAACCTCTAATGATGTTAAAATGATTGTTAAACACTCTCAAATGGTTCAAACTCAAATAGATCAACTCGTTAAAGTGCATAAAGACTTGCTAGTTAATGCTGCTAAAGAAAAACATGCTTATGAAATTAGAACTAGAAGTGGTGTTGCTACCCAGGATCCTCTTTATCCTGAGGGGCATCCCAAAAGAATTGAGCAGGATTCTCAACAAGCTGAAAATAGTGGCTCTACTCATAAGAAAAGGAAAAAGAAACATAAAACTATTGTAGAACCCATCTGAACCTGCTATAGATCCTAATAGTATATCTATTTCTGATGCTAAAAGTGGTAATGAAGATAATGAAGTTCCTAAGAAAAAGTTGAAGAAGAACCTGAAAAGCACACTAAGAATACTAAATACACTATAGAAGATTTTGTTACTAAGAAACATGGTAGTGAAAGAGAGCCTTGGGTCCAAAAACCTATGCCTTTCCCTGATAAGAAACACAAGTCAAAGGAAGATGAACACTATAATTAGTTTTGTGAGTGGATGAAACCTTTATTCCTGCAAATTCCTTTGACCGATGCTATTAAATTTCCTCCTTACTCAAAGTATATGAAGGATATTGTCTCGAATAAAAGGAAGATCCCTAATGAAGAAATTTCTACTTTGCTTGCTAATTATTCCTTTAATGGTAAGGTTCCTAAGAAACTTGGAGACCCAGGGATTCCAACTATCCCTTGCTCTATTAAGAACAGTTATGTTAGAACTACTTTGTGTGATTTGGGAGCTGGAGTTAGTGTTATGCCTTTCTCTCTCTATAAGTGGTTTCAACTAGAAAAATTAATACCAACTGATATATCTTTGGAAATGGCTGATAAATCTACCACTATTCCTGTTGGTATATGTGAGGATGTACCTGTTCAAGTGGCTCATAATTGTTTGATATTAACTGATTTTGTTATGCTTGAAATGGCTGAGGATGATAATATGTCTATTATTCTTGATAGACCTTTTCTTAATACTACAAGAGCTGTTATCAATTGTAATCAAGGAAAGGTGACTTTCAATGTTAATGACAAGGAACATACTGTCTATTTCCCCAAGAAGTTTAAAAGAACTTATGGTTTGAATTCAATTGAACATGTTGAGGGCATTCAAGTTGGAGAAATATATTGTCCCATACCAAGAGAAAAAATTGAAACTATTATGATTGGGACCATTGCTATCAAGGTTGAGGTAACATAATCATTAGTGGAATACAAAGTTTTGTCTCATATGGAATTATTTTGGTAACAAGACCTAATCAACCTTGTTAACAATAGGATTTCATTGAACAAAATAATGTTTTCACCGTGATTATCCCCGTTTACTTTTATTCTATCCATTTTAGTTTTTGCTTTTGTTTAGTCTCCTTTTTGTTGTTAGTTGCTTGCATGTTAGAGTGTCTTAGAACTTCTGTAGTTCTAGCCTTGTTTTGTCATTGCATCATTTCAACAAAAAAAATCTGTCTGTTAGAAAATCATTCTTCTATACCTGAAAAATGCCCAAAAATAAAGTGTCTCAAAAAATCCGGAAAATTCATATTAAATTTTTACGTGAAAAAAGGGGCAGAGGAGTGCCTGGGAGGTACCTGGGGACCCACCAGGCAGGCTCACCACCTGGTGGCGCGGCCTGCCCTAGGTGGCGCCATGCCATGGTGTGGGCCACCCCTGGCCCTCCGCTAACTCTCTCACCTGCCACTTTCTTCTCTCTCCCGAGTAAGCTCCAGTTCATTGCTCAAAATCGCGTTCTTGTTGTGCTTGCTCTCGATTTTTTCGATCTCCTTGCTCAGCCCATCTTTGTTGCTGAAATTTGGAGCACTTGTTCCCTGAATAGAAGAAGAATGAGCATCAACTAAACCAACATGAATTATGGGTGCCTAAGGTCATGAAGGTCCACCGGGAGGAGGAAGTTTTTACTTCCATTTATCCATGTTCTGAGTTCATGAGAGCTGTGGGAATTGTCCAAGATTTCCACACTTTGGTTTCTAATGCAGGGTTGGAGCACTATTTGGAAGATGAACCTTGTCAATTTGTGAAGCTAACCATGTCTGTGGTGTAGGACTTTTAATTTAGTCACTCTTTGCCTAACCCCATGCTCCACTACAAAATTTACAATATTGCTATCGACATTTCTCTCAATGAATTTTTTTGCAGCTATTAAGGTACCTCAATGGGGATCATGTAGAGGGATGAAGGACCGACCTGAACCACTCATGGATTTATACGCAGAAATTTGCCAAGGGAGCAGCTTCTCGAAGGATAATGGAAAAATCTGTAACATTCATCTTCCCTCCATTCGCTACTTTGCCTACTTTATTGCCAAGTGTGCTCTCGCTAGGAAAACTGCCAATAAGTTATCTTCATATGATCTAGCATTTATATCTACTGCTCTTAAACGAGATAGGTCTTACAACATAGGTGCTTTGATAGCTTTCCGTCTTGCTGCTAACCGTGAGAAAGGTGGAATTTGTGGAGGCCTCATTGCTTCTCGTTTACTAGCATTGCATGGTTTAGTGCCTCATCATCTAGACCTACAGTTCCCCATAGAAAGGCTTGATTTTAATTCCATGACACAACATAAATTTGTTTCATCGGGGCTAGTTTGAATGAGTTGTGTTATGAAAGAACTTTTCTCAAAGCTGGTTGGAGAAAGAGCAAGTCCGAGCGTGTTGTTCTTTTGCCTGCACCTGTTTTGTTTAACCTTGATAACAGGGAAGGATAGTCCCTCACTAAGGAGGAGCTTGACACGTACTTGGGAGAGCTCTCCCAACAGGAGCAGGATACTAGAAGGGAGGTCACGAATGATTCGGTCCAGCCCTCGAATGAGGGGGAGTCTTCATATCAGCAGCCTGCCTATGATTGGGGTGCCTCTTCTTCTTCCCACGGGCCCAACTACGACCATTCTTACCATGATCCTCCTGCTTGGAACCCTTACCCGTATCTGGATTGATACCCACTTAGGCCAAAATCCTAAGCTTGGGGGGGAGGTACGCCGACACCACACTCATCTCCTTATGATGTTGCTTCGGTACTTTGTATATTCATTTTTTGTTTTCTTTTTAGTTTATGTTCTTTCTTTGCTTTTGCTTTCTAAAACACAAAAAGACCAAAAAATATTTATGTTGTTTCTCTTTGGTTTGGTTTTTCTTTTCTCCTTGGTTTGTTTTTCCCTTTTTGCTTTGTTTGAACTATTCAAAAAACCCGCAAAGATTTTGCTTTGCTTGTTTTTCCTTTTTGGTTCTTGTTTTAAAAATTGAAAACAACAAAAATATTTGTTGTTCTTCTTTGGCTTTGTGAGTTTGTTGTAGGGTTCAGCAGTCCTCAGTGGATATTGGTTTCATATTATTATTCAAGCCACACAAGTGAAGAGCAATAATGAGGATTAATGACAACTTGAGGTGTGAGGCTGGTAAAGAACTCTATTTGTTTTCATTTTTGTACATATACTCATCATTATGGGCATGCTTAGTCTGTTCGTGTAGGGTGTATGTTATTTATGGATGCTTAGTAGTTCTTGATTTCGTATGATTAGTTCCAGCATGCTAATAGTTTGTAGAATGTTTTATGAATGCTTGCTTGCATTACTCTATTCATAACTTGGTATGACACCGTGGTATCCTCCTCTGAATGTTTCATTTGAATTGACTTGGCACATGCTCACGCATGCACATGACTGTAATAATCAGTTAAGCCTCGATGAATTATTTTGCCTTGAGGATCTTGAATCACTTTCATGCCATGTTTAGTCCTGTTTTGTTGCAAGCATGATTATGATAGCTATTGCTCTCTCGTTTGTCGCTCCCTTACTATTGCTAGCCTTCACCTTCACTGAGTATGTTTTACTCATGTTTCCAACTCCCCAAAACTAAATATTGCCAAAGTGTCCACCATACCTACCTATTAGCATCATTTGCTACTTCCGTGCATATTCAATATGCCTTGTTTTCTTCCGAATAAAATGTTTGCTTGTTATGAGAAAGTTAGTTAGTAAAGCTATCACAAACTTGATGGCACACTTTATTTTCTTGCATTTAATAAATCTGAACCATAGCGTCGTTCTTTGTTGCATATATGCTTGCGTTTTATAAGTTGAAGTTAGCAGAACCATGTTTCATGGGGAACGTTTTCAACACTTCATTGGTACTTAGTACCTTGTTGATATCATGTTCTTTTCCTTATGGATCCCGGCGGTGTGAAATAAAAGTGGAACTTGTAAGATCATGGAGTTTGTATTTATGTTAGAGAAACGCCTAGGCCGCTAGCCGAAGCCATGCCTAATCATGGTGGAAACTTGCAGCATAACCATAATGATCATTCTATGAAGCATCCGCAATAAAAGTCTATGCACATAGTAAATAAAAAGATCGCTGAGATGCTCATTGTCTGCTTGCCTTGTCATTTTGATTATGGGATAGCTCCCGTGTCATGTGCAAGGGGTACCCCGTTGGCGGTTCTCTATGATACATATATACTTACAATGACAAGAGCTTACTTGTGACTGAAGTTGATTAGCATGAGGATCGGTCTTCGTAAGTAAGGGGCATGAGACTTCAATTTACAACTTGTCAAGCATATCCTCTTAGTTGTGTCACTTTAACCTTAACCATTTAAAGATCCTTATGATAGGACAATGAGATCTCAAAGCTAACAAGTACCATACTTTCAGCATTTGGAAGCCTTTCAAACTATTCAAAACATTTTCTTTTACTTGTTGAGTCTCCACATATTCTTTGAGCACCTTCTTGAGAGCATAGTTGTCATTCTTTGTGCTTGTCTCATTACTTGATTATTTATGTTATAACTTTGATGCTTGTATCTTTGACATCTTTACTTCTAGTCTTCACCTAAACTTCAGAGGTGCCTTAGATCAAAGGCAAGCGAGATACCACTCTATCATACCTTTTTATGAGCATTGTAATGTTTCTTATGTTTATGCTTCATGCTACTTATTATTTTTTAGTTGGAATCTTTTCATAGCTTGCAATGCCTATTATGTAAACTTAGTTGCATACTCCTTATTATGAATTGTCTAAGTAGTTGATCACATGCTGAGAATATATACATCATATGAAGCAAATGTGTTCGTGAAAGTTCTTTTATCGCACTCAGTTTTCAACTGAATTTCTTGAGGAAAAGCAATAAGCTAAGCTTGGGGGGACTTGATACGTCCAAAACGTATCAACTTTCCCCAACACTTTTTTTATTGTTTCTCCTCTAAACTTGTGTGATTTGGATGCAACTAACGCGAACTAACGCTGTTTTTAGAAGAATTGCATTGGTGTCTACTTTTTGTGTAGAAAATAAACTATCAGGAAAAATCCCGGAAAATATGCCGAAAATCCTATTTCACCAGAAGACTCCAGGAGCCAGAATACGAGACGGAGGGAGCTAGGCCCAGGCCACACCACCTGGCCGCACGGGCAAGCCCAGGCCGCGCCAGGGGGTGGTCTGGCCGCCCCAGACTCCCCCTCGGTCTCCCTCTTCGCCTGTAAGTTGCCCTCTGACCTAAAAACTCCATGGGGTTCGACGTTTTTCCAGAAGGAGTTCTGCTCCGCCGCCACCACCAGATTCCATGAAATAGCAACAGAAACTCCGTTCTGGCACCCTGCCGGGACGGGAAATTGGAGGAGATCATTGCCATCATCATCACCATCGCTTCTCCATCGACCATCCATGTTTCCCCCATCTATGAGTGAGTAATCCCCCGTTGTAGGCTATGGGGATGGTAGGGATTGGATGAGATCGTTCATTTAATGGCATCAGATTGTTAGGGCATGGTGCCTAGTATCTTTTATTAGTGCTTTATGACTTTGTTGCGACTTGTTATGCTTAATGCTTGTCACTCGGTCCCGAGTGCCATGATTTCAGATCTGAACATGTTATTGATTCATTATGATAGTATTGTTTATGGTCTTATCTACAAGTTGTATACACATGTTGTTGTGCGGAACCAATGGCCCCGAAGTGACAGAAATCGGGATAACTAGAGGGAATGGCTTTGATGTGAGGATCACATGTGTTCATGGAGTGTTAATGCTTTGTGCCGGTGCTCTATTAAAAGGAGCACCTTAATTGCCAGTAGTTCCCTTGAGGCCCCACTGGAAACGGGCTGGCAGGACAAAAGATGTTGTGCAAGTTCTCATTGCGAGCACGTATGACTATATATGGAACACATGCCTAGGATTATCTAGTACTTGGATGCTTTATCTTATTTATCTACAATTGCCCTATGTTCTGATTTCTATGTGAATTGTCTTGTCCATGCAACGCCCGTCCATCCATCCCTATGCCTACCGCACTCGAATCCTACTGTTTACTGCTATTGTTGCTATTGTCTTTACTTTACTGTTGCTGCTACTTTGCTATTCCCACTACAAAACTGTTGCTACTGATAAACTGTGGTGAGCAAGATTGTTTACAGGTGCAGCTGAATTGACAACTCAGTTGTTAAGACTTATAAATATTCTTTGGCTCCCCTTGTGTCGAATCAATAAATTCGGTTTCACTTCCCTCGAAAATACTGCGATACACCCCCTATACTTGTGGGTCATCACACATTTGGCGATGTAGCTTCCGATTTCTCTCTTCATCTTGTGCCACCAAAATTGCTCTTTCAAATCTTGATACATCATCGTTCCTCCGGGATGGATAGAATAAAGAGTATCATGAGCTTCTTGCATGATAACTTGCTTTAGTTCTGAATCTGCTGGCACACAGATATGTCCTTTGTACCACATAACTCCTTCTTCATCTTCTGTGAATCCAGGTACCTTTCCTGTACCAATACGACATTTGATTCCGTCGATACTTTCATTTCCCTTCTGTGCTTCCTTGATTTGGCTAATCAAAGTGGTTTCAAGTTCAATGCTAGCTAAAAATCCTTTGCTAACTATCTCAGTTCTAAACTGCTCCAACTCCTCATACAAACTTGGTTTCTTCTCCTTGATCATAGTGTTTAGGCTACATGGTAATCTGCTAAGAGCATCTGTTACCACATTGGCTTTGCCGGGGTGATAGTGAATGTCAAGGTCATAATCCTTGATTAACTCTATCCATCTCCTTTGCCTCATATTCAGCTCCTTCTGAGTGAAAATATACTTCAAGCTCTTGTGATCTGAGTAAATCTCACAGCGATTACCCATAAGGTAATGACGCCATGTCTTTAATGCCAAAACTACGGCTGATTACTCAGGATCATGAGTAGGGTAGTTCTGCTCATGTTGCTTCAGTTGTCGAGATAGATATGCGATGACTTTTCCTTCTTGCATTAATACACATCTAAGACCGACCTTGGATGCATCACAATACACATCAAATGGCTTCTTGATATCTAGCATGATCAATATTGGGGCTGAAATCAATCTCTTCTTCAGCTCTTCGAAACTTGCTTCACATTTGTCGGTCCATTCAAACTTCTTGTCCTTCTTCAACAATTGGTTCATGGGTCTTGCGATGCTCGAAAATCCTTCTACGAACTTGCGGTAATATCTCGCTAATCCGAGAAATGCGCGGACTTGGGTTTGAGTGTCTGGGGCTTCCCATTCTTCAACATCTTTGATCTTGGCAGGATCAACAAGGACTCCTCCGGCAGACACAATATGTCCTAGGAATCCTACTTCTTTCAGCCAAAACTCACATTTCCTGAACTTGGCATACAACCGATGCTCTCTAAGGGTTTCAAGGATGATTCTCAGATGTTGCTCATGCTCTTCCTCTGACTTGGAGTAGATAAGAATATCATCGATAAACACAACGACAAACTTTTCTAGAAAATTCATAAAGATCTTATTCATGAGATTCACGAAATAAGCGGGGGCATTGGTTAATCCAAAAGACATGACCGTATACTCGTATAATCCATAATGAGTAGTAAAGGCGGTCTTCGGAATATCCATTGCACGAATCTTAAGTTAGTGATAACCAGTCTTAAGATCGATCTTAGAGAACACATTGGCACCAGTCAACTAATCAAATAGATCCTCTATCTTTGGCAAGGGGTACTTGTTCTTGATGGTGATGTCATTCAGCTTCCTGTAATCTGTGCACAAACGGTTGCCTCCATCTTTCTTGTCGACGAATAACACGGGCCATTTCCATGGCGATGCGCTTGGTTGAATCAAGCATGTTACCAACATAGCATCCAGCTGCTTCTTCAATTCCACTAACTCTGAGAGGTTCATACTATAGAGTCTCTAGGCTATGGGTCCGGTTCCGGGGATTAGTTCAATAATGAACTCAATATCCCTATCCGGGGGCATACCGGGCAATTTATCTGGGAATACGTCAGGGTATTCACAGACTACTCTAACTTGGTCTATGGTGGGTAGGGCTAAACTCTTGTTGCAATTGAATTGACGGGGCAAGGTTTCAGATATATGCTCTACTGAGACTCCAGAGCTACTGGTCATGGTGATGGCTTTCTTGGCACAGTCAATCAATAATTTATGCTTTGATATCCAATCCATTCCTAGTACTACTTCTAATCCTTTGGTTCCAAGTACTATTAGATTGGCATAAAAATCTATCCCATGTGTTCTGATAGGCACAACTTTCCAAATTTTTCTAGCTTTTGTTGTTGAACTAGGTATTTGAACTGTCATGACTTGCTTCAAGTTGGTTGGGTGAATCTTACTAGTGCATGCAAATTCTTCGGTGACAAATGAGTGCGATGCTCCAGAATCAAACAACACTCTTGCTAAAACTGAGTTGACAGAAAACATACCCAGCACTACATCTGGCGCTTCTTGGGCTTCCTCAGCATTCATGTGGAAGAGACGGCCGTTGTGGTTGTGAGGCTTCCCTAGGGCGAATCTTCTTCTTGGCTGAACACGATGCTGCTGTTGAGCTGGGGTGTTCACGTTGGCAGTGGCAGCAATCTTCTTGGGACACTCATTGGAGTAGTGACCCTTCACTCCACACTCGAAACAAGTGATATGAGACTTGTCTTTTGCTTCCACGGGTACATCATTACTTCCACTTCTGGGTGCAATGTTGTTGTTGTTGTTGCTCTTGGGAGGTGCATGGTTGAAATTTCTGGAATTGCTGGGGTGATTGTTGTTTCCTCCGGACTTCACATTTCCTTTGTTACGGTTGGGGTAGCTTGGGCGAGACATTGGGGGTCGATTGTTCCGCGGGGCATATCCGGAAGATGGGTTGGGCTGGTACTTCAGGTGGCTGCTGGATCTAGCTTGGTGCATCATCTGACGTTTGCAGTTGTCGTTTGCTTGATTAATCTTCTCCTCCATCTGAATGGTAGAGTCGACTAGCTCTTCGAGATCCTCGAAACGGATGTTGACGAGAACCATCTGCATCTCATCATGTAGTCCATTCAGAAATCTCTCCTTCTTCTTGGACTCCGTGTTGATCTCATCAGGTGCATACCTAGCGAGGGACAAGAATCTGTCACGGTACTCCACTACCGTCATTCTGCCTTGCTTTAACTCTCTGAATTCATCCCTCATTCTGGTGACTAGACCTTGCGGCACGTGGGTGCGGCTGAACTTGACTTTCAAGGCTTCCCACGTCATCACTTGACCATGATTC
Organism: Avena eriantha; assembly: GCA_910589775.1. Taxonomy (NCBI): domain Eukaryota; kingdom Viridiplantae; phylum Streptophyta; class Magnoliopsida; order Poales; family Poaceae; genus Avena; species Avena eriantha. The sequence goes on from OU342745.1 coordinate 115,753,006, forward strand.
ATCATGTGGGTGCTGTTCCAACATGTTCTTGCATCTCCGGCCAAATAGTGGGTGGCAAAAAGAACTTCATCGTTGGCATCCACTCTGGCTACTTCTAAGTTGTTTTCCATTGTCTGCAACCAGCCATCAGCATCAAGTGGGTCTTCAGACTTGCTAAAGATTGGGGGATTGGTATTCTGGAAGTTTTTGAGTTTGAATCCATGATGATCCTGATTTCCATGGTTCTGATTGTTATGAGCCATATGGGCGATCAGCTGCAGTGTTGCTAGATTTGCTTGGCGCTCTGCCCTACTAGCTTCACGGTCTGCAATGAGCGTCTGCAAAATCTGCAGCATTGGGTCTTGCGATGAGCTGCTCCTTCCTTTGTTTCCACGAGTCATCTGAAGATTGAGGTAGATAAAGGGGTAAGAGGGAAAGTTCTAAGGTTCATGGTTTTGGTTTCAAGGCTAAAACTTTGAGTTTGACTCGGGTTTTGCAACTAACTTCTTTTCATTTGTTCAAGCAAAGCACATGATACAAACACACACACACCACAACATCAAAGTAAAATAGATGGTTTTAAGAACCATTCTGCAAGCTAAGATACAATGGGACCGATACTCCTCACTCTACGATAGTGCTCTAGTGCATCTACTCATCATCGATGAAGTCAGAGTCATCATCGTCGGTGTAGAAGTCCATGGCATCATCCTCCAGATAGTCATCATCATTGTTGAGGTATGAGTCAATATCCCCTTGGATATCTTCACCTTCCTCTTCTTCTTCTTTTTCTTCGAGTTGAGCTTCTTGCTCCTTGATATTATTCTCGAGGTCGGCCACCTTCTTGCGAAGACGATCGATGGTGCAATCCTTCTTTGCAAGTTGACGGCGAAGAGACTGACGATCCTTGACTAGCAGTGAGAAAGTCTGGACCTTCTGGGCGGCAATGGCGAGGTTGTGGTTGGCAAACTCTCTAGCATTGTCCAATTCCTTATGTCTGTCGTACAGCAGGAAGTCGAGGTTCTCCACTTGACGCTTCAACACCGGGTGACTTGGCATCTCTAGAGACATTCCCATAGAGTCACGCCTTGCATAGTGAACAAAGCGGGTTAGGTTGACACTCTGGGCGCAAAGACGAGCGAGATCTTCATGCATTGCCCTGGCTAATCCATCTAGCCAGTTGTTCTCTCTCACGGAGAACTGAATCCTCTCGGACATTGGTGCTTCTAACTTGCCTCGAAGATCAACAACTACTATCCATTGTAAATATCCTCCTTGGGGACCATTGAGTTGAGCTCCAAGAAATTCCGGATGAGGACGCTCCAAGTACGCAGACAGTGAATCAAGATCCCTCCCAAAGATCAGTTGGCCTTCGTTGCCCAACAGGCAGAACTTGCTGTACTGAACTTCCATCCATAAGAATTTAGGATGAGAAAGTTAGTGAAGTGATCACCTGTGTCAAAATTTTATGTAGTAATGTAAGAATTTTTGAGGAACATGTATTTTTTTGAGAGAAAGAATTCCCAAGGGTAAGAGAGTAAATAGATTTTCACAAATACTCGCTTTGGTTTTGAAACTAAGTTTTTGTTTGGACGTCCATTCTAACTAGGGTCTCCTATGGTCAGGATGGCTCTGATACCAACTTGTCAACACCCGGATTTTTAATCCTATATGCCTGTTATGCCATACATTACAATCCCAGGATTACCATTTTTGCGAGACATAACATATTGGATATCATAGTACATCATCCATTACAAACCATAATAAGGTCTTACACAAATAAAGGATCTCATCATCCAGTCTTAATACACACAAGTAGCGGAATAAATAGCGTAGCGGTGGGCTCCATCTTTAGTGTCACAGGCAATGCTGACGATGGGAGATGCTCCTAGTTGTCGTAGCCGTCCTGCTGTCCTCCTTTAGGGTAGTCCTCCTCATAGTCTGGCCATAAGAATAGCCAGGGACAAAAGCCATGAGTACTCTTTAAGTACTCGCAAACTACCACTAACAAGTAAGATAGTTCTAGTAGGAATGCTAAGTTCTGAGTTTATTTGTAAAGCTAAGTTTGAAACCTAAGCTAAGTTCAGAAACAAAGAAAGATAAAATAAAGTTTGAAATCACCTAAGTGGGAACTTAGTTGTCATAGTCACTACTCTGTTGTGGTCAAGTCATGTCACAATTCATTTCATAAGTCATTTTGAAAACATCTGACAACAAAACAGATGGACACTCCAACTTTCCATAACCGCGGACGCAGCTATTCGAATAGTTTGACACTCTGCAGAGGTGGTACACTTTCACCAAAAAATTCGATACATCTGTCAGGGATAACCCTGAATCATCATACTTAGTATGCAGATAATCAAACATAACATTTCCTTTACACCCTCTAGTATAAGCACCTCTCCTATGAGCTTAGCCTCCCAGCCATGACCATCTGTCATCCTGGGCCCTACATAGGTGGATAACATTAAGAGGTAGCCTCAGCTCAAACCTGTCCCGCGAGGGAACTAATATTAATGCAAATAAACTTCCGGCTAAGCCTTACCCAATTCAGGTATTGTGGTTGTACGGTAAAATTGGAATGGTATCGCATCCGAACCCAACCATCAATTTTTATAAAAGGGGCTAAGGCTCATGCCTCAACATTTTCATCATCATAAACCATTTGTGTTTCTCAACACATGTCAAAACATCTCAATAGAATGACTCATCATTCCAAGGTTTTCACAAGTCATTTTCACCAAGTATTCCCATCTAAAGTGAATCAAGTTTTTGGTATAACTCTAAGCTACTAAGTTAAGAGTGTTCACTAATGTGGGATGCTAAGATCAATCTCATGCCATAGAATGATATCTAAGTCTAACTAGATAGGCCAAGTTTTATACTCTTTATGGTACCTATAAATAAGGTAAAGATGTTTGGTAAAGTAAAGAAAGTAAAGCTTGTAAATAAAATTTGGGGTAGGTATAATCCAAGCATGCCTAGTGCATTTGCTTAGATTACCTAGCTTGCAAGGATTAGCTTGCATTGTTAATGATGTCTTCAAGTAATCACTTGCATGGTTAACTTGTATAATGCTAGCTTGCCTTGGTTGGTGCAGTGGTTGAAATTCTCTTCCTCCTCCTCTTGGTAGAACTCCTCCTCCTCGTAGACTTGGTCGGTACTATCGTCTATAAATACATACAGAATACACAATCACCAAAGAATACTTAACTAGTCTACTTAGCACACTAAGGCACACATTTGATGATCTAGTATCATCACAAAGATCACAAGGTTTAATGAACTAGTTTCATTTATTTTATTTGAGAAAAGTAATTTCTCCTCATTGAATAACTAAGATTTAATATTCTCCAATTAAAATATGGGATCATGTGGACACATGTCATCACCACATATTCTAATATATGGGAATGTGATTTAAATGTTGGATCACATTTTAATAAGTTTAAGTTTAATGATTTAATGATTTAAAGTGACTAGAAATGCCTTTGTAGCATTATTTTCATACTAGTCCAAAGTCACTGCATGCAAACCTTACTATTATTACATATTGATATAGGTATGGTTAAATTTGATTTTTGAGAGTTGGAATCAACTCAAAAGGTATTATGGTTGATTTTATAAAAATGTTTGAATGTGCAAAAGCTTCTGGCTTGTTATTTTATCTAGGAGAGATCTATAACTCTAAATTATTTAAATCTAATGGGCTTGGATAGAGATTTTAATTAGCTTTCCAACCAAATTGGAATCACTCAATTTGGATTTGTAAAACTCCCTGAGTTGATTTTCAAACTAAAGGACAAAACTAGGTTTCAGCTAAAAAGGAAAAGCTAAATTTGAATCTACGGGCTTAGGCGGGAACACTAACGGGCCGGCCTAGTGTCACTCCGCGGCGCTGAGGACTGCTGACAGGGGGGTCCCGCCTGTCATGGCTCATTAAACGTGAAGCAGTACGTGGCATTGTGGACCGTAGGATTAGGGCTAGCATCTACGGCTGGGGTTTATCGTCGACGACGGATTCGTCGCCGGCAAGGTGGAACCCTAACGGCTCAGTGGGGGTGCGGTGAGGGCGTACCAGGGCTCCAACGTGTGCGGCGAGGTGGGCAAACGAACGAGGAGACGACGGCGAGCTCAGGCGAAGCCACGGCAGCTCCGAGGGTGGACAAAATCGACAACAGCGTCTCCTCCTCTGATGTGGCTGTGCCCGGTGAAATTCCGGCGGTTGGCTGCTTGAGATGCTCCGGCAAGAGGTGGGGAAGGACCAGTGGAGAGAGGGGAGTGTGGGAGTGTGTTGAGTTCGTGCTGGGGATGCTCCCTTATATAAGCGCGGCGAGGCGGCAGAGAGGCATGGGCGGAGCTCGTCGGTGATGACGGCACAAGGGGCTATCTGCATGGGCGAGGTAGGCGGATGGTGGACGGTTCCTTGGCGGTCAGATAGGGCGTAATGGCGGTGCTAGGGGCGGTGGATTGCGGTCGGGAGCGTCTCGTGCTCTGACCGACAGAGGCGGTGCTCGACGTGGTTCCCGGCGGTTGTGGGTCGCGCGGCAGGGTAAGGGCATGTTTGGCGGGGTGAGGTGGTCAAGGCGGAGTGGCGTGCACGGTCTAGGGTCGAGGCGCGGCGTGTGGCGTTTGAATGTTTGTTTGCGGTACCAAACTTGGTGGGTGAGTGCACCGCGGTACCCGAGTTGCCATCAATCGCACGGAGGGGCCATAGTAGATTCGCCAATTGTCCAGAAGGGCCAAATGGGGGTGAATACAAATCTAACGGTCAAATGGTCATTTGAACCAAAAGAAAAACGGTTAAAATCAAATACCACTGTTAGGTCAACTCTTCTTGGCCCTCCATGTCAGTATTCCCCGTTATCTTTTGCGGTCGTGGACTAGCTTACCCCTGCGTGGACCAGATCCCTGAGTAGACGAGATCTATTTCTTTGCTCTGCTCTGGTCTTCTCCCCTGCTCCCCTCCCCATAACATTTGCTCAGCTCCAGCTGCTCGTCTCAGATCGGATCTCGCACTTGCTCTAATTTGCATCTCCGCCATGTCCGGTCAACCTCCCATGCCTCTAATCGAAGCTCGCAGCCGTCGCTGTTGCATCGTCCGCCGTATCGGAGCTTCGTGTCCCCGGACTAATATCTCGCCTCTGGCTAGTCCTTCTCGCATGGCGGAGCGCGTCCCGTCGGGCGATCCAGGACGGCAACCGGCTTTGGGAAGTTGCGTGCTGTCGCGCACCCCAGGCATGCTAGCCCTGGCACAGCAGTTCGACGACCACGCTCTCATGGCCACCGTGTTGGGCGTCCGTCCCGCCATGTCTCCAGCAGAATTGCTGTCGGCTTTTAGGTCTTGTTTTGGGATCAGACGAAATGAGGTCAACATTGAGGTATGCGCGCCGCCATTCGATTTTTTCGTCCAGTTCGAGCACAACTCAGACACCGAGCGCGTTCAGCATTCTTCCCGTTCTTTCGAGTGCTGCGGGGAGAAAATAAGATTCATGCATGGGCATCTTGCCTGTGGGTGGGACGATCGCTTGGGGCAGCTTCGTTTCTTCTCCAAACTCGGCTTTGACGGCCTCCCATTGGATGCTTGGGAGCCGGAGACCCTCAAGCAGGTCGTCAGTAGCCTTGGCGGCGAGCTGGTGGAAATCGTGCCACCGAACGACAGATGGCTCATCGAGGTAAAGGCGTGGCTGAAAGATCCTGACGCCATTCCTAAGATGTACGAGGTGCAGATTCCAAGCAGGGCAGGGTGACAGCTTTGCTGGAAGCACCCGGTCATCATCCACATGGCATTCAGGGCCCCAAAGAGGCTGCCAGAAAGCGCCCTCGTCACCTGCAGTGTTGGCCTGGAAGGATCGATGGCACATGACTGCCACCATTTCGCGATAGAGCACACAGTTTTGGTGGGGTGACCGGGCTTGGACGAGCTGGTGGTTCTGATTTCCCTCGAGTGAAGACAGAGCTCTAGTGAATTGTCGTGGTATGTGTGGCTAATGAATTTGTAGTATGGAGAGCGTAGCAGGAAGTTAGCATCGACTAAAAATGTGTAATAGTTTGAATCGATGTAGTATGTGTGTGTAATAGTTTGAAGTAGTATGTGTGTGTAATAGTTTGAATCGATGTAGTATATGTGGGTAATGAATTTGATGTAGTTTGTGTGCGTGTAATAGTTTGAATCGATGTAGTTTAACATCGTGCTTTATAATTTCTGTGAATAACCAAGGACAACCTCATGAAAAGAGGGTGGTCTGGCAATGAGCAATGTCAATTCTGCGGATGCCAGGAAAATGTAGTCCATCTCCTCTTCAAGTACTCCCTCTGTTTCAAAATATAAGATGTTTTAGCTTTGTATATGGAGCGTATCTAGACATCTTTTAGTGATGGTGCTTTCTAAACCTAGATGAACCTGCATACTAAAAGGGGAATATATACACTTCATTCACAAAGCTAAAACATCATATATTTTGAAATGGAGGGAGTACAAGGTAGCTACATTTGTAACACGTTGAACTGCAGGACCATTTTGCAGGAAACACAAGACAAAGGAAAACATGGTTTACAGCACAAACATCAGACGCAAAATCTATAGTCTAGGATAAAAAGATGCCAGTTAACTGGATTGGACCACGACTAGTAATTGAAGGAAATAGGTACTTGATAGTATTTTCTTACAACAGTAGTACTTCCATACAAAAGGGTCTTATACCTGCACAAAAGTGGGCTAAACTTCCTACTAGTTTATAGAACAATTCGTCAGCATTTCATCTACAAAAGCCATTCTTCAGTCTGAACTTAACTATTCTACACTGAAGAAACTATAGATCTCCACCAGAAAAGTTGGCTGGCCAATTGCCTTGAGAGGACATAAGTTCTTTGATCATTTAACCCAAATAGATCTATTGCCTTCCCTCCAAACTACAAGAAATCTGCATCGTTCATGCACGAGCGATTTGCGTGCACCAGTCCCGGTTCAGTTGGACCATCCGCGCTGCCGCAACGATTCCTTCGAAACTGAAATTCGACATATCCTTATCAGGATCGTAGGTCCGTGTGAACTCGAACCTGAATTCCGGGGCTAAGCTAATGCCCGCCGCCGACTCCGGCTGTCGAACAATCCAGCATGTTGAGTGTAGACGCTTGGTCGCCGCCACGGTATGGCCTTCGATGGTCCATAGGATGGAGCGTCTTTGCTGCAGACGGCGTGCTCCCAGCCTACCCCACTGAGGTAAGGTAGTCCGAGCCGAAGCGTGGACGCGAGAGTTCCTAGACCTTGGCGCTGCCCTGTTCGAGGGTGTGTACCCTCGGCGGCGGCATGCTCTCATGAACGATTTGAAATGTACCTTGTTGCCATTGCGTAGAGCATGCCGTAATTCCGCCGCGCGATTTCTCCACATCGCTCTCTTGGCCCTGCTTGCCGCATCTGGCGCCGACGACGGCGAAGTCGCCGCCGCGGCCGATTCGGCACATTCGGGGAAATCATCCGCCTGGCAGGGCATTGGGAGACCGTCCTTGAAGTAGAGCTTCATGGCCTGCCTTAGAGGGGCTAAATACCCCAGTTTCTGCGGCTGTCGCGGCGACGGCTTAGGCGGGGCCATGTTATCCTAGTTGGTGCGGCACAGAGGAGCTACGCAAGGTGAACTGTGGTTAGTCGGAGAAGGGGAGTGAAAGACTGACAGTAGGTTTGGACTACGGGCACGCGTGAAAATAACCATTTTCCATTTCCTTAGAGAGTAATAATTCAACACTCGTTGCATTAAACGCTCAATCTTTATTTCCCTTCTTAGCATAAGAGTGTGAACGTATTAAAAAGATTGGTCGTGGCTATCCACCTCATCGGGCAATGTACCAGGACAGGTAGGAGACGGGACCGGGTTTCATTTTAGAAATGTTGACGACTGTGCCCTTATGTTTATACGATATTATTTATATGCCACCATGTACCGTCGAGTGTAGCAACACCATCAGAAACAGGGGATAACAACGTGGCGTGTTTTATTTTTTTAAAGGGCATCAGAAACAGGGGATGCCGACGTGGCATGTTTTCTGACTGGCAGGCCCGCCCCCTCCAACTCCGACGGCGCGCATCCCAGGTTCGAGGGGTGGTGCCGCCCACCAACACATTATTGTGCAATTTTCCATGTGGAACATGAATTCCGGCGCTGAGTTGATGCCCATGTCGAACACAGAGAATTCTGAAAGAAGCTACTAAAAATAAATACTTTGAATTCTGGAAGTACTAAATTTAAATACATTACAATTTTGTCTGAAAGGTAATACGCATTCTGATCATCAAAATAATATAAATACAGTACAAATTTCTACTTCGAAAAATATACCTGAAAATGCTAGAAAATAACCTAGGATGAATATATGATTCATTCTCCCCTATATATTTCGTCGTCGGCGGCTCCCGCGTGCTGCAACACGTGTTCAGAGAACTCTCTCCGTCTGCAGTGTGCTGCCAGTATCTCGTACAGAGGGTAAAGCCTCGGTATATGTTCCAGACTTAAGCCATACATTACAATTGTTGGTTCCTCTTCCCAGGATTGAACCTCATGATCGTACAGTCTAATGTAATTCCTGTAGTATATGCAACCGGGTTTGACTGTGGGGTGTAACCTGGTGTCAATGGAGATAGACCGATTGTAACCAACGAAGAGGGCATGACTTCCAATGTCGCTGACGGCCTCGAGAGAGCGGTTCTCCGTGTCCACCTGGTATAACACCGGTTGCCCTTTGGCGAAATCCCCGTTCAACACAAGAAGCAGATCACCATCTGACTCCACAAGGTAAAAATTGTAGGTTCTGCGTACCTGTTCAAAGACTGGGGCCGAAATTATTTTGGCCATCGTGACAGTGCTCGCGCGCTGCTCTAACTAGATGTTAGTCGAGAAGATGTCTCCATTCTCAAGTAATGCATATACTTCCCCTCGGAATGCCGTCATGCAGACCAGAAGCGTATCAGGAGGTGGCGAATACAATCCTTCTCCAAATGATCCATTGATTTGCCCCGTTGGGGTGCTCTCATCGGCCCATGCAATATGATCTGGATAATCAGTGCAAACGAACACCATCATCGGGGACTTCGTCATGACGACAGATTCTAGAAGATCAGATGGTATGTGTGCTTGCAACTCAGTGTTAGACTTATGAGTGATTGGGTTCAGAAGCCGAATCTGGTACGACTCCACCCTCTGAGCAAGCACAATGACACCACGAGAAACAGTGACGAAGTAGAATCTTTTGGAAGAAGAGGGCATCAGTTAGCACTAAGATGTTTACAATGGAAAATACCAACAAATATCGGATGTGAATGTGAACCTGCGATGGACGTCCATTAGATTTGTCCTGAAGCAAAGCAACAACCAGTGGCGAGGTTGAGGAAGGTGAAGTCGCCAACGTCTGGAAGTGTGTTATCTATCATGATCTAGTTGTTGAGATGGAATTCGGGCACCTTTAAAGTGCGGCGCCAATCGGTGCAGACTTCCCGACAAGCAGTATAGGTGTCGACGTACTCCTCTTTCTCCAGCAAATAGTGGGCGATCTTGCGAAGTGGGTCGGCCGGGAGATCGGCCCAGTTCCTCTTCATCCGGCTACTGGCCATGGCTTACGTGCGGGAATGTAATGATCGAGGAAGAAAGAAGAACTACCACTGCGAGGAGAAGAAGAAGAGGATAACAGACGAGGGAGACGAAGCGGAAGTGCCCCTACGAGGAGACAATGAGACGGGGGAGAAGAAGCGGAACTGCCAATTCAAGTTTGGATCAACGGGCTTTTTTCTGGAACTAGCGCGTGGACCAGCCATGCACTGCATGCAGGTCATGATCAAACAGACTGACATGTGGGACCTGCTAAAAATTCCGTGAAGTGCTCCACGTGTATAGTGCGCTGACAGGCGGGCCCACCTCCTCCACCTACGACGGTGCACGTCCCAGGTTCGAGGGATGGTGCCGCCCACCAACACATTATTGTGCAATTTTCCATGCTTTGTCGCAACCAGCTCTGCTCTGCTCCTCTCCTCTCCTCCTGCCACCGCCACTCTGCTCAGTCGTGCATTGCTCTCATTGTCCCCTTGGGCCGTCGTCCTCCCGTCCTCCCCTCACGTCTCCTCCCCTCCCCTCCCTGCCCTGTCTCCTTGCCGCCACCCAGGCGCATCTAGAAACGAAAACCGAGAGTCAGCCGTTAGGTTAGGGGCCCAACGACAGTGGTGATCCGGATCCCGCCCAGAGATGGATCCTGCAAAGCTTGAGAGCACGGATATGGGTCCTGTGCGGCTGGAGAGTACGGAATCTCCTTCCAGTCTGGAGAGCACAGAGGACAAAGAAACAGGGGGAGAGGTAGCGGGGTGCAGAGCTTTAGAGGTATGGAGCCCGGAGAAGGTGACGTGCGTCCACATTGAAAGGTAAAAACTGTGATTCCTTATGTGCGTACCCCAATTAGCGTTTATAGTCCCGTGGTGATGCCAAGGATATGGGATGGTAACCGCAGGACGTCTGTACAACTTGTCCTTGAGCATGATGCTTTGTCAAGCGAGCATGAAGGCACTGAAACGTGTGGCGGTGCGGATGATGATGAGAAAGCATATCCAGACGTGGCTGCTGACCCTGATAGGATGGAGAGTAAGGAATATTTGATTCGAACTTTGAGCTTGACTATGGGACTGATGAGGAACAGGAATGTGAAGATGTGGAAATGGGATGTACATACGACGACGAAGATGTGGACAGGCCAGTCATACACTTTGATAGGGACAATCCTACAATTGATGAGGGGACTGTCTTTGATAATGTGGAGGACTGCAGATATGCAGTTGCAACCTATGCAATCAGAGTTGGGTTCGAATTTATCATTGAAAAGAGCGACCAAAAGAGATTTACGGTGCACTGTAGGGAAAGTAATGTGTGTAAATGGAGATTACATGCATCTCCAATGCGGGGTGGACACCCATTTCAGGTTGCAATAGCTACATTTAGTTTTAGTCTTTCTCATAGTTATTCTGCTGATAACTAGCTGTGAATTATTTGGATTTTTATCAAATGCAGATCAAAGTAAACACGAAGGAACACAACTACCCTAATACTTCTTTAAGTGGTAAAATTAGACCGGCGACTACCAAGTGGATTGCTTCTACTGTACTTGACTGGGTGAGGCAGGATCATAACATTGGACCAGCTGAACTCAGAGCAAAGATTAGCAAAAAGTTTAACGTTCTGATTCCTTATCACAGAGTCTTTGATGGGAAGGATATGGCTCTAGACTTCATTCAAGGCAAGTGGAATGACAGTTTTCATATGTTGTATAGTTTCAAAGCTCAGGTAGAGAAAACATCACCTGGTAGTGTTGTTGGCATCGATTACGAGGTTGTGAAAGGGAGAGAAAAGGTCTCGAGGGGGGTCAGGTATAAGCAGGCAGATAAGATATGCTTTAGGAGATGTTTTGTTTGCCTGGAGGCATGCTGGAAGAGGTTCCTAGACGGCTGCAGGCCATACTTGGCAATAGGCGCAACTTCTTTAACAGGGAAGTTCAGGGGACATGTTGCTTCTGCTTGTGGTTTGGACGCGCATAATTGGCTTCTACCCGTAGCTTATGTTGTTCTTGAGCGTGAATCAAATGAAAGCTTGACATGGTTCATGCAGAGACTACGGGAAGTAATTGGTCACCGGTGCATCCGAGGGTCTTGATAATGATGTTGATGCTGTGTTTCCTGGGGTTGAGCATAGGGAATGCATGCGGCACCTTGCTACTAACTTCACGAAGAAGTTCGAAGGAAAGATCCTTGAAGAGGACTTGTGGCGATCAGCATACACATACATCCCAAGCACGCATGCTACTTACTTGCAGAACATGTATGTAGTTCCAAAGGTGAAAAAATACCTTGAAGAACATCACACCAAGCTATGGGCCAGAAGCAAGTTTGGTGAGTTAAGCAAGGTGGATTTTGTATGCAATAATTTGGTAGAGAGTTTCAATGATAAGATTTCGGGCATGAAGACACTTGGAATTGTTATTTTGTTGGATGCAATAAGACAGTGCATAATGGTGAAGATAGATATAAGGAAAATAATTTGTGCAAGAAAATTTTTAGGCCATAAAATAGTTCCAAAGGTGGTTATGTTACTGAATGCAAGAACCAGGGCAATGAGAATGATAAAGATGGTGGTCAGAAGTTCCAAAACATTGGCAGAGGTTTATGCAGAATACAAGCGTGGAAGTGAACGGAGGTACACTGTAGACATTGGAAACAAGACTTGTTCATGCAGGTAGTGGCAGATTACTGGTTTGCCATGTCACCATGCAATTTACTTCATCTTAAACCTTAGAGGTAACAGAGCTGAAATAGAGAACTATGTCGACAACTATTTCTCCATGGACAAGTTTGTTGCAACTTATGCAAAAAACGTACCACCTATGGCCGATGAAAATGATTGGGAGATTGTCGATCTAGGGTTCAAACTTCAACCACCAGTTCTTAGGAGGATACCTGGGAGGCCTAGAAAGCTAAGGATCGTAGCCTCCACTGCTAGGAAAAGGAAATGCGGACGTAGTGGCGGATTCAGCCATATCAAGAGGTTGTGCAAAAACCCAGTTACACATGATATTGTTCCTGTTCACACCCTAGTGGCAGAAAATGAGGCTTCTCAGCCAGAACTGGCGGAAGAGCAGCGCGAAGACGGTGATGAGCACTCGGAGGAAAACGTACGTAAGCAGCCAATTTATGAAGAAGTGGAGGTGCCAACGAGAAAAGGGTGTGAAAAGAAACAAAAGGGTAAGCAGAACGGGGAGGAAAGGGCAAATAATGGAGGTGTATTAGAATATGAAGAAGTTGCAGGGGTGATTGAGGATGTTCTTGAGGATCTTTCGGCTAACTGCAGGAGAAATAATAAATCCCTGCCAATTTCATCTTTGTACGATTCTCCGGATGAAAGGTAAGCTTAAAAATTGTTTTATTTGCCATTTTATCATTTTTTTATCCTCATCAACTGATGCTTAATGCAGCGTGAGCTAGCAGACTAATAAGAGGAACAGAAAGATGCGGGCACAAAAACGTCCTATGTTGAATTGTATCATTGAAACAAAACTAGCTGTGTTGTCTTTATTTATATCTGGCGCGTGCAACGTGTCTGTGATGGGGTCATGTGGACCAGATTACATTTTTTTTAAATATTATTACATTAATTTTTTACCTACGTTTGGACGCGGCTACTAGTTCCCATCTCCCTTGCATTCCCATCTCCTCTGGCGCACTCCAGAATTATGGCTGTGCCATCAAGTAGCAGAGTCAGCGTATTGTCCCATCAGGTATGATCGCAATGACTTTGTTTGTTTAGAATTTGATGACTTTTGATTAGTTTGAAAGAGAGAGAAACCTAAAACATGTATCTAGACATGTTTTGGGTATAGACACATTTATTAAATATCTAAAAAACTAAGTCACTTATATCTAGACAGGAGTAGTACACTATTACAACACGCTCGATCCCTTCTCCTCAGGCGCACTCCAAATTACGGATGTGCCATCAAGTGCTGGGAGCAGAGTCAGCATATTGTCCCATCAGATATGCTAGGTAACGCGTGAACTTTATTTTCAGGATCAGACGAGTTTCGATTGACTATTTTCAAAGACAAAGACAACTAAAACATGGCCAGCATATATAGATTATGACGATAATCGACCATGACTCAGGTGACCCAGATCCAAAGAGCGCATTAATATACCGTACATAGATTTAATTTGGGAAAATTTGCTACACACCGTTATTTTCTGGCGTTTGCTAAAACACACCGCTCAATTGTAATGGTACCTGGCAAAGACACAATCGGACGGTGTGTTGCAGCAAATGACAGAAAATAACGGTGTCTTGCAGCAAATTTCCCATTTAATTTATGCTTAAGTGGCCCTAATCAACGCAGGGTTGCGCAGATCCGGGTGGATCTCCTGCCGTTGGGTTCCGCACAGCGCAATCAATGCAACCCGCTCCTTCTTGAACAGCTTTCGCTAGCATGCGCTCGTACGCAAGTACCGCCCCATTGCCCTCTTCCGCTCCAACGGCTGGCGGCGGCGGTCCTCGATCTGCCTCGCCAACGCGTTGTCGCGAAAGAGCGGCATTACAGGAACCCCGGCGTAGCTGAGATCCAAGCCGGCCGGAAGCCTCGCTAACGGCGGCGCGAGTATGTCATAGTGGGCGAACATCTGAGCCTCGTGCAAGCTGAGTTTGGGCCTCTCCCTCTCCATGGCGATGAAGGAACACGATCTGATTTTCGGCCCCGAGGTTAAGGGGATAAATGCAAGGACGTAGGCCCAGCGTAGTTGCCACAGCCAATCAGTTCGCATAACAGACTTCTCGCGGATCGCCCTCACGAAGGACATCACTATCGTCCACGCACCCCGATCCCACAACGCCTAACAATCGGGGATCGGGTCTAGTAGAAGCCCAGAGCGGTTGCTAGTTAGTTCTACGTCCCGATTGTTTGTGGCCAACGGCAGTAGTTGAAAATAATACATATTTCAATGACACTGGTGGATCCATGTGTGGTCTCTAAAGAGAACACACATCCAATGACTCTGGTTGTTAGTAAAAAGAACACACATGCAATGACACTGGTGGATCCATATGTGGTATGTGAAAAGAACACGCACGCAATGACTCCAGTTGTTGTTAGTGAAAAGAACACACATGCAATGACACTGGTGGATCCATGGGTGGATTGTGAAAAGAACACACATGCAATAACACTGGTGGATCCATAGGTGGTATGTGAAAAGAACACACATGCAAGATGACTCTGGTTGTTGTTACTAAAAAGAACACACATGCAATGACACTGGTGGATCCATGGGTGGATTGTGAAAAGAGCACACATGCAATGACACCGGTGGATCCATGTGTGGTCTCTGAAGAGAACACACATTTCAATGACATTGGTGGATACATAGGTGGTATGTGAAAAGAACACACATGCAAAATGCCTCTGGTTGTTGTTAGTGAAAAGAACACACATGCAATGACACTGGTGGATCCATAGGTGGTATGTGAAAAGAACACACATGAAAAACGACTCTGGTTCTTGTTACTAAAAAGAACACACATGCAATGACACTGGTGGATCCATGTGCGGTGTCTGTAGAAAACACACATTTCAATGACACTAGTGGATCCATAGGTGGTATATGCAAAGAACACACATGCAAAATGACTCTGGTTGTTGTTACTAAAAAGAACACACATGCAATGACACTGGTGGATCCATAGGTGGTATGTAAAGAGAACACAAATGCAAAATGACTCAGGTTGTTGTTACTAAAAAGAACACACATGCAATGACACTGGTGGATCCATGGGTGGATTGTGAAGAGAACACACATGCAATGACACTGGTGGATCCATAGGTGGTATGTGAAAAGAACACACATGCAAAATGACTCTGGTTGTTGTTATTAAAAAGAACACACATGCAATGACACTAGTTGATCCATGTGTGGTCTCTGTAAAGAACACACATTTCAATGACACTGGTGGATCCATATGTGGTATGTGAAAAGAACACACACGCAATGACTCTGGTTGTTGTTAGTGAAAAGAACACACATGAAATGAGTCTGGTTGTTGTTAGTGAAAAGAACACACATGCAATGACACTGGTGGATCCATGTGTGGTCTCTAAAGAGAGCACACATTTCAATGACTCTTGTTGTTGTTAGTAAAAAGAACACACATGCAATGACACTGGTGGATCCATGTGTGGTCTCTGAAGAGAACACACATGCAATGACACTGGTTGTTGTTACTAAAAAGAACATACATCCAATGACACTGGTGGATCCATGTGTGATTGTGAAAAGAGCACACATGCAATCACACTGGTGGATCCATATGTGGTTGATGCGCTCAACTTTCGACGTAGAGCTCGTTGGGAACCCCAAGAGGAAGGTACGATGAGCGCAGCAGTAATTTTTCCGTCAGTTATGAAACCAAGGTTTAATCGAACCAGTAGGAGCGAGGAAACACCCCAAAGGTGCTACTAGCTGAGCTTTGGCAGGGCGCACTACCGGTGCTAGTAGCAACGTCGAGACCTGCACAACACAACCACAGAACTTTGTCCCCGACTTGCGATGAGGTTGTCAATCTCACGTGTTTTGCGGAAAACAAAGGATTAAACGTGTCGAATGGAAACAAGTAAAAGTTTGCAGAAAGTAAATACAAAGCAGAAACAGTTTATAGATTGTATGTAAAGAAAAAGGACCGGGATCCATAGTTCACTAGAGGTGGCTCTCCTTAGATAGATAACATGCTGGGTGAACAAATTACAGCGGGGCAATTGACAAACTCCGAGAGAGCAATACATGCATATACTAATCATCTTGACTCCTCTGAGACTTGAATGGGCATTACAACATAATACATAGACCGTCATCCAAATGCATCTATGACTAATAATCCACCTTCAGGTTATCATCCGAACCCCCTCGAGTATTAAGTTGCAAGCAATAGATTATTGCTTTACGAACTGCGTGTAAAGTAAACAATACGATTGTTCTATGAACAAAGGATTGTTGTTTTCTCCCTAGTAGCAACAACACATCTAGTACCTTAGAGATTTTTGTCACTATCGTCCACGCACCCCGATCCAGCGGCGCCTAACAATCGGGGATCGGGTCTAGTGGAAGCCCAGAGCGGTTGCTAGTTAGTTATGCGTCCCGATTGTTTATGGCCAACAGCGGTAGTTGAAAATAATACATATTTCAATGACACTGGTGGATCCATGGGTGGTCTCTAAAGAGAACACACATCCAATGACTCTGGTTGTTAGTAAAAAGAACACACATGCAATGACACTGGTGGATCCATATGTGGTATGTGAAAAGAACACGCACGCAATGACTCCAGTTGTTGTTAGTGAAAAGAACACACATGCAATGACACTGGTGGATCCATGGGTGGATTGTGAAAAGAACACACATGCAATAACACTGGTGGATCCATAGGTGGTATGTGAAAAGAACACACATGCAAGATGACTCTGGTTGTTGTTACTAAAAAGAACACACATGCAATGACACTAGTGGATCCATGGGTGGATTGTGAAAAGAGCACACATGCAATGACACCGGTGGATCCATGTGTGGTCTCTGAAGAGAACACACATTTCAATGACATTGGTGGATACATAGGTGGTATGTGAAAAGAACACACATGCAAAATGCCTCTAGTTGTTGTTAGTGAAAAGAACACACATGCAATGACACTGGTGGATCCATAGGTGGTATGTGAAAAGAACACACATGAAAAATGACTCTGGTTGTTGTTACTAAAAAGAACACACATGCAATGACACTGGTGGATCCATGTGCGGTGTCTGTAGAAAACACACATTTCAATGACAGTAGTGGATCCATAGGTGGTATGTGCAAAGAACACACATGCAAAATGACTCTGGTTGTTGTTACTAAAAAGAACACACATGCAATGACACTGGTGGATCCATAGGTGGTATGTAAAGAGAACACAAATACAAAATGACTCAGGTTGTTGTTACTAAAAAGAACACACATGCAATGACACTGGTGGATCCATGGGTGGATTGTGAAAAGAACACACATGCAATGACACTGGTGGATCCATAGGTGGTATTTGAAAAGAACACACATGCAAAATGACTCTGGTTGTTGTTATTAAAAATAACACACATGCAATGACACTAGTGGATCCATGTGTGGTCTCTGTAGAGAACACATATTTCAATCACACTGGTGGATCCATATGTGGTATGTGAAAAGGACACACATGCAATGACTCTGGTTGTTGTTAGTAAAAAGAACACACATGCAATCACACTGGTGAAACCATGTGTGGTCTCTGAAGATAACACACATGCAATGACACTGGTTGTTGTTACTAAAAAGAACACACATCCAATGACACTGGTTGTTGTTACTAAAAAGAACAGACATCCAATGACACTGGTGGATCCATGTGTGGATTGTGAAAAGAGAACACATGCAATTACACTGGTGGATCCATATGTGGTTGATGCGCTGGACTTTCGACGTAGAGCTCGTTGGGAACCCCAAGAGGAAGGTACGATGAGCACAGGAGTAATTTTTCCCTCAGTTATGAAACCAAGGTTTAATCAAACCAGTAGGAGCAAGGAAACACCCCAAAGGTGTTACTAGCTGAGCTTTGGCAGGGCGCACTACCGGTGCTAGTAGCAACGTGGAGACCTGCACAACACAACCACATAACTTTGTCCCCAACTTGCGATGAGGTTTTCAATCTCATGTGTTTTGCAGAAAACAAAGGATTAAACGTGTCGAATGGAAAGAAGTAAAAGTTTGCAGGAAGTAAACACAAAGTAGAAACAGTTTATAGATTGTATGTAAAGAAAAAGGACTGGGATCCATAGTTCACTAGAGGTGGCTCTCCTTAGATAGATAACATGGTGGGTGAACAAATTACAGCGGGGCAATTGACAAACACCGAGAGAGCAATACATGCATATACTAATCATCTTGACTCCTCTGAGACTTGATTGGGCATTACAACATAATACATAGACCGCCATCCAACTGCATCTATGACTAATAATCCACCTTCAGGTTATCATCCCAACCCCCTCCAGTATTAAGTTGCAAGCAACAGATTATTGCTTTACGATTGTGTGTAAAGTAAACAATATGATTGTTCTATGAACAAAGGATTGTTGTTTTCTCCCTAGTAGCAACAGCACATCTAGTACCTTAGAGATTTCTGTCACTTCCCCAGATTACCAGAGGCATGAACCCACTATCGAGCATAAATACTAACTCTTGGAGTTGCTAGCATCTACTTGGCCAAGATAGCTATTAACAACGGAAAGCATGCAAGATCTCAAATAACAAAGACATGATAGAATCAATAATCAATCTGAAATAGCATCTCAATATCCAACGGATCCTCGCAAACACAACATGTATGAATTACAAATAGATGATCTTGATCATGAACGGAGCTCACAAGATCTAAACATGAAAGCACAAAGGAGGAGAAACCAGCCATCTAGCTACTACATGGATCCGTAGTCCAAGGATGAACTACTCACGCATCACACCAGAGGCTTGCATGGTGATGAAGAAAGCCTCCAGGGTGAATTATCCTCTCCGGTAGGGTGCCGGGAAGAGCTTCAGATCCCTCCCGATCTAGGGATGGAGATGACGGCAGCTACAGACTCTTTCGTTGATTTTTGATCGGGTACTTAGGGATTTCATCCCGAGGGCATCTTATAGCTGGAAGGGGAGGGCGAGGGGGTGTCTGGGCTGGCCACACCACCCCCTGGCGCGGGCCAGGCCTAGCCGCGCGGCCAGGTGGTGTGGCCGCCCTTTGGCCCCTCTCCGTCTCGTATTCTGGCACTTGATCACTTCCCGAAAAATAGGCACTTTGGCTTTTGTCCTTTCCAATTCTGAGAATATTCATTTTCTAACTTTCCTGGAACCAAAAACAGCAGAAAACAGGCAGCTGGCACTGTGGCTCTTGTTAATAGGTTAGTCCAAGAAATCATATGAAAAGTACTCCAAAGTTGGAACAAAACACAAGAAAGTGGATAAAACCAAGCATGGAACATCAAAAATTATAGATACATTTGCAATGTATCAACTCCCCAAGCTTAACTCCTGCTCGTCCTCGAGTAGGTAAGTGATAAAAAGAAATAATTTTTGAGGTGACATGCACCATCAAAGACTTTATCAAAGTATTTGCAAAACACTCAAAGCTGGGATCAAAGTACTTCAATCATAACAATGAAAGACAAAGTTCTAGCAATAAGCAAAGATACTAAGATGTAACATGAAAAGGCACAAACAAAAGATTCATGAATAACAGTGCTTTGCAAGACGTTTGTTTGTTTCACATAAAGAAAACATAGCATAATAGTATCCAGCTTGTCCCTCAATAGAGTAGCAAATATAAATGCATAGGACACCTTCAAAGTTCATAAGAGTGACTAGATACAATAGTTTCAAACAAGCAATACAAGTTATGCATCAATCAACTAGTCTTGGGACAATGCACATAGAACTAATAATGGCCACTATGCTCTCAAAGTAGGTGCATAAAGATAGAAGGTGGAGACTCAATATAATGGTGGAAGAAAGGCCTTCATAAAAGGAAGTAGGCATTCAAGTCTCATAAAGAGCTTCCAAAAATTATGGTACTTATAGTTTTCAGCTCTCATTGCCCCTATCATAAGAATCTTGAAGTGATTAAGGTTAAAGTGAACAAACTATGGTGTACATGCTTGACGAAATATAAGTCAGAAATCTCATGTCCCTTGTATACGAGGGCCGCTCCTCATGCTACTCAAGTTTAGTCACCGGTAAGTTCTTGTCATCATAAGTATATGTGTATCATTGAGAACCGCCAACGGGGAACCCCTTGCCCGATGATACGGAAGAATCCCCATATCAAAATGACAAGGCAAGCAGACAACGAGCATCTCAACATTCTTCTTATTTACCATGGGAATATGGTGCTTTTTTCTCTCTTTCCTCTTTTCATAGTATCTCTTTTTTCTCTTTTTCTCTTTTTTTCTCAGTATATGACTCTTTTTTTATAAGAAGAATGCTTCATAGACAGCTCATTATGGTTACGCTGCAGGTTTCCACCATGTCAGCATGGATTAGACCAGTGGCCCAGGCGTTTCTCTAACACATATACATAACTCCATGGACTTACAAGCTCCCCTTTCATTTCACACCGACGACATCCATATACAAAAGAGCATGATATCAACTAGGTACAAGTTCCAAGTGCAATGTTGAAAGCGTTCCCCATGAAAGTATGGTTCTGCTAATTCCCGACAAATAAGTGCAAGCATATACAACATAGAAGACACAATGGTTCAAGTTTATTAAGGGCAAGTAAAGTAAAGTGTGCCATCAAGTTCGTGAGAGCTTTAATCACTAGTTTTTTCATAACAAGTGGAAGGTAAACAAAAGCATGAATATACTTGGAATAGCGTAAGCTAGTAGGTAGGTATGGTGGACTCTTTGGAATAACTTGGTTTAGGGAGTTGGATGCATGAGTGGAACTCATACTTTGTTGTGGAGGCTAGCAAAAGACTGGGAGCGACAAACTAAGAGAGCAATAATGGCCATAATCATGCAGAGCGACAAAACATCATTGATCAAAGCATAAAGTGATACTACAAGTTGAAAACTAAAGGATCATAAAGGCTATGGTGACTTGAGATAGTCATAACATGGTGTGAGCATGTGCCAAGTCAACCCAAATAAAGCATCAAAGGAGAATACCACTATACTATGTTTTAATATGCTAAAACAACGCATGATTCCTCCAAGGCACATTAAGAAATCTCAATTTTTTATAACAAGTCATGCTACAGCAAAGAATACTAAGAATAAAACCAAAACAATATCAAGCATGGCATGATAAAGCATAAGCCACAGTCAAAAACAAGCTCTTTTTACCACATAAGCATGAACTTTCCTACTCTTTTCCAAACCAAACTAAACTATTTGCAAATCAAAGTGTGAAAGAGGGGGTCCAACCAACTTATTCAGAAAACTAAGCAAACAAAGCAAACTAAAAACTAAAACAAAAACGAAAAAGAAGACGCTCCAAGAAAAACATAACTGTGCATGAAACAATAAAAATGAAGCATTTGGAAGAAACCTGGAATTTTTATTGATGAAGAAGGGGATGCGTCGGGCATCCCCAAGCTTTGACGCTTGTACTTCTTGGATGTTTCTTGGGGTGACACGCATGGCATCCCCAAGCTTGATCTTTAGTCCATCCTTCATCTCATTACTCATTCCTTCCATACACCTGAAAATTTTCCTTCATACAAAACTTCACACAATCTCATTAGCAATATTAGTGCACTTAAGATAAATAAGTCTCAAGGTTCAGTTCTAACACCAAATAAACTTCCATTATAACACTAGCTACTTTAGCACTTCCCTCAAAAAGCTCAATTCCCCAAAGGAACTCAAGAAGGAACTAACAAGAAGCAAATGCAGAAAATGGCAGAAATCTGTCAAAACAGACCAGCAGATAAAGACGAATTTTTTCAAAGACCTTCTGTTGCTCAAATCAAAAAGTGTTGAACTAACGAAAGTTGCATAACAACCTGGGTCAGAAGCACAAACAATTACAGCTCAATCCGACGTACAGAGATCTCTCAGGAATGTTTACGGTGAAGCACAATAATCTGTTTCGGGACAACAACTTTCCCAATCATTACTTCACACTCATTAGAGGTTACTCTTGGCACAAAAGCAAATAAAAAGGATAAGGAGAGGTTATTACAGAGGTAATAACTTCCAAGACTCATCTAAAACTCTTGGGTTATCTCCCAACAAGTAGTTTTCTTTAACGCCTTTAAGTTAGGCATAAGAAGCAAAGAAAGAATCGAGTGTTCTCAAATGAAGAAGCATTCAGACCAAATTTTGTTTTCATAGGAGAAGCAAAAGAAATATTTTCTCTCTTTTTGGGGAAGTGTTCTATACCTTTCTTGAGTGGGAGTTGATATTTAATGGTGCCTTCTTTCATATCAATGATGGCACCAACAGTTCTAAGAAAAGGTCTTCCCAAAGTAATAGGACAAGAAGCATTGTATTCAACATCCAAAACATGAAAATCAACGGGGACATTTTGGAATCGTTAACCATAATAAGAACATCATTGAGACTCCCATGAGTTTATTTTTAGCATTAGAATCAAGTGGGACATTCAAATAACAATCTTCAAGAGGAGGCAAATCAAGCATATCATAAATCCTTCTAGGGATAATAGAAACACTACTATCAAGATCACACAAAGCTTTGAAATCAAAGTCATTCACTTTCATATTAATGATGGGTTCACAACCATCTTCTTGTTTTATAGGAATAGAAGCTTTATGTTTCATCTTTTCTTCTTTAATCTTCATGAGAGCATCAGTAATGTGTTTTGTAAAAGCCATGTTCATAGCACTAGCATTAGGACTTTTAGCAAGCTTCTGTAGGAACTTAATAACTTCAGAGATGTTGCAACCATCAAGATCAAAATCAACTTTATCATCTAAAGTAGTAGAACTATTAGTAGCCTCAACACTAGTGGTTGTGATAGTAGAAACACTAATGTTTCTAGCAATTTCATCTTCTCTTTCCCACTTAGAATGTAATTCAGCTAATAGTCTAACATTTTCATCAATTCTTACTTGTATAGCATTAGTAGCTGCAAAGGGATTCTCATTAGTTTCGGGTTTAGCAGCCATTTTATTCAAAGTAGATTGAGCTTCAGCCAAAGATGCTATATTTGTTTCAGCATTAGAGAGTTTTTCCTCAATAGTTTTATTTAAAGCAGTTTGTTTACTAATAAACTCTTTAAGCATAACTTCAAGTTCAGAGGGAGCACTCTTATTATTGTTGTAAGAATTTCCATAAGCATTACCATTGTTGGGAGGATATGGCTTATAATTATTGTTACCAAAATTGTTCCTATAAGCATTATTACAATAAGCATTGTTGCCAAAATTATTATTTCTTATGAAGTTCACATCAACTTGCTCTTCTTGAGCAACCAAAGAGGCTAAAGGAACATTATTTGGATCCATATGGGCTTTTCCCATTAAAAGCATAGACATAATAATATCAATCTTATCACTCAAGGAGGAGGTTTCTTCAACTGAATTTACCTTCTTACCTTGTGGAGCTCTCTCAGTATGCCATTCAGAATAATTAACCATCATATTGTCCAATAGTTTTGTTGCAGCACCCAAAGTGATGGTCATAAAGGTACCTCCAGCAGCAGAATCCAATAGGTTCCTTGAAGAATAGTTCAATCCTGCATAAAAAGTTTGGATGATCATCCAAGCAGTCAGTCCATGAGTGGGACAATTCCTTACCAAAGATTTCATTCTTTCCCAAGCTTAAGCAACATGCTCATTATCAAGTTGTTTAAACTTCATTATTTCACTTCTCATGGATATAATCTTAGCAGGAGGATAGTACTTTCCAATAAAAGCATCTTTGCACTTAGTCCAAGAATAAATACTATTCCTAGTTAAGGAATTCAACCACTCTTTATCTTTTCCTCCCAAAGAGAAAGGAAACAATTTCAGTTTAATAATATCACCATCTATATCCCTATGCTTTCGCATCTCACAAAGTTCAACAAAGTTATTTAGATGGGAAGCAGCATCTTCATTACCAATACCAGAAAATTGATCTCTCATAACAAGATGGAGCAAAGCAGGTTTTATCTCAAAGAAAGTATTTTCAGCCACATGTGGAGCAATAGGAGTGCTCATAAAATCATTGTTGTTGGTGCTAGTGAAGTCACACAACTCAGTGTTTTCAAGAGTAGTCATTTTTTTGATTTTCAAATAAGAAAGCAAACTTGCAAAACTAATTTTTTTTTGTGTTTTTTGAAGAACAAAACAAACAAACAAAGCAAAAAGGAAATAAGAAAAACAAAAACAACAAAGTAAAGAGATTGGTTATGAGGGACTCCCCTTGTGAAGATGTCCTTGACTCCCTGGCAACGGCGCCAGAAAAATCTTGATGCGCTTGACTTTCGATGTAGAGCTCGTTGGGAACCCCAAGAGGAAGGTACGATGAGCACAACAGTAAGTTTTCCCTCAGTTATGAAACCAAGGTTTAATCGAACCAGTAGGAGCAAGGAAACACCCCAAGGTGTTACTAGCTGAGCTTTGGCAGGGCGAACTACCGGTGCTAGTAGCAACGTGGAGACCTGCACAACACAACCACAGAACTTTGACCCCCAACTTGCGATGAGGTTGTCAATCTCACTGTGTTTTGCGGAAACAAAGGATCAAACGTATCGAATGGAAAGAAGTAAAAGTTTGCAGAAAGTAAACACAAAGCAGAAGGAGTTTATAGATTGTATGTGATGAAAAAGGACCGGGATCCATAGTTCACTAGAGGTGGCTCTCCTTAGATAGATAACACGCTGGGTGAACAAATTACAACGGGGCAATTGACAAACACAGAGAAAGCAATACATGCATATACTAATCATCTTGAATCCTCTGAGACTTGATTGGGCATTAAAACAAAATACATAGACCGCCATCCAACTGCATCTATGACTAATAATCCACCTTCAGGTTTATCATCCGAACCCCCTCCAGTATTATGTTGCAAGCAACAGATTATTGCTTTACGAACTGCGTGTAAAGTAAACAATACAATTGTTCTATGAACAAAGGATTGTTGTTTTCTCCTAGTAGCAACAGCACATCTAGTACCTTAGAGATTTCTGTCACTTCCCTAGATTACAAGAGGCATGAACCCACTATCGAGGATAAATACTAACTCTTGGAGTTGCTAGCATCTACTTGGCCAAGATAACTACTAACAACGGAAAGCATGCAAGGTCTGAAATAACAAAGACATGATAGAATCAATAATCACTCTGAAATAGAATCTCAATATAAATCGGATCCCCGCAAAACAACATGTATGAATTACAAATAGATGGTCTTGATCATGAACGGAGCTCACAAGATCTAAACATGAAAGCACAAAGGAGGAGAAACCAGCCATCTAGCTACTATATGGATCCGTTGTCCAAGGATGAACTACTCACGCATCACACCGGAGGCTTGCATGGTGATTGAACAAAGCTCCAGGGTGAATTCCCCTCTCCGGCAGGGTGCCGGGAAGAGCTTCAGATCCCTCCCGATCTAGGGATGGAGATGACGGCGGCTACAGACTCTTTCGTGGATTTTTGATCGGGTACTTAGGGTTTTCATCCTGAGGGCATCTTATAGCCGGAAGGGGAGGGCGAAGGGGGTGTCTAGGCTGGCCACACCACCCCCTGGAGCGGGCCAGGCCTAGCCACACGGCCAGGTGGTGTGGCCGCCCTCTAGCGCCTCTCCGTCTTGTATTCTGGCACTTGATCACTTCCGGAAAATAGGCACTTTGGCTTTTGTCCCGTCTAATTCTGAGAATATTCATTTTCTGACTTTCCTGGAACCAAAAACAGCAGAAAACAGGCAGCTGGCACTGTGGCTCTTGTTAATAGGTTTAGTCCAAGAAATCATATGAAAGTACTCCAAAGTTGGATCAAACACAAGAAAGTGGATAAAACCAAGCATGGAACATCAAAAATATAGATACATTTGCAATGTATCC